>JAHFWJ010000442.1:1200000-1800000 GCA_028555115.1 Himalopsyche japonica | reverse complement strand
AATGATTATTTTTACGCTATGTATTTGATATCCATTATATTCTTTATATGTATTTTATTGTACTCGTTTTAATTAATATCTTATTTTGATGAAATTGTTATTGAAGTTAACATAAACGAATGTTAATCTTAATACCAAACAGATAATGTATTTACCTGTATCGGGTATATCTACTCAACAAGCATTAACGGATTTAGCGAGTATAATATCATCATCGAAAATCATTATTGAAAAAATACCCGATACGCTTTAAGCAGTATGTAACGTATTATTGTAAGGCTTCAATATATAATACTTATTTTGAATAAATCTATTATACTGATTAGTTAGTTCTATTAACATTCGCAATTCTATTTTTCAATAATAAATTGTATCACAATATAATTTATCCATTTGAATTGATTGGACAGCATTATTGTTTCGAAATAATAATCGATTACGGTTTCCAGCTTTCAATATTATATTAGCTTTAAGAAAACGAATTTCGTCAGATTTTATTCACTGCTTTGATTTTTACGCCACTGTCTTTTATAGGGAGGCTTTTTAAGCTTTGTAGCGCTCAAGGCTCTACACCGTAGCAGTGACCTTAGACCCGGAAGTGGGTCAGGAACGCTGCAGGTGTTGCTGGGAAAGCCTCAACTGTTGCTCGGGGGCTACATAAAAGCTATGACGTCATATCTGTCTGCTGAATGCGTACCGATTTTATTGTCTGACGTTTCTAATTAACTATGTAACTGACAAACGAATATTGCTTCTTACATAATTATTAGCGTCGGTTCCTCAACTCAGTTATATCGATTTTAAAATAGATGGCAGTAACACCTACCATTCAACCCGTTTTTATTGATATCGCTGTATTGTTTTTTAACACAAAAGACATGTTTCTTAAAATCAATATAAATACAGTTCGATACTAACATGTCTGTCACAAAAACTCCTGAAATGAAACGAATAGTAACAGCGTACAATTTGCACACTTCATTTTGGTCGTCATTTCAAGGATTAAATGTGCTATTTTTCAAATTTTGTATTAATAATATTTGAAGTTGTATATTTTATAAAAACGGCTTACAGACGTTTTTTTTTTCAATTTTCAAAATTTAACGACGGAGTCTTCTGATAAAACCAATCAAAAATACTAACATTCTTAAATAATACTTATAGGAACTTGAGGAAACGAACACACTTTCTTCGAATTGATATTTGATATAATGTTTTATTGGTTATATGTTATAACTTCAGAAGATGCGCATATTTTCGAGTATCGTTTAAAATCATTAACGGTTTTAATTTTGCTTCTACCACTACTCTTATATGTATTAATCCCTACTGTTGTATGATTACTTTGTAGATGGTGTTGTAGAAAGTCAACTAATACATTCACATTAATGAATTGTAATCACAAATCTTAGTCAAGTTTAGGTGAAAAAACATTATATATTTACAAATAAGTTAATAATAAATAAACAATTTGCTGGTCTTGATTGAATTTGAATAATAATTTTTTTTTTTATTACTGTTTATAAATATATAATCAGGTTTAAGCACGAATAGTCTACAACAACGTTTTTTTGTAATTTTTCTTAAAGATTAAATATTCGATTCTTGTCAACTTTCGATTTGAGTTCATCTTCTGGATATCTAGAGAGAAATTGTATTAAGTTAACGGTTCGAATTCGATATTGAAGCTTAATCAAACACAAGATTTTTATGTTTCAATTATTTCGCAATTATATTTCAATGTTTTTACATATAAGGTATATATAGAGATACTCTTTTATTGACATAATATAACTCAAATTTATTATTCTAATTCAACAATATTCCTTTACATGTGGTTAAACGGAATAAATAGAGAACAATTAAATTATATGTATAATTAAGTCCATAGCATGCATTTTGATTGCAAAAATAATCCAATGCCAAAATTTTAAAAAAATATATTCATTTATTTTTAAATTATTAATGTTCACTTATTTTCAATTAGATCCTACGAATTACTAACTTATTTAAAAACTAAACGAATAATCGTACACTGCCATCTGCATTATTTGGTAATAACGTTTATTATAGATTTTAAAACTTAGTTTGTGTCTTCATAACACAATCAATTGATACACCGACATCTCACGAATATTTTTGTAATGAGTTTTAAAAATTTGTTTATTTGCTGATAAAATAATTTGCCATATCATATAATCAAATTTCAGCATTTTTGGAAACTCAATATTATCACATAGAGTAAGCAATTACTTAAGCTTCATACAATCGGAAGAATAACTGTTTAATGAATTTATGTATTAATTTTAAGAAAATGTATACTTTTTCAATAATATATTTTAATTTATAGGTTACTCGTGAATATTAATACTAACAATATAACTGTAATACAATTATTAAGGAATTGTTTACATAAATCATGATTTTATTATATAAATTCATTTATGGTTATATTATTGTATATAAAACGATTTAAAATTCAAATTAATCAGAGCAACCAGTATATCAAAGAAATAAATGGCCATCGTCATTAAAATAAATGCATCATTGCTACTTGCGGACTAGCCTAGTATATCCTTGTAAATTTACATTAAAGGATAAATGCTGTGACAATTTTTTTCATTCAATTATATGACATTGAATATACGATATCTAATAAAATGCCGTTTTATTGTCAAGTTACTAACATTGTTAACTATTTTAAAGGGCGTAAAATAATAGTAATGCTATGTCAGACGATATTCAAGAGAACAATTTGGCGTGGTGTTTATACTGAATTTTAGGCTCTGTCTCAATTATGACGATAATTTGTAATAATGGATTTTGATATTTTTAAATAAAATCTATTTTATTTAATAAATAACACTACGTTATATTGCTATACAAAAATCACTTCGTATCGATATTTTTTACCAATAACTAAATTTATCATAACTCACACTGATGACTTTTCATTCTTTCAATAATATTTCATACTGAATATGTTTATCAAAAAGCACATACAGATTTATGAGGAACTTGTATTAGGTAATTGATAACCTCAACGTATTTATCTGTTACTAATATAACTACTGTACGTATAAGCCCACAATATTCATGAAAGCCTCCAAAGGTTTCCCCTGTACCATTTGAGTAGATTAAATCAGTGCTTCTCAAACGTTTTCACGACACGGTCTTTTAATCAGAAAAATAAAAACGAAAACAATTTCGGCTTCCAGTTTGAGATGAGCTGGATTAAGCAGTATCGATATGTTAAGACGATTTATTTCTTTGTTGATATTGATGACTTCTAAGAATTTAACTGTCAACCTCAATTGATAATGCTAGTGATGAGCAAAACCGATCTTGATCATAAAATATATTGATGAATTTAATCAAAATAATTTCAAGATCATAGAATTATGTTAACAGTTAAGCGTTGATTTTAGTGCTTTTTGTGTGGATATGGTTTCCAAAGTAGTTTGCAACACTCATATCCGGTCCCGTAGCGCATTTTTCTAACAAAATAAAAATCATATAATTCGTCTACACTATAAAATATCTTGTGGTAATGTGATGCAGAATGGAAGGATGTTCACATGGAAGCAGAAAAAAATATTTTTTCGTCAGAATTATATATCATAAGTACATAAATATTATACCCACGATCTACAGTATAAAACGTAAATTTATAAGAAACAAAATTGTACATAAATAAATTAAACAACGCAGAAAGAATGAGCCTTAAAAAGTTCGTCGATGTTGCATATTCCGTTTTTGGAAATTTTAGAAAAAAGCGTTTGTGCGCCGTGGAAGACAAAATGTTACCAAGCACTGCTTTACGGTATAAATCATAAATGAACAAGTGTAAAAAACTTTTCTGACTAAGAATAATCGTTTATAACCAAGAGCTTGCAAAATTTTACATACAATACGAGACCCCAAAAAGAGTATCTTTTAATGGTTTTTGAGCAATACCGAATTTATTGCCTCGACCCTTGCACAACAAATTACATCTGAATATTAAACAAAGACGCTGAATTTTAATTTTTCTAAAGTGATTAATGAGAGATTTTTGTTTTATCATAAATATTATAATATTTGAAATAAGAATTTTTGTATAGCTTTGCGTGGTGCTTTCTGTGAAATTTTGCTGACAAACCGCTATATTATATAATATAAAAATGGTCACAATTTCTGTCATGAAATATTCTTTTCAATTTGTTTAATGCTTTTTTATATAGATAAAGCCAGTTTCATTGTGTCTTTTTTTGCAATATATAATTAATATTTGCTTTTCATGTTCAACAAACTATATTTCCTTCAAAAATTTTACCAATATATTGTAAATAAGATTTGCTTTCTCTAAACGTATCTCTTGAACAGATCCAAGATCTGTATTTCGATTGGTCATGGTGAAAAAAATGATAAACTATATTGGTTTGTGTTTCAAACGACAGCTTTATTTCCTAAGGTATAAATTTCATAAGTGACCAGAATTCATCGCTATGAATTAAATATGCAACATTAATTTAATCATGTAGCTGTATTTACCGTATCAAGATTATTGCATGGAAATTATACAATAAATATAAATATTTACATATTGAAGTTTATACACTTATACATGTAACCTCAATAATAATTAATTTACTGTTATAAACATACTTTATTTTAAATGGAATGGTTTCAATTCGAATGATTTTTCAACCTTCTTTTTGCAAATGTAAAAATGTAGGCCATCAAATTTCCTGTGGTTATTTTGACTGGTAAAAGCTTGTAATTAGTTCGACGAGATTACTATACCCATTTAGATTTTTGAATATAAAACTCATAGTTGTCGCCTTTTAGAGTCATGGTGATATTATAAACGTAGTCCCGGCGATTTTCTGGAATACTGCAAGTTGGATAAAAGCATACAGTTCTCGTTCATATCCAGTTATATCATAGAAACTGATTTGCTCAAACTTAAATCAAATAATTGAAACTCTTGTATATGACGTAGTAATGTTTTTTTGGAGTTCTGTCTAAAGATTTTTGATAGTTTTAAAATTTTACTGCCGTAATATTAGTAGTGTGCGAACGTTGAACATACGGCAGTTGATTGTAACTTAGTAAGCTTTCACATTTAAAAACGAATTCCATTCATGTATTTATGTAAACCAGACCTAGCCTTGTAACCTACATGATGCTGCAGTAGAAAAATGTAAATATTCCTACAATGAAAGAAGTGTGCAAAGAACTTTAGGCGCCATATAATTTATATAATTTGCCCTGAATGCAATCAAGCCGATCAAGAATCTGTTGCTAGAAAAACATTGCATGTCTAAAAAACAAGTCGACGATTTTATTAAGAGAACAATCAATCTGCATGGGTATATCATTAAAGGTGTGGCGTGTTCGACTTCTGTGTTACATTAATCTAGTTTCAAAACGGTGCTATGGAATGCAAAGCGACCAGTGAGAATTTTGTCATTCTTCATGCTGTAATAAAACTATGAGTACTTTGGTATTAATTTATTATTATTAACAATATGACTCAATAAACAATGCTCTGCCTTAGGGTAATATGTCAAGACAACCCACAATTAGACACCCTATGATATTTTCCAGATTTGTCAACCGGATTTCATTCATCCATTTTGTAAGTTTTTGACCTGAAATCATAATTTATCTTATTATACATCTGTTCTTTCATAAAACCTACATTAAATTCAATTTAACCAATACGCCATGAAATAATGCTTAATTTGCATTCAGAAGACTTGGGTAAATGATCGCTTTATTGAGTGGTAATAAAACGGTGAAGATAAATTCAAAACATCAATAATATTTTTTTGGCTTAAACGAAATTGTAACTAAAATTTTTATAGTGACAATACCTAATTTTCAATTATATTTTTGCACAAGACACGAAAATAAAACAATTTATTGAACTTATTGACATAACATACAATCTCAACCAAAAAAATCGTCACGGTAGGCGAAAAGTGTGTTGCAAAAATTGTTTTGTTGTTCACTATTCCAAAACTGACGCATTTACATACTGACTATAATGAATCATTAAAAATTTATCAATGAATGTACATATTATAATGTTTTTTTTTTACTTTTATCCACAAAATACGATCTAAGGTTTTTGAAAACTATAAAAATATACATAGAAAATTCTACGAAACAACTATTTTATTAATATCTCACAAAAAGTTAAGAGACAATCGGATATAGTTTTACTTTCAATTGAATGATATGTATTTTTAACAAAAAAAATAATAATTTAAAAGATTGAATGAACAGATTAGAATATTTTTTCTCTAAACCATTTAACGATTGACCAATATAGTCATATCTTATCATTATAGTTGCAATAAATAATCACTTACTAAATTACTCAACGAAATGTACATAGATTATTCTTTATAAGAATTAATCTATTCTTATATGCGTTATAATGACACGTAACTTCTTTAATCATTATTGACAGGAAACATGTTGAATTACACCTTCTTTTATATTTCATAAGACTAATGATCGTGGCTGACAGTATACAGTGTAAAAGATATTGAACAAACTTAGTTAATAACATATTCTTGTTTGCTTTCTGACTTCATCCCACATAGATCTTTTGTTAAGCAATTGGCTAACGTTTAATAGTTTTAGCATTACACTGTTGATTGCAAATATTTCTTACGAAAAAAAAAAAACTTATTGGAATGTTAATATAAATTTATTCCTTATTACTTACAATAAAACACTTTATACTAGATACTTTTAATTAAATTAAGGCACGTTTTCTGTTTGCAAAGATTCAGACGGTAAAACAGACTGAATCGTCCAAAATTAATCGTTTATTTCATTTACGGCATTGCATTCATGTGGAAAGGGATATAAGAAACAACGAAGATAGCCTCACAAATACTTTATTTATGTTTTTTGACATTGAAATTTTTTAATCTGAGTTTGTTCAATCAATCGAATTTATTCCATTTTTTAATTCACCTGCTTGCGTGCCCAATCCGATTTCTGATCGTCCAGAATTCGTAAGTTTTATGATATCAATTCTTCGGTTCGGAAGTATAGCACATTATGCGTATAAAACAATCTTGCTATAGTAAGGTGATTATTAATTTTAAAAAATAACAAGAATGATTTATCATTTAATATAAATATGTATCTTAATCATAACTATTTTATATATACACTTGTCTAGAAGACATTCTTCGATTTTTATTAAAATAATATTTTACTTATAGAGAAGACATTAAAGCTATCATCTCGTAACTGAAAAAATACGCCAAAAAATAGTCCAAAGTGATTGAAAAATATTTTCATATGTCTCTGTATGCATTTCTCATCAACATTTACAATAGTTACTTAAATACACTAAGAATAAAAAATTTACCTTCTTGACGTCATAAAGCATCGGTCAAGCATATTTATTCGATGGCATATGAATAACATTAACAACTCAAAACCAGATTATCAAAAGTAAATAACATTGTCTACTTCCGTAAAATTACAATTAATCTCTGAATTTTTATTGATAAATAACGTAACGAGGTTATAATAAATATTTCACAAGTTTTTTTGGTCTTATATCCCTTATTTTATTTTGTCGTAAACAACAGAAAAAAATGTAAATGCCATTCTCCATGATTATGCAAGTTCAAGAAATTTTGTACGAGTTGCATAACTTGAAGATATTAATAAATTATCAACACGACGTCTCTTGTGACGATCAAAAACAGCTATCGATAGCAGTGACCAAGGGATTTTTTTTTAGTTCAAATTATAATACAAAAGTGAGTGATCGGTTAACGGACATAACGTGTCCCAAGATTATGGTCGCTATCCGAATTGTTTGTCAACCGATCAACCGAGTTTTACATATTAAGTGAATTAGTAAGATCGTTTTAGTTCGTTATCCGAACATAAAAATCTTTAATGATAGTGTTCGTTGTCCGATTTTTTTGCAGTCCGAGCTGTACGCCAACGAATCACACGAGACAAACACGGTAAGATTTATTAGTGATCATCTCGAGGAAAAAATATATTACAAAACACTTTGTCTAATACTAAAACTGCTAAAAAAATTCAAACTACCTTACGAAATTCCCCGAAACTATCCGATTTTTGTGGTTTAACCTTTCCATATGCTAATTATGAAAAAAGTGGCAATATAACTCAACAATATTTATTTTAACTAACGAAACATTTCCGGAAAGATGTTTAGTAGTCACTAGTAATAGTTTATTGTTAAATATTCATTCGACCTATACTCCAATCTTATTTATTTTGAGTTATTTTGAATATCAAATTGTGTGTATTAGAAATTCGATTTGAGTTACTACCAACTCATTCATTTATATTGTATTTGTTTAATAATTTGAATGCTTTTTCAATATTGAGAATAATATAAGCATCAAAATATTTTTACAATAAAGGTTGTTTTGTTTTATTTTCTTAGTTAATTTTTTTTTTTTTGCTAAATGATATTCAAATAAAGATTTTTTCATTATACTCAACCTATAAATTTGTTTTTCCATTCATTAATGAAGTGATCCTGAGTGAATCCCGGGAATGAGTAATTGACTTGGATTCCAGGATGGGAAACCCTAATTGCAACCCACAACTTAATATGAAGAGCTACTAAAAACATCGATCAATCAACTACAGAACAATTAAATAACAAAAAATTTTTTTAAGACAGTAGCATTAATTGTTAACGTTGTTGTATTCGGTTGTAATGCTTGCTCAAATTTTTGATATTTATCTCGTTTTATATAAAAAGCACTTTTTATTTAAGATATATAAGAAGATTACTCATTCTATATTGGGAATGTATTGTATATCGATCCAAATTTTAAAAAAAAAATCGTGGTTTTGTTTTTTTATTTTTTGACTTATATTGGTCACCCTAATTTTATATAACATATGTGAGCAAAGTTGGCAGCAGACGATGGTGCATGATCATTGCGAAATTCGTATAATTTCTCTTAACTTTCTGTCGCATGAGTCAACCTTGATTGTATGATTACCATTATATTATTGCAAAAACACAACAGGATGTATATTTATTTACTATACATATCAATATTATCTAATTTTGACAATTTTTCATAAAATATTTAACTTTGCTTATGTTTTACTTGAGATAAGAAATCTCCATAATATAAAACACGTTGAGTTGATTTTTTCTAAATGTATTACAATCAAGAACTCGTCAATTAATAAACAAAACAACGTTAAAGCAAATTTTGCTAAGAAATTTGGTATTAATTACATAATATTTAAATTTGACAACTGTTATATTTAAAATAAACCAAAGGCGTTATATGAAGGACCTCGGGAATTGATAATAAAAAATAATCGTCGAGGTTTTAAATGTAATAAAGAGTCATCAAACTAAAGATGCAACAGTTTTTACGCGTGCTGGCTGATAATTTGATAAATTGCCTGTTATTTAATCATGGATTATTTCAATCATGTCAAATTATAAGGTGG
Source organism: Himalopsyche japonica (assembly GCA_028555115.1). Classification (NCBI taxonomy): domain Eukaryota; kingdom Metazoa; phylum Arthropoda; class Insecta; order Trichoptera; family Rhyacophilidae; genus Himalopsyche; species Himalopsyche japonica. The sequence continues at coordinate 1,790,517 of JAHFWJ010000442.1, read as the reverse complement.
ACTTATATTTATTTTTATTAATGTCTTGTTCATTGCGACTTACACTCGAGAGACATATCATCATTTCAAATCGCGTTGCTCACATGAAATAATTAACGTTACAAAATTATTTAATATTGAATTACAATACATTATTTGATGATTGTGAAATAATAACAAACTATAATTGTAAGAGTTATTGAAATTATTTATTTAAGAAGCTTTGTTCGTTCGATGAAAAATTGTTTACTTTTATGTGTACTAAAGAAATATTAAATTTGAGTATGTTTTGTTTTTTTTTAAGATAAAGGAAGATGTTTATCTTCAGCGAATTAGTGAAAGGTTATGCTTACATTAAAATCAAATGAAGCGTATAATTTTAAACAATCGCCACAATAGAAACCTTGGCATATGACACGATCGTGATTGAAAAAAAGTTTCGAAAAACCTCTTGGATACCCACAAAAACATATTCCGTCAGCCATGAACTGTTGTAGTATGCCCATATGCAATGAAATATGTTATCATTTATACGATTTTTTATTATTTTTATGAACAAACTGTTTACATTTACGCATTTTATAATAGAATCACAATATCTTCCTGCCTTTGTTATTTGATTGTTTTTGTTCTATACTCTTTTATGATTTAGCCGAACAACATATATAATAAATTGAAGTGATCATAATATGTTTATAGATTAAATATCACTCTTTATTTTACCACTAGCACCATTTCTAGCATCAGTCTTACGGGCCCACTTTCCGTAAAATTGTAGTTAATTGTAGTAATCTGACGAAAAGAATCTCATAAAATGATTACATATACAAGCTAGAAATCTTTATAACATGCATATATATATAAAAAAAAAATTTTTTTTTTTTGAGTTTCTATGATTTTTACGAAATATCTTATAATTTTTTTTTTGAAATAGTGTTACAGATTGTTGTTATTCAGCTTGTGTTTCTTAAATTACAGTTTATTTTACAGTAATAGTTTAAGTTGTATTTTTTTTGTCTTCTAATGTTTAGTTTAAAAGATATTTTTTGACTAGATGTGTGTTGATGTCAAATACTTATACTACATGTATTATGATAAGTATTGCGATAAAATAACATTTGAATAACTTTGGCGTACAATATATTTAAATATCGATAATGATATTTTAATATTGTATATATTAACAAGGAACTATGTTGTTCATTAGATTTATTTTAAAAGATACAAGAAAAGGCTAAGGTTTTAAAAAAACCGTTAAATTTTAAAATTAAAATCTGTAATATTTAAATCAATTTACACGCCATATAAAATAACGATTTTTTCACAGACGCAATATTTCGTCATTGTATACGCTCACTTATTATAGTTCAATAATCCACCACCGCGGATCTGAAATTCTTCATAAAACGTTCTAGAACTGAACACGGCTATGAAGGTCTTCTGAAAAAATCTGACAATATTTCACATTCAACGAATAATGCAATTATTGATCTGAAGGTGTCTCACAAAAACCAATTACACCTTGCCTCCTTCACACATTTTTAGACGCTCATTAAATGGAATGTTGAATATGATTATTATATGAATCATAAAATTAACTGTTAATACCGAAAATAGTGACAAATCAAAATTTATAATAAATTATATAGAGGTTTCCAGATATCAATATTTTTTATCAAATATACAATATAAAGTTTTTATGTGATTTTAAATTTTAACATATAATTAACAACGATTCGAAGACTTAGAAACACAAGGGCTAAACTACAAAATGTCGATTTAAATATACCGTTTTTAAAACAGAATGCCGGTTTTTGTACGTATAGCATTATATAAACAATGGAAAACGATCGATATCTGTTTAAAAATTCAATATATTGTAAGTATTTTACCCAAAAAAAAAAATTACAAGATTATTTTTCATCAATATTCATCTTTAATTATAATAAATATAATTTGTATTTTTTTAAAATACAGAATAGTCATTTACTCCTCCAAGCTTCAATATATCGACGATATACTTTTCTTTCTGTTAATTTTTGTTGTTTGTAACTAAATATTTTTGCAACTTAATATATATATTCTAGCACAACCACCACTTTAGTATATTAATATTTCAATATGTATTGATTTATTTAATACTAACTAGATTTAATTAATATTTACGTGAAATAATTACACACAAAAGGAAACTATTTCAAAGTGAAGCTCTGGTGATTTAAAATAATTTGAAATATCTCTTTTTGTAGAAAATGTACTTTTTTAAAAATATATACAATAACGTTGTGTTGTATCAATAGTACCCAATTAATATATCATGTTATATTGCAATGAAGTATATTACATCATGCATACAAGTTTAAAAAAATAGATAGTTACCTTTTTAAATAGTCTCTCAAAAATACGACAAAAAGCTATGAACAAAAGATAAACTGCAACGCGATGCAAATTTCTTATTTATATGCGACTTATAAAACTCATTAAAATTTATTTCTCTTCTAAAAACAAATAAAATAAAAGTATGTTAGATAAACTCATAGCATCTATTCCGGATGCGCCCATTACTAAATCGCTTGTGAATTTAATGCACCTCCTACTTGTTTCAAATTTAAATGACTGTATCGCCGCGTTACAAATACTAATATATGTTAACTGCTGCAAGTAATAATTGCGCGATTGTATTGTTTGTTTAAGACAGGATGTCACCAACGCATTGTGTGAAGATTCTCATCAAATTCTAGTCATTTTGTGATTACCTAATAACTTGAAGACAATGATGTCGAGCATAATCTCAGCCATCAATTATGATATATATGCGACTTTATTGATTTCTTTTTCAAGCCTGTGTTATTGACAGGCTGTGTGGTGTTGTTTTGATATACATTATATATCGTATAAAAAAGTGTCACGTCAATAAAAAAAGAACAATAATATTTCATTTATTTTTAACTTTAAATAAAAACATCAGACATAATTACATCAAATTACTATCAGAATTCACGCAATATTTGAAACGAACGTTTTCTTTATTATATAAACCAATAATCACGTATAAGAAGTTAACTGTCACTTGTTGTTGGAAAGGCATAGTATTTAAAAAAAACAAAAACACATTTTTTATAGTAAATACATATTTAGTGAACATTCACTATATATTTTTTTATGATTAGGACTGAGTTTGCTCATCACAAGCATTATCAACTGATTTATAAGTTTTAATGTTTCAAAAAATATAAGTAAATATTCTTGAATGGAGGTGCTTAATGTAATTTTAATCGGCCTTTGATTTCATAGCTTCACTCATTATATATATATTATACAAGACGATTTATCCTTAATCTTTTAGTTGGTCGGTTAAGAATATTTTTTGATGTCATCTATTCGTTCAACCATACAGCTTATATTTACAAGTAACTAGCTGGTCCGTCGTGCGTTACTGCAATCACAAAGCAAATAAATTCAAGGAAACTCGTTATCACTTTTAACAATTGAATTGTTAATACTCATAAAATAGATGGTATGCCAGAAACTTTTACGAGAGCGTACTAAAGAAATTCGTAGAGTTCTATTTCGATTTAAGAGGGGGGTTGAGAAGGGAGGTGGTATGCCAAAAACCATTGCAAGAGTGTATTCAAGAAATTTGTAAAGTTTCATACCGATCAAATGAATGGTGTAGTAATGCATAAAAGACAAACAGACACACATACATTGATTTGTGTTTATATTGATTACACAAGATTAATCTCCAAAAGTTACCGTAGGCTCTAATAACGTACTTTTTAATTTTATGATATTGCCGTCACAAAAAAAATGTTACTTTAAGTAGTCCAAAGTGAGATTGAGAATAATATGGTGCCGCATCGACTCCCCCGGCATGCTGTCAAAGATATCACGACACCTGCATTTGTGTCACAACAATGTCAACATTATTAGCCGTCATTAGAAAGTCTAATTTCAATTATGTCAAACATCTCAAGCGGTTTCGTTTGCTGAATTTATGTGACATTTTCGTAAAATTCAAATGCATGGAACAGGGCGCCAGGCTATCGTAATACTTTTAGCATAAACACGCATAAGCTCAACCTTTAAACTTACAGAGGTATATTAAGCATATATACATATACAATTTGATTCATGTTATAATAGTTCTTTTTGAATTATGACTCAAATCAAGCGTTATATTATTTTTTTGTTGATTAAAAAAATATGTTAACGATTAGAATAACAAAATAAAATTGCTGTAGTAATTATCTATAGCGTGCTGGAAACGAAGCTATAAATATATAAAATAAAAAAAATATCATTTATTACGCGGAAACATCAATCATAGAAATTCGATAGAAAAAATTCAAATCATAGCACCTGATGTATAAGCTTTACCTACTTTAAAAAAGGATCTTTTTCATTTAAGGAGACAGTCATTTACTAGTACAGCCACTGGCAAAAGTTTTTATAAATACTCGATACTACTTTTAATGCATAATAATAAACGTGTATCCAATTGACGGTCAATATTTTCTGTTGACTAAAATTATTTAAGGTTTGTATCCACCATCTTTCGATTGATATGACATATTGAAAAAATATGTGAAATTGAAAATTTGAGTTAACAGTGTAAAACAACTGTTTTCAAAGTCGGAAAACATCAAAATTAACGCCCACGAGCTTTCAAAATTAAACATCCATCTTTAATAGCTTATGGTTACCCGATTGTATTGCATTACGAATGATTAATAATTATTTAGGTATATTTTTATTATCATTGATTTATCGTCTTAAAAAATTTTTTCAGTTATCATAGTTTATTTTCTTAGCGGTCTTTTTTATTATTATTTAATATGTGTAGTTTCTTATGAATTCTATCTGTGATAACTCGATTTTTATGAACAATATAAACAAGAATTATTTATATATTTATTCATTTAAAATCTGTGGCGTAAAACTTCTTCATTATTCTGCCAGTATTTTCTTCTTTCTAGTGAGAATGTGTTGTAATATTATAGAAATTTTGTTATTTTTAAAAAACTGTCGATTGTTCTTGAATAAAAGACAGTAATAAGTGAGCGAAAAAAAATATTTGATAAATAAACTGATTGCTAATACGAATGGGTGACTGTTTACCGAGCTTTTTTGGATAACTTTACTGTTGTTTTAACACAAACAATTAAATAAAGTGATAAACGATGATACAATGTGTTTTTTAAACTTTAGCATACTTTATGGTGAAGTCTTTCGCATTTGAAAATTTCGGCAATTCTCCCTTATGTAGCAAAATACTACTTTGGAAACCAGGTAATAGAAAGGGTAGTGGTAATATACATTTTCTGTATAAACTTACATGCTTTGCGCCGTGACCCCTTCGCCACATTCTTTGCCTACCTGCTCGCACATAAAATATCCTCATTCACAGTGAACACAAAAATAAACAAGGATAAACAACATTCATTCACAACATTACATTCATCTTCGTGTTTTATAAATCACGTTTAACGAATAGATTTTTTATACTGTCTGGTGTCCCGTGTCAGTGTATGTTGGTAGTGTAGAACTTGCAAAAAAAAGACAAATTACATTTTTGTTTTGGTAAAGCTTTTTTGCACTTTCAAAACTTTAATTGCAAACATTGAATGTTAGAATAGTAAAAAAAATAAATACTTTTATGTAATGATTATAAATAATACACACAACTAAACAGTAAAAGAAATGAAAGGAAGGAATAATATTTGTTCTGATTCCGACAAAATGCTCCTATTGATCACAATAAAAAAATAAACGTATATTTGAATGAACGAATTCATAAAAAAGAGTTTCCACTAAGGCAAACCATTGAATCCTACTAAAAATTCTTACTTAACCAGTTAACTGCTGAGCTGTGAAAATATATTATAAACCATAACATTTCAAACATGAATTCAGTAATGACGGTATCAAAAAAAAACTTTATAAAGAAAATCAGGCTGTTTCAACACAGAAATTAACTCTTACACAAACTTTTGAAATTTTTACTCTCTTATATATTTAAGAATCAACTAAAAGCACACTGCAATCAGCCTTCTCAACAATCAAAGTGTTTCTTCTTCTTCATCTTGAAATGGAGTAAAACAACGACTTGTTATTATGTAATCGCTCTCAATACGCAGTGTTTTCGGAAGAATTGCCTCTGGGTATTTATTCCCACCCAGTAATGTTGACGACACGCCAAAATGATGTATTAAGATTAAAATAAGTCTACTAAATTTATTATTATGAGTGAGACACGTTTTCTGAGAAATTCTAACCATGATCGAATACGATAAATTGTATATTATTGTGAATTGTTTTTCACCTGTTCTTTCAATGTTGGGTATATAAATATATATTAATTCACTGGAAAAAATATACATTATCTAACATAAAGGATAAATTACTTTTTTCACAGAATTTAAACATTCTCACAAATTTTCTTAAACGTTTAAAATAACAATATTTTTCAAAAATAAACAATCAAACCTCACTTTTATGATGTTATTTTTAATAATATGAGCGCATTTTATTACTATAATTAATTTTCAAATGATAATTCTCGCTAATCGCGAAACCGGTAAATAGTAGTAAAAGATATATTTTTTTTATTGAAAATAGCAATTAAATCTTTTAGAATAAGAGGTTTTGTTGCGTTAATAGATAAATATTGCCTTTATAATTACCCATCAACTTAAAAATATTAATTGATGGTAATGGTAACAATTTAGATCACGTACATTTTGTTAGTAAAATGAGGAATTCTGATAAAAAAACCAAATATTTTTAGTTACTCAACAGCCGTAAGATGTCAGGTGAATGTCCGAAAAGAAAATAAAACAAGATCTCGATAATAGTACTTCGTAGAAAATGTCAACGAAAGATTAGAAACGTGCAGAAAACTATTGGTTTTGTCAATATGTTAGCATGATTTCTTGTCTTTCAACACTTTTTATAAATATCAATAAATATTTATTATTTAATATCAACGACTTTTTTATAGTTTATATAATTGATAATAGTAAAATTAATATTTGTTAAATGAACCAACAGAAAAAAATATATTGTGTACAACTACTTAAATCGACATTTTTTTAAGTAGATATCCATTTGATTGAATTAAGTAAAGGTTAGAAGTAATTAGAAGAAAAAAATGTATATCTATAATAGACGCTTACTTTTTGTTTATTTATTACTATTTCGAGTCATATGTTGTATCAAGGTTTGTAATAAGAAAAAAACCTTAGTAGTTATGTATAAAAAAACATCCGCTTTCAATGTAGAATAAATGGACTTCTAATGATAAATATTAAGCAGATATATGAATTGGTTAATTATTTATATTTTCATAGGCTAGTTTTAAGTTTAATAGCTCTGGTTTGTGATTTATTATTAAGTTAGTGAATGTAGGTAGTGAACTCGCTGTGATCTTGATGGATATAAATTGTGAAGGTAGAGTTCGTTTCAGGAAACTTGGATGACTTTTTAAATTTAAATAGCGAGGTCATCTCAATCATCGAGGCGTTACACTATAAACAAGGGGTCGCTAACAAATAACAGTAGAGCCGTGAGATATTCATGCTTTTTAGCCAAAAATAACGTTTATTTTTTTGAAACGCAAAATTGTCCCTATTTTTACATTGGGAAAGCTCCAAAACATCATACTTTTTTGATTGGTGACCTTCAATTTATCACCTTCGCAATTAAAAATGTAGATGTCGCTTATGTCACGATATTTATAATGAAATAGATATTTATCGTTTATTTTCTACATATTAGGTAAGTGACAAAGAATAAATTATTGTATTTTAATATTTTAAATATCACACGGTGAAAAAATGGAGTTCTACCAAGTGAATGCCAATTCAATCAATAAATTTTAAATATCATTAGCTTGGCCAGCGTCCATATAATGAACCAATAGCATTCGTTAATTAAATTTAAACAAATGTGTAAAAAAAAGCCTCATTAGGAGCTTTTAAGGCTAATATTGGTGTTGAAGGCAACTGAAACATTAAAAAATTTCAGTTTTGATTAAGTGTTTCTTTCACGAAAATATTTTTAGAAAATCGATATTTACTATTTTCAGTGTGAGATTAAGCCTGCACAAAATCTTATTTTCTATTTATCTTAGATATTTGAGTGGCTATACTTTAGACCTGATGTATCGACATTTATAATACATGACAAAGTTTTTAATAATCACTGATGTTGTTCATATATAAAGAAACAAAAACTTCAAATTCGTTTATTGGAATAATGTTTAAGAAAAGATAGACAGATATAATGATATATACAAAACTAAGCTTAAATTTATTTCTCTCAGAGTTCTGACTATATCGAAAATCGAAATAGTTATCAACTACCATATTAAAAATACTAATGCTTAATACTGATATTTTTATAGAAGTATATTATATACGGTGATTTCATATTTTTTTCCAAAATCAATATAAAGAAGCTCTAAAAATATACAATGATTAAATCTTCTCAGTAGTTTGAAGTCTTTTTTTTCGTTGACTTGTTGGTTTATCGATTTGAAGTTTTATTCAATTAAGCATCCAAAACATTGTCAGTTGTATAATATTTTGATGCGAAGTCTCTTTACTTAATAAAATCATAGACAATTCACAAATTCTTTAGTGGAAAACGGTGGAGCAAAAATATATTTTGTCAATTTTATTTAAAGTGAATTCTGTTAGGATATTTTTGCACGTTATCCTCTTCGGTTTCTTAACATTGATGAATAATCATTTACAACATTATTCTCATATTTATTCAATTTAAGAATCAATGAAATTTTCAATGATCGGCTTTGAAATTTCTCTTTTAAATATCATTCTGAAAAGTTGTTACGCCCATGATACACGACAGATATATATCAGTTCTCAAATATAAACAATATATTCTGGTATGACAAGGTGTGACTCAAGCCAAAACAATTGCAAAAAAGTGCATTGAGATAAATGAAATACATTATTCCAAGAACAATATGTGTATACATGAATTTTATCATTTATAAAGGTTATCAAAATTATACATTGATTTGATCAACGATATAATTACCTTGGTCAACAATGAACCTTAATCATTGTTGTCAAATCTACTCAAGTAGTTTGTCTAATATTTTTCAATGCACTGAATCTACTGAAAATTTCCTGGCTAGCAAGAAACTTAAATGAAAAAGAAAATATATACATATTACTACCACGTATGATATGACAGTGTGTTGCAAACGACAATCGAAACCAGAAGGTCTCTGATTCATACACCTTCTTGGTATTATTTCGTTGTTACTAACTAAATATCAAAGACGTAGCTATTTCTATTGTTTCCCACTTTAAATAATCGATTACGAATGACTTTGTGAAATCTGTCCCCTTGAATCTACGAGAAGTGTTTTTCAATAGCTTAATAGTTTTTATGGAAGTAATACAACTTATTTCTATTATAAGCAACAAGCATAAAATATTTCATACATTTACATATACAATGAAATGCACAAACAATAAGTTTAATATACATACACTAATAAATAAATATGAACTGTTTTTATTATGAATTGTAGAAAGCAAAAGTACAAAGCTTACAGGAGGAACAAAACGTTTTTTCAATGATTATGAGCCGAAACCAAAACATTTAAAAGACACACCCCAAGCGTGTTTAAATAATTATTATATGGGGACTTATCAACCCAATCTAGTATATATATATTAATAATTTATTTAAGAAAAATCAATAATATGTAATGAGCCTTTTTCCATGTCGTAACTCTGATCCCTTCTTAACTGAATTATGATACTTATTCAGCATTCAAGGGTTCACATCCCTTTAAAAGAACGTGTATTTAATTATATACTGTATTAAAAAACAAAGATCTTCAAAAAATAAGCGAAATCATTTGCCTATAGTCGAAATAGTTTTCGATCTTGTAATGAAAATGGCACAATTTTTCCAACATACTATGATTGTTCCTATGAGATGGTTCAGTAGAGTCTATTTTCCAAACTTTACTTTCGACAGTTACTCTTTTTCTTCTCATAATAATCATCTAAGATAAAATAATCTTGATCACAGAATCGACGTATCAGTTCTGTGTGCTAACACGCAACAAAAGCTTTTAATGGAATTTTTGTTGCTGATCTGCCTACATAAATAGCGGTACAATGATAAATTACTTAACCTAGAGAAACAGTGAGAAATAATTAGTTGTCTAACGCATTTACGTAACTAAATCTACGCAAAAGTTTTTCTGTCTATATTATTTATTTAACTAATATAAGGATGCCAACATAAGCAACGAATTACTCGAAAAAAACTCTTTTTATGAATGAGAAATTTCTTATCTTTTTAAAAAATCTAACGATAGTAGAAGTCGTTTTTAAATAATTAGTTATAATCTACTACAAGCATTTTTTTATGTGTATGAAGTTACACTCAGCAAACATCTAAAATACATATATGAACACGACAAATCTCGTAAAAACAACTTTCATGAACAAGTTGTAAAAATACTTTGAATTCAGAAAGCCGCCTTGAGGTGGCCATGCCAGGTAGGAAGGCGGAAAGAGGGCCGGCCAAAAATGTGCAGTCAATATTATTACAGGTCACCTTGACCTCTTAGAGAAATCTACAAAGAGCTGCAGAGGAGAAAGGTTTTCTTGTAAAATAATTAATGCCCAATATATAACTCATCAGCATATTCATTTTAATAATATTGAATTAAGAATAGTAAAAAACCAGCGGTGCCTGTCGGTAATGACCAATACTGCTATTGTGTATTATGTATATTGTTTTTCACTACGTAGCTGAAAAACAATTTGAATATTACGTTTTACATACCAGCAAGTAATGTTTGTTAACATAAGCACTTAAAACAAACAAAACATGTTTATATTTTTATCGATATTACATAACTTTGGCACAACACTGAAATGAAAGCTATACTTCACATACCAATTGAAATATAAAAATTAACCTTATATTCAAAACATTTACAAACTCTAGCTGATTATCTTATATAATATTAGCTCAATTTCAATCATTCTTAAATTTAGTGTCATTTCATTTAAAAAAAAACATTTTTTTTTTTCAAAAAGTAGTCAACCAAACAACCTTTCATGTTGGTAATATGTTTGGCAGATATCTTTTATAATGTAAGATATAACGATGCTTAAAATAAGATTATCTGATTGAAAAAAGAACGCCAGCAAATGCCAACCATTTAATTTGATAATATCACTCGTTCAAAGCTAATGAAGTTGTTCCAATGTGTCAACTATTTCACCAAAATATTCCATGTTTCACCGATAAATATTGAGGGAAAAACATGCCGTAGATAGGTGAAGAGTCTACCAAATTTAATTAAATTAATTGAACATCAATCAAGACGATTTGATCCTCAATTATTGTAAATTATTGCTTTTAAACTATGAAATACGTAAATATAATATAACAGCTTTTAATTCTTAAGATCTTCTCTTGCTCTAAATACTTACTTACGTTATATATTCCATTCCAATTAACTTTAAACATAATTGCTTTTAAATCAATATTAAAATGTATGGTAATATAAATTTTGCTTGTAGATTAAGCGTCCTTTTTCTTTTTCAATTCTTCTTATTCTATAAGTCACTTACAAAGTTCAAAAGCATCAATGAACTAGAATACCAGAATATACAGAAAGGTGTAGCATATTCGTTAGTGATAACACATTAGAAATGAACAAAATCTGATAGTTTTGATTTATGTAATTATTTAGGATTTTTTTACAGTTTTAAAATAATCCAGGTATATTTTTTAATAGAAATTACAAATTTCAAACTATTCTTTTAGTTAAAACTTTCATAATATTTGTGATTATTCCTAACGTTTATTGCAATACATTTTTAAAAAACGATACAACTTTGAGAAAAAATGCGTTAAATATCGTTTTGTGTAGACTTCACTAACCATATACAGTGCAATCTTATACGTATTCGTATTTAGTTTAATTATATATTATTACACAAAAGATACAACTCAATAAACTGGAATCATATAAGTAACTGTAATGCCTTCAATTTCTATTAATACAACTTGCTTTGTTTGTTTTCTTATTCGATTTAACTTTCCCATCAAATACCCAGTCGTTGTCAATAACTTCAATTATCTTTTCTCGTTGAGATATGCCACAAGAAAATATTAAAATTCTTGTAATGGCATTCTCATTGAGTCTCATGACTCTATACTTATTCTTAACCAAATTACAAGTGGTGAAATCTATAACTAGCTACAGATAGAAGCATTAAATGAATTATCTTTATGAAAATCTTGTCATTTTTTTTTTTACTTTGGCAAATGATACATTATTGAGGAGTTTGTTTTAATTAACCATAAATGTTAGACGAACCCATATTTTGCAGACTTTTTTCATTTAAAACTTATTTTTTGTTCCTTAGTATTGTGATCTTACAAATCTCGATAATAGTACAAACAGAATTATATTAAAGCGATTTTAAAGGCATGGCTGTTTTTGATGTAGAAAAATTTCCTTCATCTCATTTTATCAAAAAAACTTGTATCCCAGTCTCAACAATTTTCCCTACTCTTTTTGTTTAATGAATCCTTACATTACAGTTATTGTATTAATTCTCTTAAACTGCCAGTACAGACAAAATTTTCCACATTAAAAGACGTAACATATTTATAATAAAAAAAACTGTGATTCTAATCAATCACACCAATAATTTGATGTATTTTAACTTTACTCGATTACACCTAAAAATACAACAGTATGTATTTTAAGCATATTATGAAATTTTCAGTTTATCCGCAATACTATCCGCACCGTGTGATACCAAAATTCTTGTCACCCGTCAATCGCTCTATTTCTTCCCACGACATCTGACGGTCGTCAAGTGTGCCGAAACCTCACAGGTTAAAATATGAGGCAAGACTTCAAAAATCAATATATTTTTAAAAACGTATATTCTTACAATTTCATTAATAAAATTAAATGAATCCTCTATAGTCATCCAAACAATATTCACGGTAATTTTTAACGGGTTATCTTAATGTGCTTTAACCAAAGGCCATCCGTTCACTTAGTGTACGCATCATTCCACCTATCGCAATGGATTACGCAGAATTTTAAACCCTTTATGCAAGATTAAAAAGCAGTTTTCCTTGAATGCGATCAATTGAAATCACATGATAACATATTATAAACAAACACATTATAAATATTTTTATATACCATCGAAATCACAATACGGATATTCTTTATCTTATTAATTAATTAAGACCTTTTAGTTATAAATAGTTTGGTTTTTTTTAACACTTTGCTACAATACATTATTATTTCATATCTTTAAAAGGTCAGTAAGATGTTTCAACAACGTTTGATGAATTTAATATAATATATATAAAGAATTGAAGTTTTCGCTATTATTTATTTTGTACGTATAAATTGAATAGAAGCTTTATATGAGGAATATTATCTTCCAAGCAAAGTCCTGTGAAAAGGTTGCTAAAATTCATTGGCTTAAGAATGTTTGCCCAGAATAAGTCCCACTATATAACATATCCTATAGTTATAATTTCTGACCGCTTTTGGCGTACGCTACCTGAAACCTTACACAATCATATAAATGGAAATAAATATGGCAATTTTAAGTGAAACGTTTTTATTCTTAACTTTTGTCCGCTTAAAAAATCTGTAAAACAATAATCGGCCGTAAATTTATTTTGAAATGCTTGTACTTTTGTATCAAAAAAATATTTCAGAATATACAGAACGGTTATCTTACTTATCACCGTCCTTAAAATAAATTTCACTGAGGTTTTCATTAAAGAGAACTATTATTAATTTAACCGGTATTTATTGGTTGAATTGGCATTCACTTGGTAGAACTCCATTATAACACGGTGAAAAAATAGCAATGTATTTTAGTTCTACAAAATGATGGCGTGAGCCGAAATAGCTATCAACCATATTTGTTAAAAATAATTTTGTAGAACTAAAATACGTTGCTATTTTTTCACCGTACTATTATGTTAGTTTGTTCGTTAAGAATCCTTTGTGATAATTGGTGTCTATTGATTTCCAGCTGTTCCAAAGCCGTCATTCTCCGACCCTTACTACAAAAATGCAAACATTTAGGGGCTGAGTTTGAATTTATATTATGTGATTCATTAATAACGTGATTAGCAAATTGTGATTGTAATTGTGAATTGTTAAGCATAGTTCTGACGATGGCGTGAGCCGAAATAGCTATCAACTATATTTGTTAAAAATAATTTTGTAGAACTTAAATACATTGCTATTTTTCACCGTGTTAATTGGTATTTACTTGGTATAACTCCATTATAACACGGTGAAAAAGTAGCAATGTATTTTAGTTTTACAAAATTTATAAGATATATAGTTGATAGCTATTTCAGCTCACGTCTTCGACAGCATTACAGAACAATAATCAATTTTGTATTAAATATAGTCAACAATTTACGATATATACTGTCTGTGCTTGATGGATTTTCAATATAAAATTGACTCTAATGTATACGTGTAATACAATGCCTGAAGATTTTGAAAACCGAAACCTGAGTTACTGATTAACAAAATACATGGAATTTTGCATAATTTCAATAATTCAAATCCGATAAAGTAAAAAAGTACTTATTTGAAACTGGAACTGTTTGAGTATATAAACTGTATATCTGTACAATAGGGACTCTCGAAATTTTTTAAAATGTAAAAAAACAAGTAGTGTGTGAATTTATTTTTTTATATAAGTATATTTTAATGCATGATTATGAAATATGACGTGATTGAAGTTTTTGCCGTAACTTGGCTTGGTAACATGTATATGGGTGTCCAATTTTCAGTAGCGTTGTAACATAAATCTGGATGAATTTGTTGGATAGCGTTTGTTATATAGACTTTGAGGATGGTAATTGTTTCCGGTTTATTAGACTTGCGACTTAAAATAACCACAATGACATAAGTTTAAATGCGTTAAATCGCACGATCTCGTTAGCCAGTTCACCATGCTCTATCGATGATTTTTAAATTTGATAATTTTCACACGTTTTTTTATACTACAATCTGTCACGTTGATTTGTCGTATTCTATTTAATAGTTGACAACGAATTTGATAGATGTAATTTTATTAGCATGACGGCTATAACTTAATATATTTTTAAACGCTTATATTGATAGACCTTTTTTGAATATATTGAATATATATCGAATTTGAAATGTTAAAACTTTGTACGATTCCGCATGTTTCGTCACTAACGACAGTCAGTTCTGTTTTAACGATTCAACTGTACAATTAACTGAACGAAGTTTACACAATTCAAACATGATATTGAAATTCCATCAAACACCTTCAGTTGAAATTGTAAATTATATATATAGTTTTCATCATTCTATTATAGCTAAAATCAGTATTTTACATCATATTACATCAAGTATTATATATTGGTAGAGCATAACAAACCTCCCAAGCATAATCAAAAGACGATCTAAAATTAAGATTCTAGAATTTTCTATTGAAAACACACGTGTGTGCACGAGTGTACATGTACACCCACACAGTTAATCGTGCACATAAAAAGCTGTTTGCGAAATAAAGAGAAAAAAATATTTGCGAAATGATGTAATAGTAAATACATACTTTTGACATTGCCAACTAAAATTGAGAATCAATTTATAATTCAAACGATACATCCATTCATTATTAAAGCAGTAATTATATAATTTCAATAAACAAAAAATTTCAATACTAATAAATTTTATATAAATACAAATTTTTAACACTCATCATCATCATATAAAAACATTTTTACTGCACTATTTTTAATAAAATGTTGCTATTTAATTTTTTTGGTGATTAATTTAATCATTTTGTACAGTTACATTTTCATTTTGGTCACGGCTTACGCATATACTCTATTTTAATTGATGAATAGTATATTTTGATGGTTATCATTAAAAAATAATGTATATGCATTTACATTCTTTATCATTGAAGTATGAATGAAAGCAAAAATTACAAATTACAAAAAATGTTACATTCGGTTGTATGATTTTTGATAACACTGTCAAACAAGTAATAATATGAAATACTTTAACCAAATGCTATATTTCATTTAACATTGATAGCCTTCAGCAGGAATTTTGCTAGAATCTTAGATTAAATGACGTTATTTTACTTAGGGAATACTAACTTCTATTTAATCACAGCTTATTTTTTTTTTCATATTGACTGTCTTTCATCCCTTTTTGTGAAAACAATTAATGTGTAAACGTTCTTTACGACTTATTCCATAAACCATATGGACGTTATAATTTTATATTGACTAAATTTTGAAATAAAAATAGTTTTTATCTAGTATCCTTCATCTGGTCTTTCGTCCACTGGTTATCACTATTCCCTTCGTTATGGTGCAGAAGTACTGGAATAATAAATCGATTTCAAAATTAAAGTTTAGATCTCTTTTGTTCTACAACTTTTTTGCTTCATTTTGTTACATCCTAAAAAAAGCATTGCACGATCGATCAACTAGCTTCTAATACATATAAACAAACACAAAACGTACATAATTTTAACGAACCAATAGCAGTCAGATTGAACGATCTAATGCTATTTATTTGATTATTGCTTTTTTATTTTGTCATAATTTTATTTTTAAAATTAAAACAAATGAATCGTTAATTTTGTTTCTTACATATTTAAAGGCTAGTTCCTTGAGAACAATAATAATAAACTATGTATATAAATCTAAACATGACATAAACAAACTCCTTCAATGGCTACGTACTACAATACTTATACTATTCTAACAAAAGTTGAATAATTCTAAAACCACTATGACGTGACCAGCGTTTTTATGACATTTATTTTTTTCTCGAAAAGTGTTTTTCTCGGCCGCCAATAACATATTTTGTTCAAAACAAAAATTTACTAAGAACTGTTCAGAACAGTTCGAATTTTGTTATTAGAATGTCAATTCTTGAATTTATATTTTTGTTTCGCAAACTTATAGTCCACTGACCTCTAGAGGAAGCCAACTGTTTCAAAGGTGTTTTGGCTGAAATACGATATTGGGAAACTATGTTTTTTTTTTCATTCAATCCTTTTTAAAAATAGTATAGAGTGTTTTGATACCGATTGAAATAATGAAATATAAACATTTTTTTCTTTGTTGACGCTTTTTATGTGAATGGTGTGCAGGAACTTTATTCGTTTATATTTTTAATCTCTGTGCATTTTTATTGTAAATGTATATTATAAAGACTCCTTAACATAAATCAATGTTTTTAAATATTCCTGTCAAATTTTTGAACACGTTTGACATTTGTATTTTTCCTGACACGTTTAGTATAATTGAATGTTAATCCATATGACGATATGACCGAATGATAACCATGTAACGATAGAGAATTGGTTTATGTGATTATACTAGTGTAAGAATGGTGAACCTATGGCACGCGAGCCGATTTTTTATGACATGCGAATTTTTTACTGTGCAGTGTTGAAGAAAGTGATTCTAATATTGTCTTTTCATATATAATATTGTAGAAATGGGCATTTAAACAATTTTTTCATCGACTTATTCCTGTGAATCATTATTTTATTCAATGAAATTTATTATATAAGTCGAATAAATGACAAAAGTAGTAATTCTTTTATTCTATTTAAAGCTACTAATTATGAACCGGATATGAAACATTTGGCAACTCGCATCTAACAACAAAAATTTCATTAATAATGAAGTCTTGAAGGTTCTAAGTTATTTTTTCTTTTATGTTGCCATTAATAAGTGCTTTAACGCTATTATTAATGGCAACATAATTAGTAATTATATTAAAAATGTTCACCATATATGTACTAGTAGACATACAATATTATCTTTTGAAAAATATGATTTTTTTTCCTAATATAAAAATCTTAAAATGTTAATTATTTCACCTCCGATTCATTCCTCATATTTTTGAATACTATTGTTTAAATACACCTTTGACATTTTATGTAGTAATTTTCAGTTATGAATATGTAAGCATTTTCGTGTGTTAATCGTGTTTATTTTTATAAAAATTAGCAATTTAAGCGACTTGATTATACAAATTTTTTATTTAGTTCTTTGAGTACGTCAAATTAATTCTAAGCCTGCGGTTGCCAAGCTGAGCTTTCAGGCGATATTGCTTTGACCTATAACCACCTTTCGATTTCATTTTTTGTAGTTTTCTCAATCTCTTTACAACACAATATTTGATGTGGGGTTGATTGGGGAAAAATGTAAAGAAAAAAATTCACTTCCACCGTTTAATTAAAGGTTCAATGAGTGTATTTTTGAAATAAATATTTGGAAACATATTTATTCTGCAATGTTAAGCAAAATATATTACGAGTGTGTGTTAATTTCTTGAATAATGACTATATAATTGCATTTACTATGGAGAAAACTGTCTTTTCACATCCTAATTAATTCGATTACATCAAATTATAAATTTTATTTTACAAACAAAAATATATCGCACTATAACTATATAAACGTTTGTGTACACCAAAATTAAACACATTTCACTTTTTAGCAATGTGGATTTTCTTTTTATTGATTGAATTGGCATTTAATTGGTAGAACTCCATTATAACACGGTGAAAAAATAGCAATGTATTTTAGATCTACAAATTTTTTTTACGATATAGTTGATAGCTATTTTGGCTCACGCCATCGTCAGAACTATCATAACTAGTTCTGACGATGGTTGAGCCGAAATTGCTATCAACTTTATCTTAAAAAAAATTGTAGAACCAAAATACATTGCTATTTTTTTACCATGTATGGATTTTCTTATTTTATAAACATTGATTATTTAAGCATTAATGGTACGACTACAGGATTTTTATACATTACATTCACAAAATGCTTTTCTTTAGAAATATCTTGTTTGATATTAATAGCTAAATATACTTACATTATATAGATATATATATATACGTGATTTTTTTCTTGGTGAATAAACAAAGTAAGAAGTAACTCACTTATACAAACTGTTCATCGGTCATAACGCGGTTCATCAATCAACTCCTATAAATCATATTGACAATGTATGTAACATGATACACCGTACGATTCGTTATGAGAGATCTATGGCTCAACTGGTTAACTTCGGCAAGCGAGCGAATCATGCCAATGACGCTGGGTTACCTTGAGACCACTCCACATTCCATCTGCCAAATGCCATCAACTTGTCTGCCCAATCCACACGTAACTGATTTGGCTCATCACATGGGCTGATCGTGATGCTTTTATGCAAATAACTGCATGCCGGCCAGTGAGGATCCACTATGAAGTTTGAATTCTACAAAAATTATAATGATTTCTCATTTTTTATTTGATAAATTATTTGTTTAAAATTAATATATTTTTTTATTTTACTGATTGAATTGGCATTTACTTGATAGATCTCCATTATGACACGGTGAAAAAATAGCAATGTTTTTTAGTTTTACAAAAAAAACAATATAAATATTGTACAATATATAGCATGTTATTTTTCATGTATTATTTATTGTCAATACAATAGATCAAGGCACAGTGGTTCTAGAAATGTATAGCTACAAATTGAACCTTTGACTCAGTTGCTTGATAGAAGCTTAGCATCAAATTTTAATCGTAAAATTTTTTTCAACCACATAAATTGACTATAATATAATACAAACACTGTTTTCAGGCATTATCGAGGCTTCAAAATTATAAATAAACTCCAATTGACTCAGTTTATAAAATTAACATTAACGTTTTTATTTAGAATCTCTTCTGATTAAGTCGTTGATTTTTTTGTGTACGAGTACTTTTGTGCGAAAGCATTTTTTTTTTCAATGAAAGAAATGTTTCTTTTCCAACAACTCATGGCTTTTCAATTAATTTCTCGCTTATGGTTTTCTTACATTTTTTCGTTTAACGTATTTCCTGTTTTTAAGACTTATCTTTAATTGAAATATAATATAATCAGACATAAAATCTATAATAAAAAGAATATATTTAATATTGTTGATATTCATGATCTTTACCTGTTATGTCTAGGAAGTTGTTATATTACAATATGATCAATTTTTTAATGATAAAAGCTATAAGGCGAAAACTTCTGCATTTCAATGTTTGAATAAATTATTCAATATAAAAAAATGTCAATTAAAAAAAACATTTAAAGTGATGTCATTATTGCTGTGACAGGATATCATTTAATTCCACAAGAATTAAATTTTAAAATTTATAATATTTGATAGTCATATGTCATCATATAAAAAATATTTTTTACATTGTTGGTATCACGTCACCTTCAAAACTATTCTATTTTGAGTCAGGAAAGTAAATGCCAATTCAATACTGATTTTATTCTTTCGTTGTCATTGCAATCAACTATCAATAAAAATCAGTATTTATTTGATAAAAATCCATTGTAATATCGTTGTTACAATCGTTTAACACATTTTTTATCACATTTGAATATTACAATGATATACGACTTAGTTAAAATCTGATAATTAATGCAAAATATTATGAACTAACCCAATAAAAATAATGCTGAAGGACTTGAATTATTTTTAATATGACAACCATATTTGAAAGGGATTTCCGTTTACAATTCTCTAGATAGCTAAACAGTGACAAAAAAGATTATTGGAAATAATGATTCTCTGTACTCTGCTAATGTATGTATATTGATTGATTTGACTTTACACAAAATAAATATGATTTAAGCCACAATAATTGAATGATCATTGAAAATCATAAAAATATGCCTTAAAAACCTATTAGGAAATTATAGTAAGTTACTCCAAACTCAATCTTTATTTCAACTTCTCATATGGTTTTATTCAGTGTTGAACTGAAAATTTTATGATGCCAAGTAGAACTATTTTAGTTCATAAATTGGCGTCTTTTACAGATACAACTTTGTACTTGATATTATAAGTTTTATAAAAAATCAATGCAAAGTTATTTCGTTCTAATAATAAAGCAAAAGCGTGGCTCATTGGGAAAACAACAATTTTTTTTATCGAACTTTTAAATGTATAGAAAATAACTTAAAATAAATAAATATATATATGTATCTGAACACAGTTTGAAGTATAAAGACACTTAATGGAACATTTTCAAATTTAAAAAAAATCATTCAACTATGTCTGATAATACTGATTATATATATAATAGAGTGGGGATAGGACAAAACTATATGTGAATTAATCACTTTTACTAAGCAAATTTTTCTTAGTTCAAATGGCTCGAAATAATTTTAAGCTAGACACGCACCCGAAACGTAACAATTAATTCGAATAAAAAAATATATATGAAAGTTTCAAGCTCGTGCACATCACAACCTGAACTAACAACGTTAACCACTCGGCTATATTCCCAGCCAAAGTTGAATACAGTGTTACAGAAAATGGTTTTAAGTTATTATGAATCGTCTTCGCATTATTAATGTAAGCAACGATTGTAATGGTAAAATTTCATAACACAGATAAATCTCAGGGGCGTGTCAAGTCGTAAATAATTGAGATAAACATGAGATGAAAACGAAAGTTCGCGTTCCGGTTGCTATCAGGCGATCGGACAAGTGCTTTATTGAGGCGTGATTTACAGTTCGTTTAAAAGAATTATTTATGTCTTGCGAAATAATAGCGTTATATACTTTAACAATGTATGACTTTTCATCGATAATGTTGGTTTGTGACATACACATCGTAAGGGTACTAACTGCAGCATACAAATACTTATATTTCAAATATTTTGCAAAGAATTTCTAATGAATATTGGTTGTATCGTTACATGCAATACATTTTAAATGAAGATAAAGATTATATGCCAATAATGACATAATTATTACGAGGAATGATTCTGATTTTATTTGAATGTGATCAAATCAACGTGGGGGACGTTTTATAAAACAAGTCAAATTGTCGAAATCCATTTCAATTGGCATCTCATGGTTCATAAACGTAATAATAAACACATAAATATATATAAATACTAGTTGATGTGACAAAAAATGCTGTTATGAACAGAAACTAACTAGAATGTAATGCTAACTCTTTTTCAGCATTTCTGTTTTAATCGATTACAAATAAACTAGTGTTTCAAAATTTATAAATCGACTATGGGCACTTATTTTGGGCTATAATTTCAATTCTAATTTTTACCACCGTGAAAAAAATAGGAATGTATTTTAGTTCTAAAAAATTATTTTTACCGTTGATATTGTTCTTGAACTCGGTCATAATAATTTTATTTACATTACTTTAACAAAACTTATGGAAATACGTATGGACAAAATACGAAGGTTTTCAGAAAATATTTTCGATATTGTTACAAATGTAAAATCTTTAGGCATCAATTAATTAATAGAGTGAGAGGTGAAAATGGAAGTAAGTTTTTTGCAAATAATTTAATTAATAATGAGTTGATCTCAAAATTCTATGCACTCTAGAATTGCTTTAATGATTGTATTTTTGTAAATTTCACTATTTTTTTAACAAAATAATGTTATTTAAATGACAGTTGTACATTAAATATAATTTAATATTTATATATACGGAACAACGCGGTGTTATTCATTTTTCTAAGCATTTCGATTTCTATTACACTTATGTGTAAATTTCACTAAATAAAAAAAATATTCTTATCTTACTTTTACTTTGTGAAAAATAATTGTTCTACATCATTAATGCATTCTTAAAATTTAATTAGCACTAGATGTTCAGTTGTCAGACTTTATTTTTATATCAGTCAATGAAACCAATAATAGGTCAAGAGCATTATATGTATATAATACTCTTGACATATTATCAGTGTACATACCTTATTCATTTGTAATTTTTAAGGATTGAGTGTATTATGAAGTATTTAAAACTTACAAAAATTTTGTGAGTAAAAAAATCATATAATTTGCATTATATTCACTCTTGTTTTGTAACATTTTTCAACGACCTCAACTTTAAATCATTAACTAATTTTAAATTATTTTTTAATCCTCTGTTGTTTTTTTATTTTTTAATTTATATTATTTAATTGCTTTAACACAGTTAACTAGAGGTATTTTTTAATTGAAAGGTATGCTATTTTAAATGACAAAAACACATCTTAAGTATTATTTGCACAGTTTATTTAATGATGGTCGATTTCGCTATTAACATTATCAACTGATAGCTGTCAGTCATGATTATTAAATATATTTTGGAAATAGTACTAAAAATGTCCTGTTGTTATTTAACATATTACTTAGATGTTGCGAAAAAGAGGTTAAAAGCAGGGCTTAAAACAAGATATATTAATTTAAGTCAATTATGCCTTTTGAGATCAGCAACGATTGATTCAGTTTCCAATCGCATTACGGAAGCCCCATTGTGATTCGCATATTTTATTATGATACATTATCAATAAATCAATGAATATATAGTAGAAAATCGTGGCAATTAATTTTCCAATAGAATCTACATTACAAGTAGCTATTATCGTTAAATTACCATGTAATAAAACATAAGCAATTATTTCCCACGACGTTCATATTTATTTTATGAGAATACAATGTTTTGTATCGCGTTGAACAGCTACTTTAATTTTTCTTTGACTTTTATTTATAGAACAATTCAAGGTAGGATATCTTAAAATAATGTATGTTTTCTTAAATTTGCGTCTCTAATTATACGTCATTAAGAATATTAAGAGCTTCAAATACTTTTAAATATTGTGTTATAATCAGTTTTTGTTATCATATGAAAGTTATCTTTCTCAGAATCCTTTTTAATTTTAGAATAATTCATTTTTTAGGACTTTTTGGGAGGCTTAAAATATGTTAAATTTGTTTGATAGGTTCTAAAAAAAAGTTCTAATACATTGTTGATTGTTCATGTGTATGACGTTTCACCATCTTTACAACGAAAAAATGCACTTTAGCTGTATACGTTTGCACATAAAACCGCTTACACAATACATAGGTTGATCCCAAAACTATAAACAATTTTCCAACAAATATTTAAACAATGACTTTGTTCAAATTAAGAGTAATGTAAAGTTAGGTAGTAAGTTAGTTAAAGGTATTTTCATGACAGTATAAATTTTAAAAAAGTTTACTTTTCGAGCCATCAAAAAAAAGCACGGTGGATACTTATTGGCTCCGCTTTTCCCGTTCCTAACTTGAACCCATATGTTCTCTAGTTGTAGCTCGAATGAATTCATTTTCTAATTGTATTTCATTAAAATTCCGTAATAACGTTAAATAGAACAAAGAGTCTTAAACTCCTTTTTCATAAATATTTTATAACCGCATTAGTAAAGTATTTTTTTTTAATTATAGTATTAAGAAATTGCGAAATCGTTTACAATACTTTACGTCATTATTTATCTATTTTTATCACATCTTAAAATACACAACGGGCCGTGATAAAAAATGCTATCCTAAAATATTGCTCACATTTATGAAATGATTGATGTTAATTGTTTACGTAAAACACTAACCCGATGCCATTAAACAAAGCCCGACATTTTCTCGTGTGATAAAAAGAATTGGTTAATCCGCACAATGAAACAAGTTGATGCAGTTGTTGCAAAATGCATCAATTTATAACTAAAAATCTATTTGATAATAACAATTTAATTGCAAATAATTATTATCGTTCTTTTTATTGGAGTCTCTCAATAATTTCATTAGAAATACAAAAAAATATCATGATTTTTTTATCATTCAATAATGACCTTATATGGAAAATTTTATCAATTTTAATATTCTTTACAATGATATTTTTAATAGTTGTAGTATTAGTGAAATAGTAGTATTTTAACAATGGTTTAATTGAAAAATAGTTTATTCCAGTTGCGGTTTTCTTTCAATGTAAAACATTAAATCATTTATTGCCTCGGGTTCTGCATATTGGATAACAAACACACCTTTCAAAGAGAAGCGAGGGTTGTATTTCATTTATTTATAGTAAATTCAAAATAAGCTTATGACCTCTGACGATAAGGCTTAAAACAATCTCTATTACACATACTTTGTAATGAAAAACAAAATCACCCATAAACTAACGATATAACTTTCTTATTTCAAAGAAACTATCAAAAATATAACATTTAACAGCAATTTGATTAAGATTATCTTTTATATAAATCATGGGATTCACATTTACCATATAACATTTTTCTATCATTTTCGTTTAAAAAGATTTCTTCAGCATCGTCATGATTTTTTTTCTTATGCATATTATTTTCACACGATTGTCAGTCCTGTTGCGTCCGTGTGATAGAATGCATGAAGATAACGAAAGGTAATCAACCCAAGTCATTTAGGAGTACAAAATTTCAACAATTCAAATTGTATATTATCAGAATCTGTTGACTAATATTCACCTGACTGAAATCAAAACAAAACTCAATTAACAGTAGTTTTTTGGAAACAAAATTTATTTTTTGTTTTTGTTGAAAAACTCACTCTTTACTTTAATTGGTCAATCATAATACATTTTCCTGACGTGAACGTGAAAAATATTCTAAATTACAATTTAAAAACGAAATTTTATATAATGGATTCAGTATTTCGTTTTATAAATATTTTTTCAAATCTATAGTCAAATTTTTTTGAAGCCTACATATGTCAATATTTTCTTTTCAATATATCGTTTTAAATTTCGTAATTTATGACTGTTAATTATTCTTAAATACATAATGTATTTATAGCTTGACATTAAATCGTGAAATTTTGTAACCACCCAGTTGCCCCTGAAAACCCAATAACCTTTAATCTTTTTTTCTCAAGGACGCTCACATTGGCAGTTATATTAATAACATTAATATAGACACGTTAACTGGTCCGTTAAACAATATCGTAATACACGTAAAAAGCAACTTTCCTCCCACCCTAAAGCGCCACCTGTCGGACAAATCCAAAACCCGTTCAGTTTCACTCTGGTCACAATCCTATCCGCACCATTTTCCTTACACTGTGACACCATCATACATTTTCTTGGCACCAACGTATAAAATTTTCACAAGAAAAGCGGCCATTTTCTTGTTTCGAAAATTTAAAAAAAAATCACACTCTTCTTAATTTAATTTTTAAACATAATAGCCATTTGGTTGTCATCGTTTTTCCGGACTCGATTTTGATTTTTCTTGTTGTACAAACGGAAAACGTTTTTCATTTCAACAATTACGAAAATATAAAAATAAATTTATTTATGTGAATTTGTAATATAACGTACAAAATTTATCACAACATTAATTATTATGTATTTTGAATTTCTCTGAGCTAAAATGTTAATCATTATTGTGAATTATTTTCCATTTTTTTGTATTATGAAAATTTTTGTAATAATGATGTTTTTTTAATAATATAATAATATAATTTGCATTATAATTAATCCACTTCTATATCAAAACGAGAGGTCTTGCGTTATTCAGACATATTGTTTGGTGAAAATGAGAGGAACTGATTTACTTCCGGAAAGTTTGTCTATTTGTAACAATTACTAACTAAGCATGGAAAAACCGACCATCCAGTGTCAAATTATTGACATAAGTCAGTAGAGGTACGGCGATGATATGGTCTCGCGACCTGCAACCCTCTACGGAGACTTTCTATTGGTTGGCAGTGCAGAAATGGTGGAGTGGGGTGAGGTCCGGGGCCGCTATAAAAGCACGGCGGGCGCCCCAGGAGGGACTGTTTAGTGACCAACATGGCGTGGAACGTGTGTGTCGCGGCGCTTGCGCTGTGTCTGTTTGCCGCCGGTGAGTTTTCATCCATTTTCGTTACTCTGTACACGCTGCCATTTTTATTTTGTAACCTCATTTCCCCACCAACACAGCTTGCACCCCCAATACTCTACTTAATCCAACCTACCCTTATCCATTTTCAATATCTCAATTGTAAATAGGTAAATTTCGTCCAGAAAGTGAAAAAAGTGAAATCAATCGAAGCAGCAACAATTGAGTGATAATCACAAAATAACGTAACGGGTTTCGTTGAAATTATAACACAATTTTAAAAAGTGCGCTTTTGTTTTTATTAAACGTGAAAAGTGTATTATTTTTCAAATTCAAGTCTATAGTGTAACAAAGGTCCCAATAATGGACTCATCTCGTAAAATATATCGAAAAAAAATCAGACCAACATTAATACACTATTTGCTACTTTGCGCTTACAATATGTTCTCGCCGATCAATATTTTCTGGTGTTGCAAATATTACACAGTCATGAGGTTATCTTCCACGTTGCTACGGGGTGACATCAATGCGCGAAAGTGAACGAAACCCGATATATGTCTGGTACGGGCGGTTATGAAACCATAAGGCTACATAATCATTATTCCAATTTTGCATATTTTTAAAAAAACAATGCTACAACGTTGAAGTAAATGTACAGTTGATTCTTAAAAACGTAATTTTTGATAATTATACATGAATATATCATTTGTATTCTTGATAGTATAATCAACTTAGTATCTCAAGCAGGTGCCAGAACTGATTCGTAGTCTCAATGCCATCATGACAATATTGTCCGGAATATCGCGTCAAACTTTCACATTTAGCAAAATATGCTTACCTATTCATAATTTAAACAAAACTTTTCGGGGTTAATAGCTCTACCACAAACATATTACTGTTTTATAATCAATAAAACAAAGAATTATACGTGCGTGTTTCATGCAAATGCAATAAACCAATAAATGCACATTCAATATTCATTAATTTAAATTGCCCTTTACAAAATATGGTTAATTTAATTTTTTGTGAAGAAATCTATTCTTTCATCAGCTTCGTAACTCTTCCGATAATGTTTTTATCACGTTTAAAAACTTTTACATCATTCTTGTCTTCATTTTTTATTTATTTTAATTGTCAGTCATTATAATGATATTTATATATAAAGGAATATATTTAGCGTTAATGATTTTTTTAAAAACTTCAGTTATATTTTTTTTATGTAAAAGATGAAATTCATTAGTTTTAGTTGATATGACACATTTTTTATATATTGATTAAATTTCTTGCAAAATAATGTAAAATATTTAATCTTGATTTTTTATAACGAAAAATTTCACAATCAAGGCTAATGAATCAGTATAACAAAATTTCTAAGCTACAATTTTTTGTCACTTATAACTCGAGTTGCATTTTTTGGCAATTTCTCGTAAATTTTTAGTGTATCCCTCAACTAAATTATTTAAAAGATAAGCCCGCCATTGGTGACAAAACACTTGAAATTAATATTAAAATTCCATCAAGCATCTTCAATGGAAACCTTAATTACAGTCATGCCATTTTGATTGCAAAACCTTTTGTGATAGATTTTCGAAGCTATGAATAAAAAATTAAATAATCGCAGCCGTATCAATCGACTTAATAAAACCATTATTGAAATCGTTTCTAAAGGTTAAATGTGGAACCACTTTGCAGTAGAAAGTCGCGTATGTTTTTTTCCATGGTGTGAATGTGTGCATTAGACGTATAATAATTACGTATGTAAGAATGTGTATGTAAATCTGCTACCTGTTTTCTTCACACCCCACCCCTCACGCTTACCTTGTCAGTGTTTCTTCGGTGAAATGATAAACAGAATTCGAATACATATATTCTCAATTATTCGCATATTGTTGAGCGAGATTATCGCCGATAAACCACACAACCATATATTGCATACTGAGTTGACAGTAAACATTAAACAAGTTGTTAATAATGTGAACTTTGCTTTTAATATTTGTTCAATGTTCTTCAATCATTTAAGCAAAACAGTGGTACAAGATTTGTCACACAATTATTCAAATATATGAAATTTAAAACATTTACTCTTTAACATTCAATTATATAGATAAATTTTCAATCTCTCATGTATATTTGTGTGTTGAAACACAAAACATTTGTCGTTAATTACCAAAAACAGCAATACAATAGATTGATGATAATTGTTTATGCTTCAAATGTAGAAAAAAATATTTCACATTAAAATCTCATATTTAACATTACATAAAAGCAAAAATTACAGAATTAATATCGTGTTATTTAAGTTAAATTCAGCATCTTATAAAATTTTATATCCACAGTCAGTTAGATTCTGGTCAATTAACATAAATTTTAATCATTGCAATTAGGTAATGTTCTGTAAAAAATATGTTTCGTAACAAACAGATTTAACGATTTTAGTTCTTATTAAACATATGAAATGTTTCCAGATTTCATAGAGGTTGTATAAATATTATAAACTATTTAAGAAACATATTAACGTGTATTAAAGATTGTTTTTATTTGATATAGTTTCAAAAAATGACAAAAATATCGTGGGAATATAATTTCGCAATATATAATAATATACGAGTTGACTTTTTCTGAAAAAACATCAGTTTTATTATGTAGTTAGCATTCAATTGTATTTTTAACATATACGCAAAGACGCTTTACGAATAATATTTATTGTTAACTTTTTTTGGGTTATTTTTTACGGACTCCGAATGGAAAATGTGGTATTTGTAATTAAAAATCCGTTTTATGTCATTGATAAAAAAAAGTTTATCACGTCAAAACGAGTCCAGATTTTTTCAGTCATTCTAGCAACAGCATTCGGTTATTTTTCCGCATTCTCGACGTGCTACCGCATTATGACAACACACGTTCTATCGTGACAGCTGATGGCCGAGCGAGAGAAACTCGCTTATTTTTCTCACTTATAAATCTGTATGAACGTTGTAAAAATATAACAGCACACCCGCTGCAGACGACCACACCAATTGCGTGACCATCTACCTCGCCCAATTTGGTTTCACGCTTTAGTGACCACAGCGAAAAACATTGACCAATGCAATTGTCATTGCAATTTTCAAAACATTGTTACTCATTTGTCTTACCCCAGCATTTTAAGCTCAACACCGCCAATTATAAAATAATATTGTAAAATTATTATTTATACTTCCACAATTTACGTAGAATCTTCAGATTTTTTTCTCTATAACCGCATATCTCTGTTTGACATGCATTACCATAATAGCAATAATTTCAATAAAATTCCTTTTTGGCGCATTTCAATACATGATTTTTTTTTTCTACGAACGCGTTTTAATTTTAATGAGAGCTTTTATGATCAAATTATAAATTTTAAGAAATTTTAATTTTTCTCTTTACACAAATCAGTAAACGTTATTAAATGTATCCGATATTTTTGACTGATAATCCATAATTTTTACTATATAACGATAAAAATGCTCAATAATACATATTTTTTATTATTTTTATATAACTTTAATAGAATAAAGACTTAAACATTTAGTGATGTGAACTTATATCAGCATTAAAATCAATTTGATTCGAATGCAGTTATACGATTCTAAAAGATGCCGCAATTAACTCGTTTATTCTGTAGAACCCATTTTGATACGCATAGATCACGTACAAATTCAATTTATTCTGTATTGAAAAGTCCAAATTGTTTAATGCAAGTGAACTTTGAAAATTGAAGGGAGCGACAGATACCTTTTAGAAGAATTCGTGATAAGTCAACTATCATTTTCACAATATGTACACACAATCATTGCAAAATGCAATACTTAAGAAGCACAAATATAAATGAAAGTTCAAAGTGATTCTTTAATTGTTCAATCGCTTTAAAGCCAAGCTTATTTTTTTATATATTTTTTAAAATTTCTATTGAGATCGATAGGTGTGATATCACTCAAAAAATATTCAAACTAGATATTTAATTGGTTCTTCAATGTATTGAACAACTCAACGAATTCTTTGGCTATTATTTAGAGTCTTAATATATCGTGTTTCACATCGGTCACTAGTGTTTTTGATGATAAATAATTAGTCGAATTCCATGGCATATATAATGATAAAAATATAGCTAATGATATCCATACAATCACATTCAATAATTTGATATTTTAATCAGATCCGGATTTACTAAGTTAGGTAACATTTTAAAAAAGTGACTGAATAGTTTCCATATACGAGTGTAGAAATTATTTGCTTTTATTGGAATTATTATCAACTAAATTATGAATATTTTCATGGCAACGTTTTAACGATTCAAATTAAATATTTTTGGTCATGTTAAAATCCATAGAACATTCTTTATCGACTAAAAAATCATCTTTTGGGATTAAAATATTTTTAAAGGGAGAAAACTTCAATTATAAAATGATACGAATGTAATAATCAATTATCAACATACTTAGTTCAAGAATAGTTATCATGTTTAAACATGTTTAAATTTCAGCATTTTTTTTCAAAACGATTCATCTAATCAATACACCTTTGCTGTGAGGTAACCTTTCGCTCAATTCAATTTGCGCAACGGCAAATTGCCGCCATCAAAATATAGTTTCTTGTACGTGTAAATAAAACAACAAAGAGAATGCCTTAGTGACGTTACTCCAATGGTGCAATTAGCGTTTACATTAAAACAGCCTTTGTTCTAAAGATGTAATTACATTATTTTTTCACTGAAAATTCATGTAATTGACTGTTACTTTAACTTTTATATCAGAGGATAATACTTTTCAAGACTAATATGCCGATTTTTTAAATATTTATCACGACAAAACATTAGTTGATTACATTGTTTTTATATGACGAAATAATACACTTCATCGTGTTTGTAGATTTAGATCATATAAACACATTTTGAAATATAAAATTACCTTAATTTTATCTTAATTTATTGCAATACCATTAAAAAGATTCCAATTACAGTATCAGATTAATACCAAAAGTTATTGATTAAATATCATAATTTTGTTGTAAAATAGTGCTTGATATTGCCCAAAAACGATAAGAAAATATTTGATAAAAATAACAAAAATAAATAAGGAATTTCATTTGCGGTTTTTAATAAGACTTTCAAAGTAATGTCTATCATTGAGATTGCATGTATCATGTCTTTATCTCTTCTGGAAAGTTAAACAGCTTGCTTCTAGTATCTCTGATTAAATCGATGTGTTTATTTATACATTGGAAGATGGCATTCGTCATGTTGGCAGATTCAGTAAATAATTTTTATCATTCTTAATAAACAAACAAAGTAGTATTTTTAATGTTTCTCCGAAATAAAAAAATAATGATTCTAGCAGATTTCTGACAGAGAATAAATAAAATTATTTGGTATTTCGTTCAAATGTCCAGGGTGTTATATGATTATTTATAAATTATGCAACTAATATAAACATGTTGTAATTGGCAACATCGTAAATCAAATGTGATAAATCCGTACATGATGTCTATTCGCATGACATTAAAGATATTGAATTTATGAAAGATTTATATGAATTATTATTGTATTTGAATTGAGTTTGTCATAATGTGAAGGCGACCTGCTTATTTATTTAATGAATTCATTTAGTTGATTATCATGACACAAAATGGTTTCTTTTTAAATTTATCAGTATCCCATTTAGTTTACGTATTTTTAAATTCAATAAAGTTCAAAAGATTATGAATAATAGCATTATTTTCTTTATTTTTTAACCAACTAAATGCTTTCTTCATCACAGTACATTTTATAGATATTTTTCTGTTATAATTTTGTCTGAAATATTTTTAACAAATTTATATTTCAAATCATAATAAGAGCTTTTTTCATATCTTTATGTAGGAGTGATAAATTAATTATAACTACCCAAATTTTCTTTCGTATAGCTTTCGTATAGCTATCGCTTAAGTTTTCACAAAAGCTCTTTTGTATTGAATCAAAATCCCATCTGCTCAATCCTTTCACTCATTTAAAGTAACATATTTTGTTATTATTTTTTGAATAACTCGAAAATTTTGTTTTACTAATTATTTATTTATCCACAGGTAACGGATCTCAAATTCCCAGTAGGTGGAGGCGGCAGGCCGATGAAAATACCACTAAAAAAGAAGAAAGCTTCGAAGCAGAGCTTTGCAAAGACAAGGATGCGGGAGAATGGTTCCGACTTGTAGCCGGAGAGGGCGACAACTGCCGTGATGTCATCCAGTGCACGTCATCTGTAAGTCACATATTCTAGACTTTTTCAATTTGATTACATTATTTCTTATAATCATTGGGACTGTTTGAGTTGTTACAACTTTGTTCGATTCCAAATGTTTTGTCGTCAACGACCCGGGTTTCGCCTTTCGGCTTCTTCGAGCATTCTACCACACGGATGCAATAGAACTGTTATTTTGCCTGAAAATGCTGAAAGGCGGAACCCGGGTCGTTTGCGACAAAACATGTGGAATTGTACAAAGTTGCAACAATTTAAATTTGATATTGTAATTCCTTCAAGCACCTTTAGTTGATATCATATATTATTGCAATTGTTTTCGGTATTTTTTTTCCAAGTAAAGTACTAACACTATCGATTGTTATAATTTAGTATAATAACACTGCAGATATTTTAACAATATCCTGATTACACGTGTCACTTAGCTTTATGCTCAAGTTTAAATTGTTTTAATACATTTTTAAACTTAATAGTATATCGATTTCAATTTCATCAAACGAAATCTTGAACAAATATGTTTTTGTATTATCGAATGAAAATATTTTTGATAATTTACAAATCGATTCTTATTGATTTAGATACGGGATGTTTTATCATAACTATTGATTTTAACGTTGAATATTAAGTATAGAATTTTCAGGTCATCGTATAAAACATTAATTTTCTTCCATTCAAAATGTTGAATTACTTATACTTGTATTCAAACACAATTAAAAGAATACATGTGCTAGTAATAATATCATTTAATTTTTTATCAATTGCCAAGATATTTTAATTAACGTACGGAAGGCAAAGCAAGTGTGTAGAAACGTATGGCCTAAATTATATGCATTTTTTGTATTGAAACAGCTTTATTTGATCACATATGAGTAAAAAATAACCTTTCCCAATACAAACCGTCTACTTCCTACATACAGTTCTAACATCATAAAACTAGTGCTTAGATTTCACTTCCTCTGGTACAGCAACTGACTTCATTGAACTAGTTATTTTCCTGCTTGACAGGTTGTGTGTTTTTCATATACGATGGCTTTTGCATTTCATGTTACTTATTATCGTCATAAGACTGCAATCATAGACCGTCTCGTTAAATATTTATTAAATATATACTAAATTAGATTTTTAAGTATTTTATTTGTTGCAATTATTAACCATTGAATAATTAAAAGTAATTCTTTTGTTTACATTTAAACGTACAACAGATGCATTTCAAAACTGTTCTTATTTCGCATAACCACGAATTTTTTATAGTTGTGCCATGCTTAAGAACTTAAAACCAGGGCTAAGGATTTGTTTAAAAAACACAATACCTAATTGTCCCATTTATGTGCATTAAATTAAAGATCAACAAACCAATTCGTTAGATTGCTCAAAATCTTCTAGTCGACAAAATAGTCAGAGTCGTAAAAGACGAACGACTCTAGAGCACTGTTTAAAACACGAGATAAAAAACGAGTAGCATTGAAATTGCGAAACTTACATATTTACAATTTCGTTAATTAATGGTAAAATTAAACATTTGCAAATGTTTCTTCGTAAATACAAAAAAAAATAAAAGATGTATACAAATCATGCAATCGCTAAATAATACAAAATGGTATTACACTTCGCGGCTATTATTAGTTTCGAATGCAATTAACATAACCTAAGTAAATATCGTGATTAAAAATGATTTGTATGCATTTATGTAAATCATACGTCATGCTTTTTTAAATAATGTATTATATCATAAAAAGGACGCAATCGCTTTGACCGATGAGGAAACGTTCCTTCGATTTTATTTTTGAGAAGCCATTAAAGTTACATAATGACGATGGATTCAGTTGACGGAAAGAGTGTGCATTTAACATTTAAGCATAATCATCGGCGTCACTCATTTTAGATTATTCCATTCACTTGTAGATATATTATAATAATTAATCGACGATTTATGTGGCGCCATCTTGTTTTATAATGGCGAATCTGTATTCTTGCACAATAATCCACTTCCTTATTGGTTTTACCTACAAACTGCATATGATAACTGAGTTTGGAAATAGTTTCACCTTTAAAGAAGCATTTTCGATTGTATAATATTATTTAGATACGTGCTAGGTAACATAAAAACACAGTATGAGTAACCCTGATTTTTTATATAATTTAACACCGATTTAAAATAATAACATTATAACTTTAATAAATTCTTGACGAATGTCTTTTGACATAAAAGTTTTTTTTACGTTTTTATCCGTTTTCATCATTTTTTTTTAAATATCTTTAATTTCTAATGGAAATACTCAATTTTATTGCGAATCACTCAAACATCCCGA
Organism: Himalopsyche japonica; assembly: GCA_028555115.1. Classification (NCBI taxonomy): domain Eukaryota; kingdom Metazoa; phylum Arthropoda; class Insecta; order Trichoptera; family Rhyacophilidae; genus Himalopsyche; species Himalopsyche japonica. The sequence continues at coordinate 1,755,224 of JAHFWJ010000442.1, read as the reverse complement.
AGATCTCAACTAATCACTTAGTGTTAACTGTCACTTTTTGATGGATATGCATGATATTTTAAATAATAAAAACAAAATTTTTGGTACTTATTTCCTCAATATAGTCAGTTGATTATACTTACGATGAGCGAAACTGGTCCTGATCAAAAAATACATTGTGGGAAAAAAAATACTAAAAAATGCGTTTTTGTTATTTGAAAAAAAGTCTCGATCAATGATAAATGATTCTTAAAGAAATTAATTCCGTAAATATATGGCAGAAGCAGTCATAATTATCTCATATTGGTAGTTGATGAAACGTATTATTTCTAAAATCTATACATTCAAAAACAATAAAAAAAATCATATTTCATTAATTTATTAGCATATTGGAATCGAATATGTAAAGTCACTAACAACTGCAATATTTCTTTCTGTCAAGCGATGTATAAATAATTAGAAGTGATTTCATTTTAGTATGCAAAACTTTTAGTTAAGACTTCAGCAAAGCGTAAAAATCTGAAAATATTATCGTACTCAATTTTTAATTATGATTATCTTCGCAGGGTCTTCAAGCCATCCGTTGTCCCGCTGGTCTGTTCTTCGATATTGAGAAGCAGACCTGCGATTGGAAAGACGCTGTCAAGAACTGCAAGTTGAAGAACAAGGAGAGGAAGGTCAAGCCTCTTCTCTTCACCGACGAGCCTTTGTGCCAAGATGGGTATTTGGCTTGCGGAGACAGCAGCTGCGTTGAACGAGGTCTCTTCTGTAACGGAGAGAAGGATTGCAGCGACGGCTCTGATGAGAATTCTTGCGGTAAGTGATTATTGGCTAAGAAAAATTACACTCATACTGACAGATATGCAATTTGTAATAAAACATAAACTCTGATTACTTTAAAAACCACAGGTTTTACTCAAGTTGTACATCAAAAATTTCTCTATTTCAATTATTCGCTTATTTTCTATACAACGCTCGTTATGAAACAAGATGTTTTATTTAAGAAATCGTCAGTAAATTATCGATTTTATTTTCGAATCCGCAAAATGACCTCGCGTTCAATTATACATTCGAAGAGCATATTTCATAATATAGAATGATTTTTGTGACTAAATCAATATTTATTTTTCCTCACATAACCTTATTCAATTTATCATATACTATTTTTGACAAAATGATTCTTAACTTTCAAAAATATTATAACAGTCTATTAATTGGTTACTTGAACCATTTTTCTTTTTTGCAAATATATGACAACTTGAATCACGTTAATTGAAACACATCTATACAGCTAAACTTATACAAATGTATTCATTTTTATACATTGAGTGTCACAGTAATGGTCTAGAGACACGCGTATAACGGGTTCGCTTCCTATACGTGCCCCGAATATTTGATTTCCACACTTCCACAACTGCTCGAGCGGTTCCATTGATGGAAACATTCCATTCAACAGGTTTGACCTGATGGAGAATGTTAAAATAACGATTTCCCATACATGCCGGCTTCTAAGAATTATTGCGATGCACTATTATGCACGTTTTATAAATAACAATACTCATACTTATTCATTAAATATTTATTTCTTCGTTTTTGTATTTTCTACTATTTTATATTTTTCGTAGACACTGAAAATTATTCTTCATCTTATTAACATTTCAACAATTCTAAAAAAATATTATTTATCTGAACTTTATAAGTTTACATAACGCAGTATGAAATCATTTTGTAAGCATCGTCAAGACCATCATTCTGCAATCAATCAATTAGTGCCAAACAAATTTAAATACTTCCAATTATTTAATATAACTTGTCTGATCATATTATACACATCATAAATTAAAGTGAAACGCTTCAGGCTAAAGTATATTGCTTTTTGCAACACGTTAGAAAATTACTACGAACAAGTTTAAGAGTAGGAAGCAATATAATGCATCCAAAATTTTATAATTTCTAATGACTGGCAATTATTTCTATAACAACTCTTACCAGCAGATTATAACAAAGATATCTTTTATATAAACTTGTTTCATAGACTATAAATTGGACACTTACAAACTGTGTTTTGTTAAATAATCCAAAATATCGCCATTAAAATATATTCATTTAAGTAAAATTTGTATTTTTTTTACTACAGGCGTAAATCACGTTAAGTGTTTGTTAGTATTCATTTGATAGATTTTAATATAAATTCGATAAAAATATCAAATTATATAGTTACAATAGACTTTTTACTATTATATTTTTACCTTCGATTTAAGTTTAAACCAAAAATATGAAATTCAATTGATAATCTAGCTTCAAAGTTTTCATTAAAAGTTGTCTTTGAAAAATGACAATATACATGATTTCGTTGAATATTTTCCTAAGCAGATTATTTTTAATCATATAACACATTCATTTTCAAATATCTTTTTTTTTCAACTGGTAAATATTTATTCTAGAATTACTTTTAAGATAAGTGAATATATCGAAATAATTGATAAACCATTTTCCCAACATTATAAATAAGAGATCATTAAACTCATTCCGTGAGCTTAATTATCATATCCGATACAATTAAATTCTATTTGTTTTTGATTTTGAGTTTTCCGTGATAAGTTTTCGATATTAGTAAAATGCAAATGGTAGATTTCTTTTATGTTGCAAGATAACATTTTTTACGTAATATATTTCGAATAGAACTTAGGCAGCTGAACAAAAGAAATAAAAGGATGTTTTTATAACATAGAATACTTAACGCTTTGTAAAATATACTCATTACATAATTTCGTAGATTAGCTGCAATAATATCTTTTCATGAACAAATGCAAATGCCTGAATGTTTCCATTCTTTAGAAAGTTAACCAATCTGGTTGATAAATTATTGTCATGCAAAAAGCAACGAATGTTATTCTGCGTAGTATTAATTTTGTTTATTCTTATTCATGTTTCGTATCACATAATCACTAGTTATATAAATTATGCAGAAACTTTTTTTTGGTTTTATTGTTAGTGGAATTTGGCTACAACATAATACGTCGCAATACAGTGCAGGTATTCGACTATTTATACTATGAATTCATAAAAATGAGCGATGATATACCGAAGTAAAATTAACTTTAACATTGATCAAAAATTGCGATGGAATCAGTTACTGAACTTTGATAATTTATAATAGAACATAAGGAAAACTCGTCCTTATTGCACTTTTTATTTACATTTCTTTGACACTGAACTTTCAGTTGATAATGAAACAATAAACGAAACAATATATTAATACACTGCATATTTTTCATTCATGTTATCCAATCCTGCGATGAGAAAAATTATTTTCAATTACGAATGAAAAAATGTGATTTGTAAGCAATTTATTTTCATTCATATGTTTTTACACTAAAAATTCACACTACGGCTATATAGTGTTCTGGAGAGGAAAGAGTTTGAATAAGTAATACAATCTTCAATTTTAATTTCGGTTATTATATTTAAAAATAGCCAGGAGTCTATTTAACGGTTTTTGTTGATATTGCAGTAAATAAATCAGCCCCAATAAAAACAATGCTGACATTGTGTACAATTTTTCTTACCATGTTCTTGTGAACAATAACACTCTTTATCTAAATCAACCAATTAAAGAATTTATGAATGTCGGAAGACATCTTTTGTGGATTACTTTATATTCATCGAATCATAAAATACGTAATATTATAAATAAGTTTGTACGTTAGTATCTTGCTGAAATTTTGCCAAGCAATAAAGAGAAATAAGGTTGTACTAATAGAAAGGCGCTTTGAACAGTTTCTCGCTGTAAAATTATTGTTTATAGCTAAGCAAAAACAATGAATTCCTCTTGTTATTCTTTCTTAATTCAAATTATTTTCCATTACGTACTCTTCTTCATACATCGTGTTGAAAATTAATTGCCAACATTCGCCATGTTCTTAAATAGTAATTATTGTATGGCACGTGTTCTTTGTGAAATCGTTTTCATCGATTTATTTTTGGCACTGTCGCGCTGAATGTAATTTTTCTTAGAACAGGTTTTCGGTGAATAAAAACAACAAATATTAAATATTTTTTTTACAATTTTGCAAACGTCTACATCTTCGCATTATTATATAATGAACGATTAGCGTATGTTCATTTTCAAACCTGTTCCAAGCATTTAGTAATAAAATATTTTGCAAAATTTATTTATTTCTATAATAGTTACTTAACATTAGTTTTTTCCAGCATATGAAATCATTAATTATTCATTATTACTTAAGAAAAAATGTTTGATTATTGTTCTATACATTTCAAAATAATTTATATAAAATAGTGTAAAATCCATTTCCAAAACGATTACTCCCACAAAATATTGCTATATTGTTATAAATTAAAAACTTTCCTATTATAAGATTATAAAAAGAAATTACTGTCATCATCGAAGTCACCCGTGCTTTTGAATCCAAATTACTATTTCAGAAATTTATTCATTGCATTGGATAAATAAAACGTTTATAATAACATATTGTCTTGCTTTACTCATCGTTGATCAATTAAATGTTAGCCTTCAAAAAACGTGTCATTTTTTATAAATAATAAAATTTTTACTTTGATGATTTGTAATTTTTGTGGAGATTATCGTCTGCATTTATACAGGTTTATTTAAATCATTGAATGCGTATTTCAGGTGTATCATTAACGGGTCCATTGCGTTAATTTGTAGTTATTTGGACGTTGCCGTCTTGCGAGGTTTATTTCGTCGACTAGTTGTTATTTGTAAGGCCGGACCGGCTCACGGCCAACATCTTGGGACTAGCGAAAGTGGTCGAGAGTTGGCTCCAATCGTACTACACTCTCACTGCCACTTCGCCGCTCATGATAAATTATCATTACTTATTTCTTCCTTCACAGCAGTAGTTTTCAACCAAATAAACATCAACGAACCCAGCAAAATAAAACACTTTATCTTAAATACAATACCTGCCTCAGAATGTCAGAAGTTTAACTATGATGATCATTTATTTTATTCTTCAAGACGGGACATATTTTAATTTAATGTAAAAGTATGTATTATATATTTAAAAATACACATATTTCTACGCAGTTTTTTTTATTAACTTTAATAAGTTTCCTATAGAAATACACTTTTAGTATAGTAAAAATAAAATATATTATTTTTAATCAATGTGGATATTCCTCATATTTGAATTGTTTGGTTTGTTAACCGTGGTTGACTTTATTTGAAAATGGGGTGTTTCGATGTTCCCAAGCAAATGGGGACAATGTGACAGGCAATCTTAAAACTTACTTAGGACTTATGGTCACGTTAAGAATTACTAGAAAAAATACCAGTCGCCATATTTTTATTTGTTGGCGTTGACGCATATTTATTTAGCATCACTTTACTGCATACATATACTAACTTAATTAATTAACTTACTTGATAGAACTCCAGCATAATCAACTCAATATAAGAAAATATTCTGCTTTACAACTTTCATATATTGACAGCTTTTTCGGTTAACGGCATCTGCAACCCGATGATTGAACTAAAATTAACCTTTATTTAATGTTTCCTTTTGTAACTTTCGTATAATGTAAAAATTCAAAAAAGGAAATATTTAATATTTTAAAATCAATGAAAGCTTTCCAATAGTTCTCACCCTGGTACCACTAAGTACTATTTTTTTGTGACGTATAGACTTTAAAAAATAAATTATTAGTACAATTTTAATGTACTTGTTTGTTTTATTAGAATAATATATGAATCAATTCAACAATAGTCGTGAAATCTTCGCTAGTTCAAATGTTTAAAGCCACTGACAAATGCTTGGAATGTGACGGGACGACTTGTTCAGAGTTCGCGTAATACTTAGAAAAGAGGCTTTGACTATCTACATATGTATATCTTGCATATATTTCTCCGAACTGAAGCCATAACTAATAAACACATAATTACTAATGAGTAATATTTAATTTTTACGTTTTTAAAAACGAGCATGTTATGTTTAAATTTCACGTTTCATTATTGCCATACAACATTCCATAAGTCGAGTGAATATGAATTTAAAAAATAATAATGTTTTTAGAAGTGAACTATATGTATCACTGAAATTGTTTTTCAGCTTTGTATTTTATTGTAGTGTACATTAAAAAAATCTTTTAGCGAAATGATGTATGCTTACTTCACTTTTAACAAGCTTTTCATATCCTTTTATATTAAATAAGAAGAATTTTGCCTAAGATTCTACGTTTTAAACGCACGATAACTTATTAATTTCACTCTAGCCTTTACCCTCTCGCATTTCATAATTATGATTAACGGCAACAGATATTCATTCAATATTTCCCACATTCACTTGTTATAAAATCGGATAATGATGCTTGTTTATAACTTGCGAATTGTGAATTGTTGTACGTATATATGCATCCTAAATAAATTTTCTTCTTCATTGGTAACATTAACTGTCGTGTATAATTTAAATTAATACTTATATATATAAAATTTTAGTTTTAATAACGCTTCGACATTTTACAAAAGGTCTGAAATCAAGATAATTATAAAATAGCTCTTTTTGTGGTAAGACGAATTAATTTTCAATCGTATAGCCATTGAAATGTGGTTAGAAATAAATTTCATTGTTCCAAGCACGTACACTTAAAGCTGAAAATTATCCAGCAGTTTTGCAATCTCCGATAAAACAGCATTCAGAATCGATTGCAGTTTTCTTAAATTATTACGCAACCGTGTTCAAGTCAAGTTTTAAGTCCCGAAATAAGTTTTAAATGCTGTAATGAATTTTTTATTTGAACTTTGTATTCATTTCAATCGTATATTTGACTGAAGTAATTTGCTATTTTTTTCTGGTGTCATTAAAAATGTGTTTGTTATTGATTAAAAGTAGATTTTTTGTGGTGTACAGTTGTATAGGTCCACATTTCTATGCGACACGTTTAATTACCATTAAAATATTATCCTACACTTGAATTATTAATTGGTTGCAATCTGGTTTTATTTGAGCTTATTGACGCAGGACATTCCGTTCGGTCGGTGGTACTACAGTTTGTCGTCTCAAGGTTTACCAGTACATTCATTAACCAAGTCTTTATTCCCCAGGCGATCTGAGCAGCTTTAATAGTGTTCAATATTCATTTATGTTAATGAAGAGCACGCTTTTCAAATACCAAAATAACAGGATTTCTAGTAACCTTTTGATTCACATTCACTAAGTGAAACTCACCGCTTTTCAGCTCGTCTCGCCAATCAACGCATTCCCAGAATGACAATATAATTGAATACGATGAGCTTAATGAACCTTATGGCCTCAAAATTTGTTTCTTTTTCCAAATAGATTGAAAATTATTTATATCATTATCAAAAATTTGCTCGAGAATAACTGGAAACTAATTTATTTATTAATTATTAACAGCTTGCGAAACCGTTGTCATATTTTCTCGTGCAAAATTATAGAAATTGTAAAAATCTTTGAAAATGATATTTTAATTGCAAATTTATTACAAATATGTTAAACCAGTTAAAACATTATTTTTATAATATAATCCATTGCAAATTGTAATAAATTTAACAAAAAACACCCTTTGTTTCCGAATACTGCACTTTTTTCTGGTATTAATTTGCACTACTTTACTCGAAGAAGTCGATTTTCATATTATTTTTTTTTAGTTTTTTCCTGTTTTTGATTATTTCTTTTTTGAATAGATATCGACAATGATCCCAACCGCGCTCCTCCTTGCGATCCTGCAGTATGCGTCCTTCCGGATTGCTTCTGCTCAGAGGACGGTACAACACCCCCCGGGGACTTGCCCGCTAAGGATGTTCCACAGATGATAACCATCACTTTCGATGATGCTATCAACAACAACAACATTGAACTTTACAAAGAGATGTTCAACGGCAAGAGGAAGAACCCTAACGGCTGCGACATCAAGGCCACGTTCTTCGTCTCCCACAAATACACCAACTACTCCGCTGTCCAGGAAACGCATAGAAAGGGTCATGAAATCGCTGTGCACTCCATCACGTAAGTCATAATTATATTTTATATCGATTTGCATGCCGAATCCACCAATCATTTCACAATTCTCACAAAACGCACTCACCCATGCCCTTGGTAACACTTAGAAATAATAACTTTTCGATATCATGTAGCTCAGATTTTTTTTATTTTTGAATGGTGAAAGGTGTACAGCACATACTTTTTTGAACGTTGGTTTATTCATATATAATACTTATTTTATATATTCTAGGATTCCGTGCCTCTAGTGTGAACTTTACAACATGATTTGTATTTCACATGTTTCCTTTAAATGGTATTTAAAATGATCATTTTTATTTTTTTTATTTTTCTTTCATTACAATCGTCCACAAAACGCTATTCTCACAAACTCGTCGAGCCTCATTGCTCATATCATCACATTTTAACCTCGAAAACATTATATTTTTCAGAAAGGGGTAAGAATACACAATTTTCATCGGATACGATAAAGTTTTTTAGATATTTTTGAGCCAAAAAATATATTTTCAGTCGGGAAATGCAAAGAAGTGAAATATTTCCTGAACTTTGGATTGAATATTTTCCAAAAATATAGTGAAGGCAGGCCCAAAGAATGGGTAGTTGTGGTGAAAATATCTCCATATATGATGGGAGGATCTTCATAAAGTTTGCGAAAAGCAACTAATCATGACATTAAAAACAAACTGCTAAACTACAGGATACAAATATTCACAAAAAGCTACACCGAAGACTGATAAATTTGGACTGACAACTTTTTAAAACCCAAAAATTAATAATTTTTAAATTAACTTCTCTTATAAAAAATATTATAAAAAATGGTTAAAAGTGTATTATATATATATATTCTTTTCTTTTTTCACTATTTTCTTCATTCTTCATTCTAAATCTTCCATAAATAATTTGAAATTTTCACATGAAATGATGCTTTATTTAAAGCATTATTAATAATAATAAAGGGACGCAAGCACTGTGAAGCTGTTAGGGAATGGTGTACAGATAGTAGATTAGTAAAAGATTAATTTGTTTGGTGTGAGATCCAAACTTGTAGTTAGTAGATATATTGAACATATATTTTTCTTTTAGACACAACGACGACGAACGTTTCTGGAGCAACGCCACCGTCGATGACTGGGCCAAGGAAATGGCAGGCATGAGGATTATCACCGAGAAGTACGCTAATTTGACCGACAACAGCGTTGTCGGAGTTCGCGCTCCTTATCTTCGGGTGGGCGGTAACAACCAATTCACTATGATGGAAGAACAAGCCTTCTTGTACGATTCTACCATCACCGCGCCCCTTTCTAACCCTCCTCTATGGCCTTACACTATGTACTTCCGCATGCCTCACCGTTGTCACGGAAACCTCCAAAGCTGCCCTACTCGTAGCCACGCCGTGTGGGAAATGGTCATGAATGAGTTGGATCGTCGTGAAGATCCCAACAATGATGAATACCTTCCGGGATGTGCCATGGTTGACTCCTGCTCCAATATTCTTAGCGGAGATCAATTCTACAACTTCTTAAATCACAATTTCGACAGACATTACGAACAAAATCGTGCTCCACTCGGCCTTTACTTCCACGCCGCTTGGCTGAAGAACAACCCTGAATATCTCGATGCCTTCCTTTACTGGATCGACGAGATCCTCGCTAACCACAACGATGTTTACTTTGTCACAATGACTCAAGTAATCCAGTGGATCCAGAATCCAAGAACCGTAACAGAAGCAAAAACCTTCGAGCCATGGAGGGAAAAGTGCGCCGTCGAAGGAATTCCCGCCTGTTGGGTGCCACATACTTGCAAGCTCACCTCAAAGGAGGTTCCCGGGGAAACCATCAATCTTCAGACGTGCGTACGCTGTCCCAATAACTACCCCTGGTTGAGCGATCCTACGGGAGATGGTCATTTCTAATCTTAGTTCCTGGGGAGGGGAGGGGGCGAGTCTTCGTTTCCTGCGTATTTATATCATGTAACGGGTCACAATCCCGTATATAGTCTAAGTACCTATGTTATATAGAAGCACGTGCATATTTAGTAGGCCTATTCAATATTATGTGATTTTTAAAATTCTGTTCAAATAAACAACAAAAAAATATTTAAAATTGAAATGATTTTTTTTTATTTATCTACTGTAATAACTCACTCACCAAACAGAAGACGCAATTTTATTTAACATAAAAAATAACACAAAACTTCTTTTCAAAAGATTTGATCTATATTCAAATATTCATCTTCTTTTCCCACTAATGCAAGCCGTTCATCAGACAACAACAAAAATTATAATATCACACAAATGCAATAGATCTGATGTCAGAAGTTACATCAAACAGCCTCAGAAAATATCGAAAATTATAAAAAAAATACATAAAAAAACGATTTATTATTCAATTTTATTCAGTTCATAATTAATATAAATACAATCATTTCATATTGCTTTATGAAAATGCATTTCCGCTTTAACTACCAAAAGTAAGTAGATATTTTAAAAATAGTAGCCATAACGTTCAAATAAAATAAAAATATAGACAAATTACTTTATTTAATCGCATAATTAGTTTTTGATATCGGTAGTCCATGACATTGACAGGCAAAGAAGATACACACATTTTTAGCATGCCACATATTTTAGCATTTTGACTTAAAAAAGGAAACATTTTCTTTACCTAGATAATAGTTAACCAATATAATAAAAATACTAAAAACAGCGTTCATCTTTCGTCAATATATCTATTTGCATTTATATCGTTCCATGTTCAAAATAATGACTTGTAAATTTTCTTAAGTTTTTTCTTAAATAAATAACAATGCAGCATCTACAGTAATTCTACTGAACAGTCTATAGGTAAACGACTCGTCCTTGAGCTCAAAAATCAGGGTCAGATTTTTTTTTATTGAACATATAAAAAAAATCACAGTAAACCAATACGCCATAACAAATTCTTCACAAAGTAAACGCTATGTATTGAAACCGAATGCATTAGTTGTCTAATTATCGAGAGTTGTTGATAGCCTCAAAATATATCCATGTTATTTTTCGTTTGCATTCAATGTTTTAGACACATACTGTTAACGATTTGAATAAACTTACTGTATTTAATATACAAGTTAAATGATGACAAAAAGTGTTTTTTTTTTTAACAAATGGAAGTGATTGTTTAACATTTATTTTATCTATACACATAAAAACGTATATTTTGAAAAAAAAACGTATCAAAAATAGAATGATAAAAAGTGAATTCTCTCAATTTTTTAAACTTGAATATGATGACCAAAATTAAAAGGATTTATATTAGTTAATATCTTTTGAAAATATGTCCAGGATCCAACACTTTTAAAGCAATTATCACTACTTAATCCACAAACCAACCTTGGAAAATCTATTACTGCTGATCTTGTAGGAGGTCAAGACCTTTACTGAGTTAAAAGTTTTACAAAAACAATTGGTAAGTATCTTTATTATAGGTATAATTTAGTTTTTTGCGAACGCAAAAAGTATCATATATATATTTTTTTTCAAATAATTAGATCAATTTCTTTCAAAAATTGGCCAGATATAACCCATGACTTTGACCACGTTTATGAACAAATATACTACGTGACAGCCACAGCTGTTTGACTACAATAAATAACCTATATTTACACTAGGCTCTCTAAAATAATGAATACTATGTGGAATGCGAAAGTGGATATTATTTTCATTTAAGTAAATTATGGGTTTAAATTCTATGAGATTACATATATTTTGTATGTTAATTATTGAGGTGGCGAATGCGTCTAGTGTGTTGGCAGCAAGCGGGTGGCCTCAAAAGACGATTGCTGAAATTGATGTACAACCATATGTCCCAATTTCATAACAGCATTGCGATTTTTGCATAAATATTTATATAACAGTTTTTTTATACGCATATAAAAAAGCCTCAAACATCTCGTACGACCATGTTCGATAATTGAATGATGCAACGTCATCATATAACTTTTAATATCAATTATCATTCGTGTGAAAATGTGAATATTGTTTATGATCATATTCTATTTTCGAATAGTATCGTTTGATGACATCACTTTATTTGAATGATGATTGTAAATATTGTTGCGCTTAATATGTTTATCTATGGCATTTGTTTACTTTGAAATTCAAAATAACACACTCTATATTGATTGAATTGACATTCACTTGGTAGAACTCCATTATAACACGTTGAAAAATTAGAACTTAAATGTACAGCTATTTTTTCGCTGTGTCAAAATAAAATACTCGAATCGTAAACATGTTCTTATAGATTATTTTACAAACAAAAATATATCACTTTTTTGGATACTATATCGATAATTTTCTTATGAACATACATCAATCAGTAAATAAATGCCATATATTACAAGGAATTCTAAAAATTTTACATTACTTATCTGGTATATTAACCGGACAGGAATATAAAGAATTGGATACTACCAACCCAAAAACAATGAAGCCAAGAAATAGTTTGATACGCTTAACAAAATTTCAACTGGTTAATACAAGTACAAAAAATTTACGTACTAAATAACTTGCTATTAAAATATAGTGAAACTTAAATTTATTATTTTATCAGCATCTTTGAAATTTAAAAACGTGTAAAATGATTTGTAGACTGTACGGTATAATAAAATACAAATTAAAATTTTCCGTTAATTCTAACACTTGTTTTTACATTTATTGTTAACCATTTATCATTGTTTTGTGCCATTATTAATGTGCGATCAATCGTAAACTATCCTTAAAACTAGGGTGACCAATTTAAACAAATATTTTTTTAACTCTTTATGAACCCTTCCCATTTTAAAAATCTATTTTTTTCATTTAATAAATATGCTACACGTTTTAACTATAAATCAGATTTTTCTTTAGTTGTTTGTGCCAACATAATAAATCAGATACATATATTTTAACAGAGTTGTGTATTTTTTAAAAAATAAGAAAATGTTTATAGTATATAAAATTAATAAAACACAATGACCATCTTGTTTTATTTTGTATTATATCAGTTGATATTGCTAGCGATTAGCGAAACCTGTTCTGATCTTGCTAATATAAAATTGTTGAAATAGTGGTCAACATTGTGTTGTAGTATTTATGTTTAACGTCTTTTATACCTAGTGACAGTTAATACCTTTTAATGTATTGTTGTATAGTCTACCTTGTTGTGGCTCGCGTAATGTGACCAACACCTGTATGTATAACCAGGGTAAATACTCATTTTTCTTAACCATATAATAAACGATTGTGCACTAAATATTTGGGAAATTCGTTGCACTTATCGTTCAACTGGTGTGAATATTATAATCTTTGATATATCGTCTTCATGACTGACGATATACAACGTAAAAATAAATCTTTAACTAATACAAAAGGTAAATCAAAAAAACAATGTGTTTAGTATTATCTGGATACCCATAATTCATTCGCTTCAATGCACAAACAATTACACTGCTATAAATTGTACACTTGCTATCAATAAATAATTGCTGAAACATTGCTATTCAACAGTTGATATTACCAGTTTTATAAATTATTGTAATCGTCTACTGAGCTATAAAATTAATTTATTGGTCAAGTACAATTATTAAGTAAATCGCCGCTCGTTTATGTGTTTGAAGATTGCTTCATGAAGTTATCATTGTCTGACTGATATCATGTCTAAACATAAATTCATGTTCTACTACGTGCACGAAAAACAATACTATTTATTATTACTTAGTTGTTGTAATAGCTACATTTCAACTAAGCTGGCTATGCTTTACGGCTTGGATGAATTTACAAACCTTTTTACGTACAAACAGGCAATAACTTTTAGATATTTTGTAACGTGTACACTCTAAATAATAAACCTTTTACTTGTTATGAATAAACAATCTGTATTTTTTTTACAAATACTTTTTAGTTATGAAACTTTTCTTTCATACATAAGCCAGTAAGGTTCAAAAGCTTCCCACCCAAAAAAGCTTATAAAATCAAATAATCATATATTTTTCATAATAAATAACATATTATCATAACAGACAACATATATAAAGTAACCATACGTTCCGTTTTTAGGTAGCCTATCCCGTTGTCCCCAAGTACAACTTCGGGACGTCGAAATGTCCCGTTTTCAAAAAGAGGGCAACACACGGTAACAATTTTTAAAAAAAGTGTACGACAGAAAAAACACAATTACAAGTCGCAGTACTTAAAGCGATGTTGTTAGTTAAAATATTTTTTAAAAACCCTGCCAAGAATTCCATTCTTATTTAAAAGCAAACCCAGTTATACTCAAGAAAGAATACTTTTTTTTTCATATTATATTATGTATTCTTCTTATTTTCTATATCAACATTCCTTTTCTTTTTATAAAAACCATGAAAAAATACGTGTTTTCTTAAGTTTACATACTATTACGTAAAAATTGGTAGATGTCCCGTTTTGAGGACAAAAATAAATGGTCACATTAAACATATATCACAATTAATTATGCCTTAAATTCACTTAACATGATTCTTTTTGAAATAAAACAGATTTTTTTAAATCTTTTTTTAATACGTCAGTTGTAATTCATTTCAATATTTAAATTCATGTACTGGATTTATTTTATTTTTTTACTAAAGGTAGTACTCATTAGTTTACTTTTTAACTATTTTATTATGTCATAATATACACCAACACGCTTTTCTCATCGAGCATTTAAGACCCTCATTGAATTAACTATTTATATTAATACTGAGTAAATTACAGAAACATTTCATAACTCAAATTACTCGAAAACAGTGAAAATATAACAATGTATTTTAATTCTATCATACAAGATTTATAAGATATATAGTTGATAGCTATTTCGGCTTACGCCCTCATCAGAATTTTAAAGCAGATGTAAATGCCAATTCAATCAACAAATTACAAGATATCTAAATTGATCAAAGTACTAAACTATCGTAGATTTTAAAGAATGTAACAAATGAGGATAATGTAAAGAATTTCAAATTTTACATATCGCTTCTTATCTTTATAGATTCCAACTTAAGTAATATATATCTATTTAAATCTTGTAACGTGTTTATTTTTACATCAGGCACTGATAGTGTTTTTTACTCACTGATTTCAAATGTCTCAACTATTGAGATCGCTAGTTGCAGACTGTCGATATATGATACTCAAAAACATGAAAATATAAGCAGTGTCAAAGAAATTATGTACAATAGAATTTTTGTGAGACAATCCTGCCTGAATTATATTAATAATATTTTCCATAAGTTTTTGTAACATAACTGTATTTGTTATTGAAAAAAAATGGCTTTGGAATATCCTTTGCGTGGTTTAGCAGGTGTGAGTAAAAACAATATAACTTTAACATGAAATTAATGATAATAACTTCTTTATTCTACGTAGTGTGTTGGTAGATGTGGCATGTATTTCTTACTTTTGAGAAACACTTATTTAAACCCACAATTCATTAATTAATTAGAACTATTGTTTATTTGAATATTGAATAACTTTGCGACACAGGCAATCTGAAGAAGATTATTAAATATGCGAAAAATGAGTCAAACCTGGTGGAATAACAAAGTTTTCAATTTGATATTAAAAACGAACCTCCATAAATTTAACGACGAATCAATCAACAATCAATATATTTTCTTGATTATTACATTACTCAATCTATTTTACATTTTTAATTTACAATGATCAAATGATGATTTCGCGACCTTTCTCGTTTTACCCAGAAAAGAAATGTCTCACCACGAAATACTGAACATATTATTTTATGAAATACTCGTGCATACTTCACTTCGTTAAGTTAATAAGGTGTTTTAATGTAAAATTATCTATACACTTTTTATTTGAATACTTGAATGTGCTACTGGTTGACTAATCAATTGATTTAGTGGCATGTGGCACTCATTCCAATATCTAATGCGAGATTTTTTAACATTTATTTTGGCATTAATACTTTCTCTGACCTCGTTGCTGATGATTGACTTTTGTAGTGTGGCGCTTCGGAAAGTGGAGCACCAAAAACTAAAACACTCAATAAGTCAACCGGCAACATTACTTTTCTGTCAATATGTGCAAGAAGTATTCATGCGTTCTGTAGTTCATCCAAAATACGAGACACGATTCACATACATATCCTTTTGTGTGAATTTTTAAATATCAATTTGATCGCCTTACGCTCTTAAAATATCGCACGAGAGTCGAAAACTAGACCAAAATTAAACAATAATGAGAATTGACGTGCGTTAGTTGCTAAGAAGCTTAATTTACATAGCCAGGTGGTAAAATTGCGTATTTTCACAGTGAAGCGAATATAGAGGACATTTCAACAGCGATATATCATTCCCTACTACTTGAACATTTCTCCGTCTGAAACCCTAAAAAACAATTTTTTATCATACTTACTTTTAACATATACAGTTTTTTCAAGGTCTTATGTAGTTGTATTTGCTTACGAATAATAATCTTTGATTGCATCAATAAATTATATTTCACCCATACGACGATGTGCTGCAGAAGGATATTCCAATATCAACAACATTTCAATGATAGAATTTAAACACATATTTACACAATCAGGACACATCACGCCTCATTTTGACAGAAACATCAGTTGTGCACGAAAATTATGCCCATGTCAAAATTCGTACATTTGTAGTATCATATATCACACTTCAATTTACCTTCTCCAAATTTGAGACGTTAGCAGTTAGCATGTTTAGCATATCAAAATTTCTTGGTACAAAATCTAATACTTAACACACTGGAATTTATATAATCCATGTTTTATTAACTAATTTTAAAATTTTATTCGTATAAGATTTTCTAGTACTGTAGCAAAGAAGTCAACGCTTGCGTGTAGGGTTAAGAGCAAAAATTTCAAAAATGTGATATTCAAACATTGATTTTTTTATATTTACATTTTGGTTTAGTATTAAGGCTCTTTCCTCACCAATACTAATAGCACTGTGATATAAAGAAAGCAACAAATAAAACCAAAAAAACCACATGCATTTTAATATGCCCGCAAAATCTGCATAAGTATAATATATAGAAATTATTACTACATTGTTATTACAGGTCCTTGCCCTCTGTATAATTTCATGATTTATAAAACTTTAACTTACACATGTAATGATTCTAATCAAGTCCGAAGATCTCGTCCTTAAATATGCAATACGCATAACTATTTTAAAGGCTAAACATGAACGGTTACAATTAACTCATAGAATTTTAATTTGTGTTTGACTTAAGATATATTATATAACGTAGGGATAACAAGTTTGTTTGGTGTTATGCATGATCTATGCCCGGCTATTACAAAGTATGTTCTGCTGAACACCAGTGATTCGTGAATTAATATTTCGCAAAAATTTAACTACTTTCTGTCATAAATTATCCAACATAAAAAAATATTAAATGCTGAGTTGATGGACATTTTTGGGATGACCTGATTTACGATATAATTGAAAAGTAAATAATGAAATACTCCTGTGAAATTATATCACTATTTTGTTCATAAACGATGAAACAAAAACCACTTTGATCGATGTTCGATTTTAGATAATATTTATGACTTATTTCAGTCGTTATACATCTGAATTTTTGTTTAATTATTTTATTGATTGAATTGCCATTTACTTGGTAGAACTCCATTATGGCACGGTGAAAAAATAGCAATGCATTTTATATCTTTCATTAATATTTAAAGGTGTTGAATAACTTAAAGAATTGTCTTTTTACTTAGTTGTATATAATGAAAATCGATCTTAAGATAACACGAATTGATATGCTTTGTCAGTGTATACATGACCTTTATTTTTTATTGATACCGTTTTAACTGCCTGTTTTATGATTCATTATTATGTTAACAAAAAAATGATTTACTAACTCATTGTTTCATTTATTTTTGTCACGTAATGAAAAAGCATTAAATTATTTAAAAAAAACTATCGTATCAGTTTTGATTAATCTTTTTAAGACAGGTTTCATTATTTACACGTTTAGTGACTTAGTAAACATTCCACATTCAATTTAAATTATTGTCATTCTATTAATTATTATTTTATGAAATAATAATCTACACTGTTGCTTTTTAAATCATCGCCCGAACGTGTCACTTATATATCAAATTTCAATCATAACCACGTGATCTCCTTATTGTATTCTTTACCATATCTGCTTATTATTCGTAGCTTATGGTAACCACTCAGTGCTTCGAAGAATTTCTTTCCCATGCCAATCTCTCTGCTTCCTCCCAGCATCCTACCAAATACATCCTATGAATGGTTACCATCGGCCATCCAAAGCGACAGAAGCGATCTGCTCAGTAGAACAAAAAGGTATAATCATGCTCCATTAAGTATCCGTTGCATATGCACAAGCTTTATCCATCGTCAAAAAATAAATTAGAGGCTTAATAATTTTAAATTCTCTGACTTTCAAGCTATTAGAAAATTTTTACCTCCAAACACGTTTCTTCACAACGAGCTTTGCTATTCGATGGCAAAGTTTATCTTAAATAACCAATAAATGCTAAATAATACCTTTGACCATTGAGAATGTCTCTCGATATAAGCTTAATGTTTATTTATATTTTCAGATATTTACAATTATAAAATCATTTTTAAATATCTTAAGTTTTTAATTTGTACTTTTTAATAATAAAGCACAATGTTTAGTATTATTTTCACAATTTCTCTATTTTTAAGATCAGAACCAGTTTCACTCATCGCGAGCACTACTAATTAACTGATCAAGTTAATAATGCTCGCGATATGCAAAACCGATCTTAATCACCAAATACAATAATAATTATGTACAAATCAGTACTAAACATATGTTTTTATTCTTTATATAGTATTTATTTCCACAAGGAAGTAAAAGTCAGCAAATTAAAAGAAATTCATGTAAAATCAATAATTTGATTTACTACTGTAATTCGGTCACGAAACCTATTAAAATGAATTTTAAATTGAGAAAAAATTGAATTTTGTGATTTATATAATGCCATATAAAAAATTTTAAGACTTCATTACTATAGATTCAATAATTTTTAATTATTTTTCATGTTATTCAGACACTATTTTTTTCACCGTGTTATAATGGAATTCTACCAAGTGAATGCCAATTCAATCAATAATACTATTATAAAGAGTTATGTGACATGTTTTGAGCTAAGCCCTTAGCTTACTTTACAAATACCTGTTTTTTATATGGTGCCGCCATTAAAAATATATATTAAATATTTTTAGCAAACCACATTTCACATAAATATTACCAAAGTATTTGGCAATAAAATCTACTAGTTTATATAACATTTCGTGTCATATATATTCAAAGATATAGTAAAATTATTTCAACACTAAAATTATATAAACGATATAAATGCAAAAATAGAGTCTTTAGTTCTTTTTTATCGTTTCAGTATACAAATTATTGTAATCTCTTTATTAAATTCGTTTTGACATTTCAAGGTATCCGTTTTCTCGAATATTATGTAATTTATTTTATTTTTACGGTACAATTTTAGTACATTCAAATAAAAATCTATTTTTATGCGAATTTATTCTGATTAGACTAATATTATACATTTTGCAAGAAATGAAGCACAGGCATTTTACAAAGATTTGATATATTTTATAAGAGGCAGTGGAAAACAATATAATTTGTATTATATAATATAAAAAAGATACATTGCACAAATTATAGTGACCATAGTTGCCGAATACAACTTCTTAAAGATATGTATTATCGAGGAATATTATATAGATATTTTTTTTTGTATCAGTAGCAGATGGGAGAAAGAATCACAAAAACCATCATTTAGTTTACATGTAATTATTTCCTAGTGATTAAAAACCTAATTTTTCTAAAAATGAAATCTATTATGTTTGCATAACAACGCAAACTACTGTTGAAAAAACTTAAGTTGCATTGTTGTTTTTTACGTCTTAATATATCCAAAACAAAAACACATACTGGCAGTCATAATTACTTCGTAATACTATTTTTACCGACTGGAAAGAACAGATAATTGTTATCATTTTTTATGAAAAATCATCATAGTCAACGTATCATTTGCGACGGTTCTAGGCATTAAAAAATGTCTGTGAACGTTTTAATACTACGTTTGAAGCAAAATATATTACGTCGTAAAACCGTAAAATTATTTCATTAACTATAATCCGCATGTTTTCAAAACATCAAAAAGGCTATAAATACTATTATAAAAAACTGATTATTTCAATTTATTGAAGTAGACTCAAGATGGGAATAAACGTTTGTGAAAAAATATTACGGGTCAACACTTCAATGTTGCTCACGTTGAGTACTACTAGCACAGGACTAGTTAAGGATTTTTATGTGTATTAATGGTATCTTTTTTCATAATTTCATCTTGACACACATTGATTTTATTCGCAACAATTCTTTTGAGATCAATCATCCAGTCACCAGGACTTTCGATATG
This sequence comes from Himalopsyche japonica, assembly GCA_028555115.1. NCBI lineage: Eukaryota > Metazoa > Arthropoda > Insecta > Trichoptera > Rhyacophilidae > Himalopsyche > Himalopsyche japonica. Next base: position 1,734,763 of record JAHFWJ010000442.1, on the reverse strand, counting down.
ATTTTGCGAGAAATGCCACAATCCTTACAGAAACAGTCAACATGTAAAATGTGTTTTATAATTTTAGCATATATTCTGCAAAAGTCCATAAAACCTGTTGAAAATATATTTTTTTCAACGGTGATCCATTGGCAATTTACACAAAATATAACACATTGAATTTCGGCAATCAGAGGCTTATCAAAAATACAGGTTATTTTTATCAAAATCACTAACGTTGCAGTGTTTTCTATGAACTTTAATTATTGAAGCGTTCTATAATAATTATCATCAAGAAGTTGGCGTCGACTTATTTCAAACATTGAATTGAATAATGTCATAATATCATAGCTATCTCCCCGCCTTCGGCGACTGCACTCCGCTCAAAGCAAAACTTGCATACAATAGCCAACGCTACTTTCTCGGCTTTCACTATCCTCCATCATACTTATTCAGTAAGAATTGCTTTTCGATGACGACCGGCAATCGATATTCCATTCATTACAACACATCATTATGTAAAACATCTCTACAAACATTCCAAGTAGTATTGTAAATAACTTATAAATATTTCGCAACATTTTGTGTAAAATATTTATATGAATGTCATGATTATAATAATACCGAATCGGCTGATCGGAAGATGAATATGTAGGGATAAAACAATGGACTTAAGGGTTCTGCGTGTTAACTTTACGACCGCAGATCCACAGTCGAATCGATTGACTTTGCCATTAAAATTTTAACTTGATGTTGGAATAACCACAAAATTTATTGAAAAACTAAACCGCTGTTTATTAATCTCATCTCAGCTTAAAGATTTTTTCATAAATTACTATAAGATACTATTTCAATGCTACGCTTGTAAATAATATTCTGAATGCTCTAATGTTGTTTTGATATTTGATACGTGCAGTATTAAATAGAGCAACCAATTTCGTTACGTTTTTATAATCCCGGGATATCAAAATTGGACAATCAGGATTGGGCATTAGACGTATGTATTTTCACACGATGAAAAAAAATAGCAATGTATTTTAATTCTACAAAATTATTTTTTAAGATCTAGTCGATTGCTATTTCGGCTCACGCTATCGTCAGAAATATGCTTAAACGAACATTTGCCTATTTATATATAGCTGTGTAGAAAAGGTACATAATACATCTTCTCTCCTGTTTTAACGACCTAGCTTGTTTCTAGCTCGCAATAAAACTAAAAATTGTAAATGAAACTAAATAGGCGGCTATATCAATAAATTTACATATGACACTGATGGTCTATTATGGAAAAAAACAGCCCCCTCTAGAAGGTTAAGCAATGGCGACCAACATATATTAGCTTGTTCGTTAAGAATCCGTTCGTTAAGAAAGAAGTATGTATTTTCTTTTGTTTCCAAAATTCAAATTCAGTCTATCATTGTAGCGATTGCCGTATTCTAATTGGAATGAATATATTTATTGTATTTTTATTTACCAATATTTAATGGTTTTTATTTTATTTATTGACAATCAAACACTAAAAAAATTCAAATTATAATTTAAATATTTGCGCTTAAAAATTGCAACAATTACTTTATTTATATATGTGCTCTTTGGTGTAATAACGTGTTGTTTTAACTGTAGTTTCACTGTCATTTATTAATAAATATTCTTTTCTTCTTTTTTAAATTATATAAAATTACAATAGAATCTGTCAGCTCTCGTCAACGGCTGATACAAAATTTGAAAATAAGTGCTGTTAACTTACTATATAAATATTATGCAAAAGTGCAAATAAACAAAATGATGTATACTATGTAATTTATTAGAAAACGTACAATTTAAAGTCGTTTTTTTATATTATACAATGACGGTGAGTTGCTAAATTGTCATAATATCAATACACGTAAATGGGATTAACTTATTGGACATGATTTCGTGATTACAAACCTTATTATTAATATTAATCTGCTCTGTAATTGAAGTTACGAGAAATAGCGATAAGCTTTATTGTATTTTAGCTATAAACATTTTATTTTGTTACATAATTTTTGTAAAGAATGAAACTAAAATAAATTTAAAGTAAAGCTTAAGTATAATTTTTGTTACTAAAAAGAGATTCTGACCACCTCTTTGCCTGACTATATTGTCGACCTGTCTGAACTGTCTCGTAAATGATCATTACTCTAACTGTTTGTTACATGCCATAACGAAAAACCATTCTACTCACATTATAAACTTAAATTGAATATAGACTTCAATAGACTATATCCATTTCCTATTTAAAAATATGATTGTCAATTGTTTTTAGAATGTCAATTAAATAAGTTATAAATAAAATTCAAGAACTGCATAAAATATATGTTATGTTCCGACAAAAAATTGCAAGCGTTTCCTTGCTTGCTTATCCTCACGAGACGGAACTAATACAGAAAAATAACGTATGATATTTCGCAAATCCAAAAAAATACTACTTCAAAAACATAGTAAATAACATCAAGACCTCATTTAAAATTCATTTTACTACTAATTGCCGCGTGTAAATAAATTATAGGTATATTTCGTAAACTGTAGGTGCCTGTTGTCATGTGTATAATCATATAATTTATACGAATATTTTTTTAGTCTTAAGGTACCTTGAGAATAAATATTTGAGAAGAAAAAAATAATTATATTGGACATGTATTGCGATCTTGGAGTGATTTAACCTTGATCGCAATAACATTCGGTGAAAAAATTGAATCATTATATGAAACCAGAAAAGTGACAATTGACTGACACGTTAATATGTTATCGTCACCAAAGGGAAGCCAGTGTGTGCGATTAAAAAATAAAATTGAATCGTGTTCTCTATATCGCTGTGAACCGTAAAATAATTTGAAACGTTTTGCATGCGGCGCTATTTTTTAAATAGTTTTATTATGAATTCAATGGATAAATATGGTTTCAAAAATCGAAAAGAGACGTATCTTTTCATACATTTCTTTCGACTTGTACGAATTATTTGTCCTTCTTATTTGCCAATATCTATAATATATCAATATTTCAGATTGCTAATAGGTAATCATTAGTAAGAGCTCTAACAATATTCAAAAGTGTGCTTCGGATGTCAACATATTTCACATGGAATTATTAAGTGAAATAACACACTATCTATCGGATGAAAATCTAAAAATTGTCTTAAATATTGCTTTATGAAAGCTTGGTTCAGTGGGAACTGTCTCACACGAAGGCTTGGGATTTGGACATTGAAATTGCATTATGGAAACGCGTTATAGCAAAATATTTTTATGTTTTATATTAATTAATAACGAAATTAATTAATTCTATATAACAGTGCTCCACAACCTTTTGTTTTCCACGGCACACCAACGTTTTTTCTAAAACTTTACGGCACACCACAAGTCAATATATAATATAAACAATGCGAATGATCCACCATCGACGTCATGGTCAAAAATTAATTATTCTGTATTGTTTACTTTATTTACACATTTTTCTTACAAGGTCCCATTACATATTAAATTAGTGTGTATAATATATATGTACATATGTCAGATTAATTCAACAACCGCTCACCGATTGTGGAGCACTGGTATATAATATATACAACGACATTATCTGAAGGTGTATCCTTGATGGATTTTCAGTATCAAATTTGAATTGTTGTGTCTTTGGATATATTCTCATGTTTTGTATTATATATTCTTACGGCATCATTTTTACATATGATGTCGAAAGGCAAGAAAATAGCCGTCACATAATCAAAGTATCAGCAATTTTAAATTACTTTTTAAATTATTAAAACCTATATATTCCTTCACTACTGTAAGGCATAGAGACAGATTACTTCCATACATTGACGTCATGGCATTTACAAAAAAATATGTCAATATACACATACGAATACACAAAAATATGCAAATTGCCAAAGTTGGTAATTATTTTGTATGACTGAAAATCTAGTGTCTCCAACAAACTTTTTTAATTACATTTCAAATAATATGATGCACGTATTTCAAATCGATGTTGCGTTAATGTTGATCTTATTATTCGTTTAAATAATCTTATTAAAAGATATTTTATCCGTATATACGCTTACGATTTCCTCATGGACATTTGAGTGACGAGGGTTAATAACTCGATATGCAAATTCGCTTAGTTCATTCCCTAATAAGGAAATAGGTCTATTATAGATGCATTAATTCAAAATGTCTAAGCCCAACCTAAATCACGAATCGAATAAATTAAATCTGTGATTGACGACTTCTTTGAAATTGATTTTAAACGCAATCGCATACCATATCAACTTTTTTTGTCATATTTTGTGTCATCGATTCTTTCATAACAGCTGCAATATTTATTACATTAAAGAACTTTTTTTCTAACTTTATATCACGTTCAAGGCTGGTTTCGCTTAGTGCAAGTATTTTTAGTGAGTTCAAGCTCAAACAAAAGTGCTCTTGTTGTGCGTTGAAATCTATTACAATAGATATATTCAATAAATACTTTTCCTCCAAGAATTATCGTCAGTTAAAATCTTGAAAATGATTTTATTTTCTTCATAACTTGAAAAAATTAGCTTTGACCTATTAAATCATTAAACCTCTAACCATGATAATATTTTGTAAATAAATATTGAAACTCATTTATGATTAATTTGATTTGTTCATCTGTAGTTTATTAATGTCTGTATTAAATTATTATTTGTAAATATATTGATTCGGATATCACAAGCATCTAAGCATGAACGGAACTAATTAGTTTTTCAGGACAGTAATCACGCAATGTAACAAAATCAAACAAAATAAATAAGTTTGTTGACAGTCTGACTTGTTTCCGTATCCTTTTAACGACAAAATTGTAACTCTATTTGGCAATCTACAGTTTCGTAAGATGACCCTGTAACAAATGGAGAAAAATCTTTTTGAAAGCTACTTGTAAAGATTTTATTTTTACATCGATATAATATTTCAATCGTCATCACATTGAAATTAGTTTAATAGTTATCATTTAAAGATAATGTTTTTCTTGACATGTAAATACATCATTTAATGTTGTTTTATTTTAAAGTCTTTCAAAATTGAAAATTGTTTATATCATCAAAAAATCCGTGAATCTCTCACTCTGCCAATCTTTTGTCTATCTTCGTGTTTAGTGACCACTCTCTAACATTCGAATCATTGTATTATACGTTACCCTTTTTAAAGACTACATCACGCTTGCAATAAAAAAGTCGATGTTCTTTCAATGGATGCGGAAAAGTTTAACGATACAAGAAATATCTATTATTTTAAATATTTATCGGCCTTCGTGATTCTCCATACATATTCATGATCGTTTCGTATGAATTTGAAACATGTTTTGTTGTGTACATACATGATATTTTATCGAATTATACATTCAAAAAATTCTCAGAATTTTCGTGTAATAAAAAAAAAACTATTACAACTTCATCAGAATTCACTACAAAAATGAATATTAATGCAAGCTTAAAAGCTATCATTGCAACCACAAGTCACCAGTAAGATATAATTGCTTAGATTTTAACGAATACATCTCTTTTACATGTAAACATTTTTAATTATGTCAGTGTACGTTTTTGTATTGTTATCATTAGTTAACATCTCTCGAATTTCTTTAACTCAACACAAAAGATAAAGCCAACAACATCCTATTATTTTAAAGGCCTTAATTATTATAATCGTATTTAAGCTTGGGCTTATTACTTTAAGACGCAAATTCTATTTTTACTCATAATTTTGAGAAATAATCAGCGTGTGCATTTGCTGTACAAAATATATTTACTGTTGATAGGACACACAAAAATATATTACAATTTTTTAAATATTGAGATAAAAATAATTACTAAAACATGGTATATAATAATTGTACACGTACTTAATTTTAATATTGATGTAAAAATCGATTAAATTTTTGTTCTCCTTCATGCGATGGGTAAATACGCCAAATTAAAAATAATCTCCATGAAATACACTAAAGATCTTTGTTATTCCATGAATGTAAAGTGTTTTAATTTATTCTGTAATACTTGCATGCTGCATACCAAATTATTGAATCATTTACCGGCCTTGATAGATTACCTCTTACTAATTCTACTAAATTGTTATTCTCTGATAGTATACCTTCAAGATTTCTATCGAAAATTAGCAAAATGGCCACGTAAGAAAAATTTATATGCAGAAATACGTCGGCTTAAAGGCGGCATTTTATCAATTTGTTATTACATTCATAAAAATACAGTTATTTAAGGATGCATTAACATTTTTTACATACCCATAATTTCAATGAGTTGTCACGTTGAAAATTAAGCTTGAAACTATTTGTATACATGGAAAACATAACACATCTGAAAAAATATCATATAACATATTCTCATAAATTATGAATGATAAAAATATATGTGTATTTTTTACAATTTTTATTGCAAATCTGAACAAAAAAAATGAACATTTTTCTTTTTTTTTGTTTATAACACTTCGGTTTCAAATTTAATCACAATACATAATAATAAAGCATTTTAGAACTAGCCAAATAAATTAATTTATTGATTGAATTGACATGCACTAGCTACAACAAAGAACTAGTTCTGACGACGGCTTAAACCGAAATAGCCATCAACTATATGTATCTTATAATTTTGGTAGAACTAAAATACTTTGCTATTTTTTCACCGTGAAATTAGCTTAAATTCAAAAAATATGGATTTAGCCTCTCTATAAATTATGCTTTGTTGGTCATTACATTGTGAATAATATCCAATCTTAAATGCTGGATTCATTCACAGATTCGTTGAAAACAACAATTTATTCATGAAAAAGTATCGCAATAAAAAAATAAACGAGTCAAAAATATTTTTTACGTACTGAATTGAAAAACGTTTATTTTTATTACTTACACTATAAATAGTATTTTTTCACAATTCAACAAGCTGGAAACTCTTTTTAATTGATTATAACTAGTATCGATCATAACATTAAATTTAGGAATAAATACTTACTTGTAGATCTTTTATTATATTTGTAAATGCTTTCTACAGATAATTGGCAGTAAAAATTCAAATGATTATATCATATCAGGCTTTCATTTTTACTGGCTGATATATTTTTAAAAAAAAATTTATAATACATAATCTTAAAATATGAACTTACAAACATTCGTATGCTTGACTATTTTTGTTCAATGAAGCCTTACATAACATTTATTTTAAAAGTATTGTAATATAAGATGATGCCAATGGCTTACTTAGATTCGTATATACTGTATACGTGTTGATTTCATCATATAAACCCATTACTTTATTTATTTATTTTTTATTATTTTAAATTTATCTATTTAAAAATTTATTATAAAACCAATACGTGCGAATGCAAACATAATTGGAATATGCATCCAAACTGACAGCTTGTTTTTTCTGCCAATAATAGAAGATATTAAAATACTTATCAGCAATAAAATCAATTGGGCGCGTGCGTGCTATAAAAATCAATGGTTATCATATTTTTTTTAAATATTAGAATATAAATTAGTAATTAACTCTTTGTTACAATATGTTGCTAGCGTAGTATTAAATTAACTTTTACAAAAAAATGCTTATAATCACAAACGCTTTTATAACATAATTGAAATCCTGCTCATCATTATGAAACTGAAAATTAAAAGAAAATTCGTGAGCTCGCAATAAATTATTGATTTTTTCAATACTGTTTTAATACATGCAAAATACTGTAATTTTGTTATAACAATCTAGACATTCTTAATTTTAGATATCGAATAAGAGTGCGTTATGGAATTTTATCATTGAATTTCATTTTTTGAAAATCTGTACATTGTACGTTTCGGCATTTTTTTTTGTCACATACAACCCAGGTTTAGCCTTTTTGATCATACGCATACTAATGCAATATAACTGAAAGCTTGACGGTGCCAAAAGGTGTGAGTGACAAAACATGACGTGGAAATATACAATTTTTCAACACATACAAAAATGTTTTTCATTAGATATTGTTTATCTAACCTTTTTGAAATCGAAGGGGGCTTTTTTACAGACCTACATACTTTTACAAAGCTCCAATCCAGATTGGCAGACGTTTACGAATTGGCGTTTTGTATCACTTTTTAATACATATAGCTACTTAAAAAAAGCCACAATATTTGTTTGTAGCCATAGATATCTTTAAAAACGACTGATTCCTATTTGATGCACATACATATTACAGAAGATTTTTTTACAATAACTGCTTATTCTTTAGTTACACAATATTTTTTATATACAAGGAGAATTCTTTTATTAATAGACTTTTTTCCAAAAAATTTCCAGCAAGACCAACATCCATGCATTCCGGCTTATCACTACTTCTTCTTCTAGTTTTGCAGTTTTAATAAACCTCTATAATAATGACCTTTTTTATTTTTTTTGTAATATTATTTGTGATTAATGCTACATCCATTGCTTCCCCTACTCGTGACGAATCAAATCAGACTTGAACTTTTCGCTAAACTATTATCTCTTTGTCAGTATTCGTATTCTACTGTTAATTAAATTAGCATTAAGACATAATTCGCGAATTATTTCTACTCTCTGATTCGGAGGTCAAAGGTATTATTGATACTTTTTCATGTTTTATAACATCACATTGAAAATATGCCGTTTCAAAATGTATTGAAACAATAAATCAGACTTACGAAACTCTTTATAGAATTATACACATTTACGATTATATATCAAAGAAATATTTCTTGTCGTTTAAATGATTTTAAGCGATGAAGGTTCTTCGAGTCAATCTATTCTTAGAAAACCGTTAAACCGGTTTGAACAAATTAATTCTCAATCGTTCAAACAAATTTGTTTTTGACAGTGAGTAAGCATTTAATTACAACGAAATTTGCAGCACTAAAGTAGCAATATAAATGACCCCTAAATTACTGGTATATATTTATATTTAAGTATTGGTTTAACTTTACTGCGATAGTCTAGCACAGTCATTCTAAACGCATATAATATCAAAATGAATTGAAAGACTCATACAGCATGTTACAGTTCTGATAATTGATATGTTGTTTTTATAGTATGACATAATTTTGACTCAAAAACTTTTTACCCTATAGAACTTAAATACATCGTAATAAAACAACTACGCATAAAAAACTCTCAATTTTATTTATCATAACGCTGTAATTTTTTAATTTCTTCAAGCAATTTTTCACCTTTTTCTTTCAAAAGTCAACCAAAAATATGACAAAATAGAATCAAAATATTCATCAAATCCTATTATAAAAATATTTGAGATTTTCTTCTACCTATTAGTAATTAAAGTTTTAGTAAAGTATGCAATTTAATAAATTGAGATTATTATTAAAATTACTTTGAAAGTATATGAAAGGTTAGTTAATGTTTTGAAATCTGGCTTTTTTATTTTGCTCAGCGTATACTAGATTTACATTAACCGGGACAGTTAAGTTTATCAAAAGTAATATCATTGATTTTTTAAATTTAGGAATAAATCAAATAATATTTTTCTATTCTGACATACGAAGGTGTAATAAAAGTAAATCTATATTACCTCGTAACAAAAAAGTTAGAATAAATATTTTATTCATGAATGGGGTAAAAAAAATGCAACTACTGACCTTCGGTAGAAGTAATGAGTGTTAACCGTTTAACCCTGATCCTTAGAAACAATCCATTCGCGGACTTCATATGACAATTTGATAAGTGTGACGAGGCCTTGCCATAATGCATTTGCCACACCCTGTCTGAATCTTGAATTTATTGACGATAGGAAATAGCAAAGGAAGTTTAACTACTCCCGGAAAAGCTTGTAAAGCATCAACCAGTATTACTTTGATGTATTCAAGTATATCTTATATACAATCATTCGTAACATTGAGTATGAATATAATATAGAAAAGGAAATTGTATTATTATATAATTTGAGGATATTCAAGTTAAGACTAAGTACTATTTCCAAATTGTATAATATTAAAAAAATCACTTGAAAAATCCTACTCAATCAACTAATGTCACTCATTAAAAGTTTACTACGATAATATTATTTCGAAAATATTTCAAACAAAAAACACCTAACAGATCTCAATTATTAACAACCCTCGATTGTCATATAATATTTGCGATATAATAACAAACGTTTTCAACTAGGAAAAAGATAATATATTGAAATTATTTAAGACATTACTGATTTTGAAACAAGTGTCTATTTCGGTGGAAACATTTTTCGAATTTATCCTAGTACCAGGAGCTCCAATGAAATGCATAAAATTCAACGTTTTATGATATAAAATATTTAACATCGTTTTTCAATATCTTGGGGCAATAATTAACTAGTTTGATATTTGTCGCAACCGTCAAAAAGTAAAATGTTTCATTTTTAATTACTTTAAATTGAATTGTTTTCGAATCAATCTAGTTATTACAGCGTACCTTAATTTAAAAATTTTCAATTATAAGAATAACTTAATGATATGTTAATTGTTTTATTTATTTTGTAAATATAAGTTACTTGTTTCCTTGCTTAACAATATGTTTTGTATGCCATTTATTAAATACAATCACATATTTTCGTCTACATAATTTGATCAATCTAGAAAAACATTATATCAAGTATTCTTGGATGTACTTTCTAAAATAAAAGCAAGTCTATATAAACGATAAATATCTGTACAATAATATATAAACAAGGATTTATTTTCAATTAAAATATTTAATAAAAAAAATACTCCTGGATAGATATTTTTCAAATTTAATAATAATTTATAATTTCTTGATAGCCGTGAGCTTTTTTTACATAGTTTAAATTTATTTCTGATTGTGTATTGATTACTTTTCTATAAACGTTAATTCAAAAAAATATCAAAATATAAACACGTTAACGCAGATATTCAAGTGTAATTAAAATAATTTACATACTTACCAAAATTGGTATGCAATTACAGATACAGTATAAACTTTTAATGTATTCATAAAACGCATTATTTTTGATTGGTCGAAACTAAGCGCAATTATTGGCGAATATATTTGTGGATTTTGTAGTCCTTGATATAATTATAAATATTTATCTTTCGAAAACAATTATACGAATTCAAAGTCTTGAATAAAATTATAAATAGTTATTATTGTGTTAACAATTTTCCGTCTACATGCATTTTACAAGAAAATTATTTACTGCATTCTCAATACCTACAATGAATTACTTTCAGATTGTAGCACAACACGTTTTCAGAGTTTGTGGAGGTAGAAATAATAACTAACATAACTTAAAAAACATTTTATTCATCTTACACTTCTCTTGTTAAATATCGTAATTTAATAAGAATGAAATACAATTTCCTGTAGGGCGAACACTAAATGTAAAAAAATGTGTATTTATTTTCTCGTAAATATATCGTAGTTTTTGTTGGTTATAGCCAATAATACCAATAATAACTGCATTGGTCAACTATACCCCACTGTGACAATGAATATGATATTTTGTTTCAAACGGCTATACAATTGTATTTTTATATTCTTTTGATAATCGATTATAAAGTGGGCTTGTTTCACGTAAATATTTCTTTCATCATACGTTATATTGAGGTATCCAAAACGTCTGAACTTAGTGTAGATACAAATTTAACATCACTACATGCTGTTACAAGTTTTTAGCGTGCCTCTTTTTTTATATGAAAAGTCATTTCTTCCACTGCCGTAGCCGTAACGCAATGGTTATGGCCGTTTGTTTTTTTTATCTATATGCAAAGATATGGGATAAATCCCGAAATCGAAACATTCAAACATGGTTTTTTTAATCAGTGAATTCTCAAATATATATTATACTATTCTACCAACCTTTGTTACCCTGGAAATGTTACGGAGAAATTGTTTTTTTAACGATTTCATAAAGTATTGTGTATGCTTACTTTTTAATATGAGAGATAGAGTAACTGAAATATTAGAACCTACGTAGAAATTTCGTATGTTTCATACATTAAAGGTGGTATTTATTAATCAATATTTTGACTGTATAAAATACAGCTGGGATATACATAATTAATTCGTTTTAATATTGAGTATTATGTAGTAAAATTAATATGCGGACTGCACCTTTCGAGAAATAGTTGTTTTGAGTGTTACAAATAAATCAAGGTGCACGAGTTCTTCTCTTTCTGTCTAGTCAGTCTTCTTTCCCCACTTCAAGCACTGCAAAAGACCTCGCGCAAATGTAAATCAGCCCAATTTATAGGCCATCATTCATAGACAACCGAATTTTATTGAAATTTTGACACATAGATATTGTCATTGGCATCGTCATTACGGCCATTAATAAAATTTAAAATATGTTCACGTTTTAGATGCGTTTTTTTATTAAATAGAAGAAAATGAAATTAAAATTCGCTAACTTTTGAGAACTAAAAATGTTGAAATGAAAGATAATAAATATTTAATCGTTACATATATAAAATATTTACTAAGTGGCTACACTAATGTAAGAATATTATTAAAAAACGGTGAAACGTAACAAAAAATAATGTATTTATTGAATTGGCAGATATTTGGTACAGCTCCATTGTAACACGGTGAAAAAATAGCAATGTCTTTTTTAGAATTCAAGTTAAAATTTTGTCAAACTAAAATACAGTTTATAAAATTATTAAAATTTTAGCTGCCATTTACTGTTTACTTTGGGGTTTGTGTTTTCCTGTAATTAATACCTTCGGTATATAGACAATGCGAACTGTTTATTGTACGTCAGTTCTGTTGCATCCGTGTGATAGAATGCCTGAAGATGCCGAAATGCGAAACCCTGGTAGTTAGTGACAAAACATCAGGAATCGTCCATAGTCGTAACATTTCAATTTTGAAATTACTAATATTTCACCGTGTAACAAATAATCTACAAATTGTTTCCTAATCCCATCCCATCGTTATAACCCTATATGAAATAGATAAATTGATTGTCAAACAAAAACAAAAAAAAATGAGTTTCTTCAATAGGTATACTTAAGCCTAACTGAAAGAAATTGGTGTTTACTTGTTCTTCACACTTCGCTGATTTAATTAGGATTTTATTGATTACATAGAAAACAACCGCTTCATAAATTGGCACATTAAACAAAAAACTTTTAAGCAAATTATGAAATTTTATGTTCAGAAACTCAAGGCAATTGACATTATAAAGAGTGAATAAAGAAGTATTGGTATTAATTGAATTCTTATTACCTTATTATTGTACCGTTCATATTTCAATTCACCTCTTCAATAAGCATATTCACTGCATGAAAGATGATTTTTTTGTTTAGTTCCATTTTAATAACTAACACTTATAATAAAAAAATGTTAATTTAACGATACAGTTAGATAAATAAAATTTGTGCTATGATTTATTTGAAGAAGAACACAATAATTATAATGAATCGATTTACCACGCATTATAAAACCAACTTTGCTTGTTCATCAATTTAATACGAATAAAAAAACTTTAATAATAAGGCATTTATTTTATTTGTAACATTTTCTAACCACTTTTTATGTCGTATTTCAAATAGCAAATTCTCGTCAAATAAAGTTATTATTTTACATAATTGTGGCAGCAAGCTATTTCTTTTGCTCCAATTGTATAAATTTAATACATGACTGCTAAATCGCCACTCTCGTAAAATATGCAGGAAATATAAACTCAATTTCAAGTTCAGAAAACTGTTAGAAACCACAACACTATTTTAGGTATGTCTGATTTAACGCATCATCTTTTTCTACAAAGTTTTTGTTGTAACAAGCAGAAGTGAAGTGGCCATCAAAATGTTGCGGTCATAAGTAAAACGATAAAAAATTGTATATTCTCAATATTGTTTAAGTGCATGTTTGGTCACTCACGACTCGTGTTTTGCTAATCGGAATCTTTAAGCATTACATGATGCACATGGATACACTTCAGAAAGTAAATAAATAGTTTATATCGTTATACAATATTATCTTAAAATAATCACCAAGATTAAAAGTTCATTTGACATCTGAAAAAATGTAATACTTACTTATTTGATTGTGATGATGTTCTATCGAATTTGGAAAGCAATAGCATTGATTTTTTTAATCGATTTCCGCTAAATGGAATAAAGATGGTATATTTTTAATAATTTCAGGTATCTTAAAATAAGTTTTTTCTACTACAACTGCTTGAGGTTGCTCAATCTGCCTTTTACTAATAGAATAGGGATGAAAATAGAGTGTTAACAGTACAAGTGTAAATGATAAATTCATTGTTTATTTTACAAATAGATTTTTCTAGAAACGGTTCAAGTTGATTTAGTTTTGAAAATTCATCTCAATTTATCTCAGGTGACGTAGTAAATTAATCAAATTATATTGAATGAAACCTTATCACCTCAATTTACAGTAATTTAATGGTAAAAATAGGTCAATTGCGGTCTGTAGCGTATCTCTTTTCAGTTTTAATTCAATCAATTTTGAATTGACGATTTTGATGTACGTTCACATTACTGGATTAACTTTTCTTTCAAAGAATGGATATTTATTCAATGGTATGGATTTTATTATATTTAAGTTTCTCTACACTCGTTTTTTTCTTGTAATGGGACAAGACACGAATGATTGAATAGCTACTAGTCCTGCTCTTAATCTATCATTATATTCTTTCTCTGTTAGAAAAAGAAAGCTCAATTCATTGTGTTATTGCTAAATTTCGTCGATAAGCTTCTTTTTGAAACACTCTTTTCAGCATCAAGAACGACATATCTTAAAAATATTTAAATATTTTAGTTTCATATTTGGTATAATTAAATGACATTTCATGTCATATTAAATCCCTTCTGAGCATTTTTATTATTAATAAAAATTCACTTAATATTGAACAATGTTTTGTATGAGATACTAAATGCACTATCAATAAATATATACATTTGATCGATATCTAATCATACATCGGTCATTTACATCGTGGTATCATAAACTTGCATCCTTGTTTTATTTCGAGTTAATAAAATATGCAAATCGTCTCGATATTTACATTTAGGAGATACAATATAAAGCTGTAATTAGACTCACAATTAACCATTGTAGTAAATATAGGAAATCAAAGCAGCAAACAAGGTCGGAGAAAAAAACAGGAAGAAGTTTTCGAATGTTAATTATGTAGAATAACTTGTTACTACAATGCACCCATACTCGCTTCACGGAAGAGATAAAAACGACTCTGACGAATATCTACGTTTGAGTTCTACACAAGACGTATGGCATTTTATACCATAATTTAATTGAAATTAAATATAATAATTCCTGACAAATTACAATGACCACAAAATTAGAGACAAGAGACATAATTTTTAACGTTTTATTTTTTTTTCGATTTTAGCGTAAATAGCATCTTCATCTGCATTCCATAATATTTGATGTATATAATGTTATTTCAAATTGTAAGAAAACTGTTCGTACTCAGTTGCTTCGGCAATAGTTTTTGTAGCTTGTAGGAACTGAATAATGCCGATCGGAGATGACTAATGGCATGCTAATTGATCTTTCTACGTCATGTTTGTAGAATCAGATAAGTGGGAGTGGTTTTTGGACGTCATATACATTCGCCTTTTGAAACACAAATTCATAAGTCAACTCAAAAACCATAAATGATGCATTTTTTACTAGAACAAAAACTCTTCATCCCTATAACTTAACCTGGTGAGCTCTCATCTAAAAATATATATTTGCTTTATGATTTTAATAAATCAAACTTAAACATGGTCGAGTGTAAAAGTTAATATCATTAGCTTTTGAGGTGGATCAAATGGGACCGTATCCCAGTTTGTAGAGCGTTTCCAACGTTTTTTTTTCGAATTCATGGATGTTTTTGATGTCTAAAAATTCTTTCCCACTCATACAATTCTAAAAAACAATGAGAAGGGAGGGCAGCTAATTTAACCCTTCTATCATTACCGTCTTAGTAAGAAATCTTGAGTAAATGAATCGTAATTCATTATAGAGTATATGCTCTCCATATTGGGAGTAGACATGATTTAAAAAGGTTTTCTCGGTGTAATATTTATGGTTCATATAAATTAGTGTTTCTGGCAGGGAAATATAACTGTATCTTTCGAAAGGTCATTATTTTTCCAAAGAAGTTTTCTTCTCGGATTTCAATGAACTAGAATGAATGACGATAGACTATATATATATTCATATCTATTGAGATACACGTATAGTTATTCGAAGCTGGAAATTCTTGATGAATTTCGCGCAAATCATATTGTACTAAAATTTTCCAAGTATAAAGGCAGTTTTTTCAAGTAGTAAACACAAATTCATTTCGTAGTAATGGCGATGAAAAACAAAGATTTTTTAATTATAATATAATAATAAAATTCAAATTTTTTAATTTTTATGGTTGTTGAACAGCTCATTTTTTAATCATCACATCTAATTTTACAACCTTATCCTAAATATTCCCCGCATTTTTATTAAAATATATTTCTCTTCTCGTTTTTGAGTAGAATATTATATAATAATATAAAAAAGGTTAGATTTTAAGTTTTCTTTGATTTTTTTAGTAATTTCCGTTTGGCATATGAAAAGCTATTTTGATAATTAACTGTGATACATGCAAATACGAAACTATTTTGAAAGCACTATAAATATTTTTATAAATGTCAATTAATTAAATCTTATATATTCAACATCAAATCAGAAGGGGTTTTGCAATAAAGTTTTGGAGCAACTAAGCTGTAAATGAATATATTGACATTTGAAAATATTTTTAATAGTATTATTTAAAAATAAACATGAATACACATGACTTTACTAGATAATTACTTAACAAACTGTGTTATAAAATTTATTCATAAACTGGATTCACACGCGAAATAATTTCATTTTAGACTAATATTTCCCTTACTAAGAAATTAATTTTCAAAACAATAAATTATTTAAATGTTCGTTTTTATCTATTTTCAAGTGTGATAATTTTTATTTCTGGCTTATTCATATCAGTTAAATGCGTATGTAACCTACTGGCATGAAAATTCACTTTCGATTTTTAGTGGGATAAATTTTAATCGATTTTACATTTTATTTTATGTTTTGTATCAATAGCTTTTTTACCTTTATTATATTTCTTTATATTTTTCATAAGTGGTGCAATGAAATTAATACTATTTTCATATTTTTTTTGGAATTTAGGAAACATTTTACAATTTTAAATCAGGTGATAAATGGCGGCTATGAAAAAGAATATTTTAGTTCAACATTTAAGATGAATAAAATTTAAAAAAGGAGTTTATGAAATTTAACCGATCGCGCTTATTCTCAAATAAATATGTTATTTTCTTTGATTGAATTGGCATTTACTTGGTAGAACTCCATTATTACACACTGAAAAAATACCAATGTATTTTAGTTCTACATTTTTTTTTATAAGATATTGTTTATAGTTCACCGTGTTATAATGAAGTTCAATCAAGTACACCCTAATTCAATCAATAAAAACACATTTTTTTATATTTAATGTTCGCTCTACAGAAAATTTTCCATTCTTATGAATATGAATATTAAATCTAAAAATAATTTTGTAGAACTAAAATACTTTGCTATTTTTTTTTACCGTCTTAAATGTGTCATAATAACTACAGTTTAAAAGTGTTATTCCCAACTATTCTTTATTAGTCTTACGGGCATAATTTCCATTACGTACGTGATCTGAGAATTCAACTAATTCTCCGACGCACTGACTGCAATCTAGCCTTGTTAAATACCCGGAAACCTTCATTCATAAGAATAAAATGTGAAATAAGCAACAAAACTTTCAATGGTTCACTGAGCAATATATATCTGTGACTCGATTTCCATGAAAGTACTAATTTTCGTCATAGCATAGTGTCTCGAAGGGTGACTGCTATGATATTTTTAGTATTACCAGTTTCCGTATAAAACGTTTAATGTTATTGAACGAACCATAATTCATTTGTGTATCAACTTTCGGACATTGGAAATGAACGAAAACGTTTGAATAGAATAAATAACAAAAAAATAGTTATTATATCGAATAATTAAACATTCAAATTCTCATCATTCTGTTTTTATATAATATAAACCTTTAACGTTTGTATAATATGTGGCGATATATTATACTGCATGTGTTTTTCACGTGAATTGTATTCGCTATGGGTTGCTCAGCTCTGCAGCTACTTACAAAAATTATACAACGAATAAGTCTATACATAAAAGATGCAGGAGAATTGAAGAGCTCTGGTGTTAACGTGTCATAGATGTTAACGTAAATATAATAACTTTTCAAACCTGTCTTGTTTGTTTATAGATTAGTAAGGCTAGGCTTGGTTTTGTCACATTATTTCAAATATATAATATATTATTTATTATATCAAAAGTGCATTTTTTTTATTAAAATTCAATTCTGCTCTCAATGTCTTCAATGTCTCTCGTGTAAGGTAACAAGACATTGTAAGATATTACGTAAGAAGACGAATAATTTTAGGAGAAATTAAAATAATGTACTTTAAATCATTACTACTTTATCGGTTTAAAACTGATGTTTTCCAAATAAGTCTGGTTTAATGTTAATTAAAAAAAATATGTTCTAAATATATTTGAAGAAATTAGCTACCATAATACAAAAGACTTATTTTTTTGATTTATAATAACGTTTACGACATTTAAAAATTTCTTTTCTTCTGTATTGAGTGTATTTACATGGAGTACGAGAATAGAACGTTCGTTTTATAGTAACAGATTAGTGTTACAAATACATTTGTTTTCATTACTTTGAGAAATTTTAGAAAGCATTTTGTGTTAGATATACATTTTATTTATATGCATATTACAAAATTTCTTTAGAACTGAATGTGAATTTGACAAATTTTATTTCGTAATTTTCTTTTCGAATAAATTTCTGTTAAGCTGAATTAAAAACTTAATTACTTTAAATGGAAAAATTGTTTTATCATTTCTGTAATATTTTTTTTTTTGTATTTTTATAGAAATGTCGTATATTTATTTTTCCCTTATTTCTAGAATCGCTTTGAATCGCTTTGAATCGCTTTATAAGATCTACCTTATGAAGTTTTACAGAATTAACTTTAAATTTTTATAAAAATCGACTTTGTTACTGTGAGAGTTTTAGACTGTAAATTCTTTTATATTAAATGTATTCTGTTAGGTATTAGATAAAATTATCAGTCGGTAATATATGCTTTCAAAATCAAAATGACACAAGACTGGAACGCCTTATTCTCGGTGGCGATTTTTTTTTTAGATTAATGTAAAAATCTTGCAGACCAGAAACATCAAACAACCAGTACCATTGTTTGCCAACAGGACACAAAAATATTGGGTCACTTCTTCTATTCTCTCTTTTTTATATTGGATATTATATCAAATTGAAACACAAAAACATATGTATAATATAACAACGAAGAGCATTATTCTGATCACTTGTAAATTGACAATATATATCTGTTTCTTTATTTTACTTTACAACCATCAATCCTTTTTAGAACATGTTTATTTCCATCCTAATTATTTATTTGTTACATAATATGAATTTAAATTAACGTGTTTAACAGAACAGAGTTAAGCTTATGTCTTAGGAAAAAATGGTTATTGTAACTACAATAAATCTCAATTCACAAAGAACATAAAGTTGAATTATAGTATATATACAGAAAAAAAGATTCACAACAGATCATATAATATAACTGAGAAGGGTTTTAAGAAGAATAATATTACTATGGAATTAGTTTAAAATACTTATTACAAAACCTTTTACTGTTTTTTTTTTTAATAAAAACACATTTTTTAGTACTTATTTCCACAATATATTTTTTTGATCAGGACCGGTTTCTCAGGATCAGGATCAGTTGATAATGCTCGCGATGAGTGAAACCGGTCCTGATCAAAAAAATGTATTGTGGAAATAAGTACTAAAAAATGTGTTTTTATTATTTAAAATATCATGCCTTTCCATCAAGAAGTGACAGTTAACACCTTAAAAGTGAAAACCTTTTACCACAAATTTCATTACATGTGTATTCTGGGATGCCTTTAATTTGTGAAAAATGAAACCCAAATGAAAGAAATCTCACGGAAAGCCACAAAAGTAGAATTGGTAAAAGTAGTACACATATTTTTTTCATACTACGAATACTTAATTAAAACCCATGTTAATTCTTTTCTGGCGTTAACAAGTATTTATTATAGTTAAATTTACAGTATTTTTTACTCGTTAAATATCTACGACGATAATTTATGTTGATAGAAGTGTGCTATCGGCCTTATCACCTTGGGATTGGTGTGGTTTAGGAAACTAAGTTTCTCACTTTAAACCTGTTTTAAAATACATTCATATACATTAAAATGAATTTCACACTTTAAAAGGCGAGACAGAATAGCTTTTACTGCAAAAGCCAATAAAACAATGAATATTCATAATACAATTTTTATATAGAGAGACGCAGAATGAGATATTTTTACTTGTTCAGATTTAAATAAGTTATGTTAATTAGGGACATATATTAAGAAGATTATCGTTTTTAAATACGTGATTACCATCTATCTGACATATATTTTGAATTTGAGACTTAACACCCCGCATTCACACTTAATCAAAACTGAAGTGGCTTCTCAAGCGATCTCAGTTAATAAGATAATTTATAAATTGTTTGAAAAGGAGAGTGTCCTTGGTCGGGTAAAATTTAATATATTCAAAAACTGTGGCTTCTCCGAAAAATCAGGTTTTTTTATTTGAGCAACTTTTATTTTTATAAAATTTCAGTCTTTTAACGCAAACATATTCTTCTTATCAAAATTAAATATCAGAATGTAAATATTATTTTACTAAAAGTCTGAGAAAAATTATTCAAAAATATTGATTAATTCTTATGTTGAATATTTAAAAAATAATTAAAGCAGTTTTTGTGCTGAAAACTTTTCGTATTTATCAGGCTAAATCAGGTTATATTTCAATACAAAAATAACTTCGTATAAAACAGTTTTAATACTGCTATTCCTATAAAAAAATATATCAATTTTCAACCAACTTTGCAATCAGCCGTCTCAACAATTGAGAGCCTATCGGTCAAAGGGTTAAATGATCCTTGACATTTCATTTGAACTAATAATTTGATATAACATGTTTGAAGCTCAAAACATCCAAATAATTCGAAGCAGAAGATGTGACATTTTCCTGTGCGGCGCAATGCTTGGTATAAGTGTTGAGAAATGTAAACCTTCCACGTAAAGTATTAATAAAATTATTTAATACTCATTTTTTCTCTTTTTCATTCAAAGCAGATTAGCCACTTCATTTGAAGCATAAATGGGTAAAAATGTGGAAGCGAATTATATTATACATACTTCATGTTTTTACACAGTCAATACTCGCGCTATTTGCATAAATGACATCAACAAAAAAGTGAAAAAAACTTGTGGAATTATTTTGCCGTATTTGTTTTAGGAAGGACAATCACCTTTGATAAAATATCAACCAAAGCTTTTAATTGAATATTATTCGAATTGCTTTCTGGTATTTTTTATCAAAAATACAACTTACATTTTCATATGAAAGTGGAGAATATTTTGTCATTGGCATTGGCCATTTCAAGTCATTATAAAATGTTTGTACATTTGGAAATTGAATTTATCAAATGTTGGTGTATATTTGTCATAGACGTATTGGCTGTGCAAAACAACAAAAGCTCCAATATATAGTATTTGCCACTAAACCCCACGACAAATAAAGATTCAATTTTATACAAAATATTTTTTCCTTACATATAAAGCAATGTGTAGCTGCGTTTTTAACACTGATAAACAAAGTGTGTATCTATTTGTGAATAATACGTCGATTTGTCATAGCTTTCGTGAATTGAAGCTATTTTCGCACTCCCATATGATGCTGGACTTTTTCAAAAGACAGATGATTTCTTTTAATTAAGCCTCTTTGCTAACTTTACCTAGAGTCTAGGAAAATAAAAACGCATGCGGCTCCCGATAATATTTACTTTCATACCAGGATTTTTTTGACAGATTATCCTGGATCAAAACAAGCCATCAAAACCATCAACGGAAAAATATAAGTATTTTTCATAAATTTTATCTAAGTTCATATGATTGCTTATGAAGTCTAAGTAAAGAAATAAATAACATTTGTAATCTAATGGAATTCAACTCAGTTGACTTGCGTGGAGACCTTTAACGCTGCGTGTTAGACGAAGTTAACATTGGGTTCTTGAGCTCCATTTCTTTAGGCTACTTTTTGAATTTCGAATAAATTCAGCACTATTTATTTGTTTTCCAGTAACCACTACATCATTACAAACTGACCATGACCTCACCTCCAAAATGGTTAACTCTCTGTCAAACTGAGAAGTACGGTAAACTTGTTAATATTGACATTGGATTACTTGATCAAATAATGTATTTTTTTCATTTTTTGTATACCTAAATTAACCTCAAATTTCATTGCACAGTAACTCGATTCATGTCTTTATTTTGATAGTGTCATTCCCGAAGGTCAATGACCAAATCACAGAAACCTTCTCTATCGAAAATCTTAATTTATTAACAATGTTTTAAGCTTTGAATAACTAAGGTAGATTTCTTAGCCGATAATTTAATACATCTTTCTTCCTACCCATTTGTATAAATGATATACATTTTTCCTTGCATTTTAATTATTATACAAGTCGTATTTTAAATTATAAAAGCTAGTTTTAGTTCTATTTCCACAGTTTAGTATGATCAAGACAGCTTTTTACAGTCACGAACATTATCAATCAATCACCAAGAAGTGACAGTTGACACATTAAAAGTGACAAGCCGTATTGTTTACTATATAAAGTTTGACACTTGCATTTACTTGGTAGTACTACTATATAACACGGTGAAAAATAGCTATGTATTTTAATTGTACGAAAATTTCTATCTTAGTTGATAGCTAACAGATGGTTCCGACGAGAGCATAAACCGAAATAGCTATCATATGTATACCTTATAGTTTTTGTAGTACTAAAATACGCTGCAATTTTATGCACCGCGCCAAACGTTAAGCTTGACATAATTTACAGATATTTTTCACTAAATAGTTTCTTTTTTATCGTTTGGCTTATTTTCTCACTTATTGGGCTGTATTCCAATCAAAGTGTCAACATTTATTTGAAAGCATCGAGAATTAATTTTAATATTGCAAATAAAATAACACGTCCGCGACACTTAAAAGAAATGAAAACAATTGTCACTAAAGTTTAACCATGGTCAATGCCACATTCTATTGCTGATTCAGTATTTCGATTCTCAGATTTTATTTCGAATTAAAATGCACGACAGCTGTTGACTAGCAACATAAAATTCAAATTACCTTCTTGACGTAGATACTTACTAGCAAACTTCGTGGTTGAAATTTGTAATTACCCCCACAAAAATTCAAATCGGATTCAAATGTTGAAAAAGAAGATATTGCTTATTGTAAATTTGTATATCCTTGCGTTGTCAAAGGCATATAATGTTTTTATAATATGACATTTTAAAATATAAATGATTAACCGAAGAAGACGTGTATGTAATAATTATTTGTTGGGACATTCTCTTAATCATACGCGATCAAACGATACCAGGCAAAGTTATTTTTCGTGATGTTATTCGATATGAAATTAATCTGGAGTAAGTTTTTCAAATTGTTAAAAGAGTTGTGCTCAGTTGTTTTAAAATAATGGTCAGATAAGTAATGTGTTATGTTTGCGATTTTTCACAAATTATGAAATAATATTTTAGTTCCGTATTTTATTGTTATTAATAAGACAAGGATTTCTATAATATAAGGCCTAAGCATTTTTTATACAAGAAACTACGTTTCCAATAATCATAATGCATATTTTTTTAAATAAATTGTCAAGTTATTACTCAAAAGTCACTCGTCTTAGGTGTGATTCCGTTGAAATTACCCCTTCCTTCTAACTCAAAATATAAATACAAACAAGCGGTTTATCTTCCCACTTTGTTTTGGTTATTTTAACCTCCCCACTTTGTGTTTATTTTTCATGTACGTTGAAAAATTTCAGTGAATTGATGCGATTTGTGTAAAGGAGTCAATTGTTCCAATGTATTGATTTATAGCCTTCATTTTCTTTTTATATAGTGGTAAATTAACAGTAAATTCTGCGCTTTATATTTTTCTTACAATTTCTTTTACGCTACTCATGATCAAACTACCAAACTGTTACCAAATTGTATTTATAATTATAAATGTGTGCTGACGTTTTAAATACATTATGAAGAAGATTTTCCTTAATTAGATTTCGCGTGGTCTCGTCATTTGAGGTCGTAGCTCTTTATACGTGTGTGGGTTCAGTGTTATTGTGCAAAACGAACTAAAAAAAAAACAGCCCACAGGATTAAAAAAACATATATCTTCAGTCAAGAATGCAAACGAAACGAGTCGTCTCTAAGCCCAATCTGAATTAACAATTCTTATTTTGCTTGAAATTATTAATCATTCATTTAAATTAACTTAACTTTAACTCATTCGCTACTGAGGCGATTAAAGAATATTACAACACCTAGATTTCTAAAAATTATTGAATAATATTGGTTTTAAACAATCTTATTGAGTTTGTCAGGACAAATCAAGAAATGCATTAATTAAAAAATTAAAGAGTACAAGAAGGTTTTAACCACTGTTAATTCATATATTTTTGGGTATCAACTATCAACAAAGCCGTCTCGACAGTTGTGACGTTAGTCTGGGGGTTAAAGTCTCGTTGATAATACTTTGAATGAACACGGCCGTCTTCGTTGATTGTCTTCACCAATATGATGACATACAGTTATAGATATTCCTTCTTTACAATTAGCATTAATAACCAAAACTTTTCAAAATACGTGACTTGGTTACTCGTAAGCAAAAAGCTTTGTATACGTGCCTTATTCATATTTGTACGTGAATGACTCAAATGTTTATTTTTGGTTGCAATGTCCTGATCAAATATTGGTAGATTAAATATGTACACATTGATAAAAAGTAGATCATGAAGACTAATTTTGGTAATCAGTAAAATAATTTCTACATTTATGAAACGTTTAAGCCCTTTATTGTTTTTCACCTTATATTATAAACATAATACAGGCCTTAACTTTTTTATAATAGTTTTTTACTATCAAATATATATTTTCAGAAATCTCTTGAAGAAGGATTATCAAACCGAATTGACTTATCGCCCTGTCTGTAATAAGCTCTTATTTATAGAAGTCAGTATTTTATTGTTAGTGTGTAGTGACAAAAAGAAACATCTGAAATATAGAATACAGATGCATGTTTAACGTATTTGACAATCTATTTGATCGTATCTTAGGGGCGGATGGAACATAATCTGTGTTTCGAGTTTCTGACAGTCATTTAAGTAACATATAGATACTGATTTACAAAAATAAAAATAAAAAAATAAATCTAAATATAGTTAATTTTGAATTGTTGCAACTTTGTACGATTCCATATGTCTTATCACAAACGAACTAACAGAAATGTTGCACCCGTGCGATGGAATACCTGAAGATGCCGAAGGATGAAACCCGGGTCGTTTGTGATAAGACATATGAAATCGTACAAAGTTGCAACAATTCAAGTTTAATATTGAAGTTCCATCAAGCACCTTTAGTCGATATCATAAATTATATAAATAAAGTTATATCTCTGATAAATTTTAATGCAATCAAAGACTATGTATCGTCCAATAGAAAGCAAATAGAACTCAATTAATGAAAGCTTTTTCATTATTTCTCTATTTTTATAATTTGTATCAAATTAAAGCTTAATATTTATGAATAAGTATATTTTTTAACTGAACTTTTAGCACATTTTAGTGTGTGCAACCAGGTCTAGGCAAATTTTTCCTCGGACATTCGTGGCAAAAATTTAAAAACGTATAGTTAACTTAAACTCCGGAATGCATCCTGTAAGAATAATGTGAGACCGTAGCTGATGGTCGCTTAGTAAGACTGTGTATGAAATAAGAAAAAGTATATTCGTTGCTTAATATATAATGATGTATGACTCCGATTTTCAATTCGTAACTGATGTTTACATTAGGTCAAATTAAATATGTTATCTATGAAAATATCTGCATTGTAATCAAGTGCTGAATTAGTTTTAAGTAAAACTTCGCCTACGCCACGAATTTGTAGCGTAAATAATAGAAAGTACCGTTTTCCACGTCCGCATCCGACGGCCGTTTTCGCCTGTTCCCTTTTTGGGATCGACCAATTAAAACGTGACATTGACATACACATAGCGGACGCGATTTGTTTACGTTTGACAATCTCATTGCTGAAATGTCCGCGGGTCATTAGCCTCGGCCGGACTGCAAGGGACGCTCAGCTCGCCGTCCGCCATTATTTAGAATTGGGATTCTTCGTTTGAAAATAAAAGAACATCGACACGCCATGTTGTTTATGGAGGTGTCAAAACGAATGAATTCGGCTTAATTAATGATCCACCTTTTCTCTGAATACAATCGTAGCGAATAATATATAATTTGTTGTTGGTCGTTTTTATATTGTGATGAAATATGACATCACCGACTCGATAAACCAGCGTCAGTTTACATATGTTGACAGTCAAATATCAAATCAAGAAACAATTGATGATTTAATATATACTTTTTCATTGGCAACATTATCACTGACGATTTTAATGAAAACTGAAATCTCGGAGTGTCAAAAATTACTTGGTTGTGAAGAGTTTTGCCGGCGATCTTTTCTTTCTCTTTTACTTAACGTGTCATGAGACTACTGCTTTAAAATATCTAACATTTGAAGTGTTCGTATAAAAAAAATTGGTTTACTAAAATATCAACGAAGACATTGAAAGTAAGGACCGTTTCAATGAAGGAAACGAAAGCGTTTTATGAAACATATATGATATGTGAACTATGAAGAGGTAGAGGAAAATATATAGTGATCTGCCGATATGTGTTGCTGTGATAAGTTAGCACAAGCTTATTTGTATGTGGATAAAAATTGGAATCTAAATTGTAAGGATCAGTGGTGTAGCAAATACAACTAATTAATATGGAGCTAGAACTGAAGTATTATATTATATATATACTGTCACGGGTAACATGTACGAAGAAACAGCCGTAAGTTATTTTTTTACATAAATATTACAATTTACTGATGAGTGGCCCACCTCTGACTGGTAACAAGCAATTGTATTTGCAACCTTATGTCTCATTGATGAGACTTTGATGTGTGCTTTTTAATACCGATGCTAGAAGTTTTAATGAAAGAAGATCTCTGTATCTCCAAAGAAGCTTATCTTAAATAATGAGACAGCCAAATGGAAGTAGTTACATAATATACACAATTCTCTGACGAGTAATATTTTTTCCAGATATAGATTGTTATTTATTCAGGAACGCGAGTGCGTTTCAAATGCTAGGTGGAGCATTCCAACCTAGCAGAGTTCTTGTGCAATGGCCGATGCGTGTTTTATCATTGTTCTACGCTCTGGGCAAGTTTTGTAATATCAACCGACCACGTTTGCTAATGAAGCGAATTATTTCTACTCTTAGATAACACCGGGTGTTGTAATAGTGTAAGTTATTTCTTCGAGCGAGGAATTTCACGAACATAAGGCCGAAAATATTTTTATTTGCGATCAGTTAGTAAATCATGATTATGGACTTGTAAAATTCATAGTATCATCACAGAATTAAAAGTATAAAAGCTTTCGTCTAGTAAATTTTGTGAAGCTTTCTTGTACTACATAAAATAAAACCCTGTTTTATCGGAAATTGATAAAACAGACTTGTTAAATCACCATAATGTTTAAATTCTTCAAACTAGAGGCTACAGCTCATAAACAATTTTACACATACATATGTTACAGATGTGTTCAAATAGACTTGAAAGCTTGATTGTGTGTCAAACGATTATTGACTGGGTGTGCCACTATATATCAATATACGGTTCCGCTCATTTTTTCTGCTAATGAAAATTTTTTTATTTAGAAAAAATATGTACCTTTGCAAAAAAATAAAACATTTTTTTCTCTTCGTATATTACCACAATTAAAACTCTTTTTAATTAGATCTCGTTGTTTATCTTATCACAGTATTTTTAGTATAATTACTTCCGGTAAGAAAAAGACTAAAAAAAATACAGCAATGCTGAAACCAAAACTGTCAATTTTAAACCATAAACATATGAAAACTTTAACATATTTTGCCACCTTTTTCATAAGATTCCATTAATTATTTTGACGCTATCTGAAGGACCACAGACAAATAATACAAACTCGTAGAATTCGTGTTGTCAAGGCCGGTTTCTTTATTTTTTACATGTTGTTTCAACTGATGATTTATACTTTATTTACTGCGAAATAGCTGACACAACTTATACGATCATGTATAAAGAGTTAGTTAAAAAACTTTTTCATACTATTATGAACGGCGGGAGTGATATATTCGAATACTTCCATTGAACACCGAATTGCTAGAACACTTTATACATGTATGTATGTATATTTGAAGGTTCTACTATTTAGCGAGTAGTAGTATATGAGTACTGTGTTCATAACATATTACATTGTGATATTATATTACATTCCTTTTTCAGATCAATTTTTTTTTATCAAATGACATGGATAACATTTCCTATTTTTGCCTGACCAAGATGTTATACTGAATTATTTTCTTACATGTGTTAATTAAAAAGCTTTTAAAAACTTGAATTGTTGAAACTTTGTACGATTTCATATATTTTATCACCAATGATACGGGTTTCATCTTTCGGCATATTCAGGCATTCTATCAACGAGTATGCAACAGAACTGACTAAGCTTTTAAATAATACCTATGCTAAATTACTGATTGCGCATCGGAGAATTATAATAATGTTAAACTGTTTTTCAAATATTCTTTTAAACTATATACTATTTCTATCTTTTACTATTTCTTATTGTGTATAGCGGGGGGTAGTAATCATTTTTATAACAACTGCCAACTTTTAAAACCCCTACTGATTTTTTAAATAATATCAGCGGTTCAAGGGCGGACATTTTCTCTCTTTTTTAATTATATATTATATATGAATATCTTACTTCATCAAATATAAAAAAAGTATTCTCCATTACATTTTCTTGCTCATCTTCAAAAATCCAGGATATTCTTAAGAACAATATCAGCAGTGCAATGCAATTTGTGAACAAACATTCAATGATAAAGCTAATATATATACATATACATATTCTTTTTAATTATTTTTGTATTTCATGCAAAGATATACAATCTGAAAATAAAAATACTAATGCATTTTAAATAATACCAAAAGCATAAATTTTTTGATGATAATGGTATCTCGTTTATTAATGAGTTTGTAACTGTTGGCTATTTTTTTTTTTTTTTGAAATTACATATATTCATTCTTAATTATTTGTGAATGAAACTAAAAATAGGTTGCATTATAATTGACATCAATGCACCATTCATTTGAAAAATATAATTATAAAAGTTCACATAGAAAGAAAAATACTACAAAGAACTAAAATATTCACATAAAAATTAAAATGAGAAAAGAAAATCTTCAAAACAATCTACTGAGTTCGTTGATGAAAGGCCCATCTCTTTATGTAATATGTT
This sequence comes from Himalopsyche japonica, assembly GCA_028555115.1. Lineage (NCBI taxonomy): Eukaryota > Metazoa > Arthropoda > Insecta > Trichoptera > Rhyacophilidae > Himalopsyche > Himalopsyche japonica. Next base: position 1,705,141 of record JAHFWJ010000442.1, on the reverse strand, counting down.
GATCATCTCTTGAAATTTTCAGCTCATAGGTCCGACGTAAAGGTAAAGTTATTAGAAAAAAAAAATACTATATTTAACTGATAGTAGACAAACTTTGGAAGTCAGATTTATACAGAGAAAGAGAGAAAGATCGAAAAGAAATTGGATAGGAAGTTGGGATTCTCTGATCCAATTGCATCAATTTGGGCTTAAAGTTTCACATAATTGTTTGTTACCCGAGAAACTGTTTCACATAAATGGTGTATGCATCATATTAGAAAATTGTTAAATATCTTTCATTGATGAAGTAAACCAGTGTTTATCAAATGAACACAAATTAAGATCAAAGATGCTTCAGTAAAATTATATGACAAAATTTTTTTTCTCCAAAACTAAAAAACAAGACAATCGTGGATAAACGTATTTATTTCCACTAATTTATTCAAAGCCAGTAGTATTTTTTTATTTTATTGGAAACTTGTTTAAATATTCTTATTTTGCAGAAATCAAATAAATCGATTTTTTTTGTAAAAAAGAAACAACGTGTAAAAAGACAAAATGTCGTTAGTTTTAATAACTGCAAAAGAAACAGTTAATTTATAGTTCTTATCGTACATTGGTGACACAATTGTCTATTTTTTTTTGTTTTTGTTTTCGAAAGGTTGGATTTAAATTCAAGTTGATATATTTAACACTTTTTATCACAATAATTGCCAAATAAATTCACAAGGCTTAATCCTTTTGGTGCCAACTGATACAATATAGTATGATATTTTAACGTCAGAAAAAATAAACATAAATAATTTCTTAAATTTTCAATTATTTAAGAATAATGAAGTATTTAGAAATATACGAAATTAAACTTAAAGCACATCTAACACATTTTGTTTTTTATACAATGTTTATTTTTAATCTACTTTTATACCCTACATATGTACATGATATAAAATTAAATGTTTTGTTTCACTGTTGCGACCATCCTAATTAGTATTACATTACATTAGCCAGGAGAGAACCTCATAGCACAAAACGCACTTGAAAACTCGAAGAAGGTGTAACAAATTTCATTGAATCAAACCCATTTAAGTAAGTTGGTAAACATACGAATATCTATGAGATTCAAATCACGTGAAATCTAAAAATTTGTTTCGAGCTAAAAAAAATAGTGCCGTTTGAATTAAAATATAAACTTGGGCTAATAAAATTGACCCGTAGCATTATTCGCATACGGATAAAAGTCATGCCAATTGGACCTTTGGCGGTAAAAGGGTTATACATTAAGCTGTCAATGTGAGTCTTGTTTTTGTTATACAATGTTAATAATCCTTTTTTTATTCTTCAAAAACAAGAAGGAAAATTATACAGATTTGTAAGAAGTCGTTTCTTATATTATATAAGGATCTGTTATATCATCTAAAAACTTGATATCTGAAAAAATACAATCATGCAGTTTTTTAGAAATATTTATATAAATTGTGAACGTTGATTTAATAAAAATCTGCATCAAATTATAATATCATGCCACGCTTTGACCTTCGACACTAAATTGTGTTTTAACAAAGTTTTTTTTTATATTATTCTATTATAAGTTTTCTCCCATTGTCTTCGAATGGCTTGAGAATATAGTATATTTTAAAAAAATAAGTTACTGCGTCTACTAATTCAACGTCATTCAAATCTCCCAAATGTATTTGAAAGTGAAATTTTAGATAGTAAAAAAGTTCCACCACTTTGAATCACACAAGATTGCAGTATTTTTCATTAATTAACCAACTGAAATAGTTCTGCCTCATCGTCACTCAAACATCAAAATCCATTTTCTTAGTATATATAGCTCACCGGTTACTCAAATGCAGGGGTGGCCAAAGCGTCGACCGCGAAACATTACAAAATTACATACAGTACAATATTTTCCATGGTAAATTTATAAACGTGTGTCTATTTTGTTTCCCTTACATATGAATAACTATATGGCATTATTAATGTTTATTTTCAATATATACTTATTTTTGGCATTAAATTACAACTTCTAGTGTTAGTAAACCACCGTCAATAATTTCAAAAGCAGGTTGTCCAAAGAAGTTTGAAGTTAAATCACCAATACTTTAAGGAATATAAAGCTTTAGACTCTCGGAAAAAATTAAGAATACTGAACTTCATAAATATTATATCTATAGAATTGCGTCAATTCATTTAAGCACACCTATTCCTTATAGATATCGATTTCTAATTGGACTTATACCATCATTTTTTTGTACGAAAATTGCTTGTTTCTCAGTTAATCAATTATTATTGTTCTTAACACGATTAATAAAACGCTGCTCTTAAATGTGAATACTTTCGAACAAAAATTAAAAACAATTATGATATTTTCTGTACCGGGATTTGAGTCCGTCAGCACCGTAATCAACGACGTTAACCACTAGACTAAGGACCGTGCTCGCGTTTTTTTTTTTTGTTTCGCGTTCCTAATGTTGGTCGTCTATGAGAATGAATCAAACAAATACGTCGATATATTTTCTTGTATAGATTTTTCCCCTAATCATCGGTAAATTATTTTTTACATTCATTTTCATTTAGAAAAACATACGTTTATTAAATGTTTACTCAATATAATTTTCATAAATGTTATTGACTTTCAATTCACTAAATAGATTTCATTTTTCTCCTTTTTTTTAAATAAAGTAATACATATATTTTTCATTTGAATATACAAATACGTTCGACAGCAAAACTGATAAAATCAAATGTCATTTTCATGTTTTCGAAGCGGTCCGTGTCACTAGCCAAGAATTAGTTGCCAGGTCGTGGAAAGTATTATATAATAAATATGAACACTTGAAGAGTATGTAAATGAAATATTATACAATGAAGAACCTAAGATAAAGATCGTAATCGGGCGCTTAAATGCAACGCGGCCAAGCCTTTTTCTCCAGCAAGTTTCGCCATAAATATTCCATTTCAGATCAAATGACATTAGTAAATATAATGAACCGTATTGTCAATAAGTTATTCTAACACTATTTAGTGTTGTTAGAGTAAAACAAATATGGTGTAAACTAACACATACAGATTTACAGCCATTGCAAATTTGAATCATACATAACATCGGTTGATTTCGATTATGAAACATTATTATTTTATAACTATTGAAAGATGAGTAAAGTTCCTTTCACTGATTAAAACGGCTATCGATTGGCATAGCTACAGATGCAAGAGCTAAGGTAAGCACTTGCAGGCTCTATCTGAACTTTAGCAGGTTGGAAAGTTGGAGGAGGCTTTTTAAATGTCAAGGTACTTCGCAATAATTATTATTTTTTTTATTGTCTAAGCACACATTTCTATAAAACGAATTTAAATGAAAGTTACGCATATCTATTCACCTAAATTATTAATTCGTCTGACCTTGAGACTTTGGCCAATTTTATTTTCAAAAAAAAAATACACTAGACGAATACAAATTTCAATAAATTGTTGATAGACTTTGAATTAAAAAATATTTTAGTATTGCTAGAAGATTTATTGTTGAAATTATTTTATGAATGAGAATTGAATTGATTATTTAAAAAAAAATATCATGAATGTTAGTAGATAACAAAGAATATAAAAACTGTTTTTTTAAATAAATAAAACTATTTACATATGTTAGGTCGACACAGATGAGTGTAGTAAACCAAAGCTTCCAACCGATTCAATTTTATGATCAAATTTCTAAATTCCAGACATAGCATATTTAAACATCAGTTTTTATTTAAGTTCAGTTCAAATGTATGATTGTCAAAAATTTTCACCTCTATTCTTATTCTATAAAATCCGGAAAATAGTGGTTTAGCCCACAAGCAATCATTTGCCAAACGCAGTATTATATACTAAATCTTTCATAAAAGAGAAAGTGATTAGTGAACTTTGACAAGTTCTTCTATAATTTATATTGTAATATTCCATCAGATATTCGTTTTAAGTTTTTCTGTTTATAATAAATACAAATGAAAAAATCCAGTGAAAAAATTTCGGCAAATAATGATTATATATAGAGTAATCATCTGAATTTCATATCTTTTTATCTTACAATACCAAAAGAGACAAAAACTAAAGTTATATCTGCGTTATTCAAAGCCCACAATGCTATATTATTTGCTTGGCAACAATTAACCCAACTTTAGTGAGCCTTGTTGATTTACAAATGCACAAAACTGGTATTTGTATTATATTACCTGGGATATAAATATCAAACGAAAGATAAAAATGTTATACCTATGACAGGCATGTTCGAATATGCACTAAAATGTTTGAGTTTTCTATCATTAATATTCAGCATTCTTCCAAGAATCTCCACAGCAGTAAAATAAACAATTTTTCGAATACTGATTAGACTCGCTTTATTGAAAATGTATAGAACTATTTGCATTACTTTATATAACGAATACAGTTAAGCAATTTCAAAATACAATTTCGCACAAGTAATCAAAGGGTTTTTTTGTTTTGATAATAACGTTTTCGTGTTTGCATGCAATCAATATTATTTATATCGATAGCTGCAAAAAAATGATGACACCGTTTTCGCTAGCACTTTGAGAGTATTAAAAAATAAAAATAGAAAATCAGAAAGATATATTTATAAGAAATATATTCGAAATATTTTATAACATCAACAAAAGAATATCTGTTGTATCCATGTGATAGAATGCCTAAATGTGTCAAAAGATGAACCCGAGTAGTTAGTGAGGAATCATGTGTAATCCAACAGCGTATCAACAATTTAAATTTAAATGTTGTTATTTAAATAATTAATCGCTCATTATTCAATTTTAAGGAAATAATGAAAGTACTTGCTTTTAATGAGCTAACTATATTTGTTATCGGAAAAGCAATTTTTTTTATGTTATTAAAAATAAAGCTTTTTTCAACTAATTCTACGACGTTTTTTAATGATTACGATCGTTTTTGCTCATCTCGGTCATTATCAAACAAAAAATATAGATCAATATTATTACTATTGCATCATTTTAAATGGTTAGAGCAGTTAAATGTCCATATTTAAGTGATAACGTTGTTTTTTTGTGGTATGGAAGAAATATTAAATATTTAAATAAATGTAAAAAATATTTTCGACTGTAACGTTTCTCGCCACAGCAACGATTGTATAGCATTCTAATAAAATTAAAAAAACATTTAGTAAATTTCGTAAATATAAAAGTCGAATATACAGCTTGGTGTGACATGTCAGGTTTAATATGTTAATAACAGTCATATTAATTTCACTTTTCACGAAAAACCTGTATATTCCAACTCCGATCAATCGAAAATATGTGTTAAATTAAATACCAAAAACTCGTTTTTTACCAAATATAAAAAAATCAGAATGTGTTATAATAGAACGAGAATCCTTATTTTATTGCCAATAACACGATTCCTATAAAATTCGTTCATTAAATTATAAATATCTGTTGCCATAACAACAATTGATGTGAAAATCGTCCAGATATTTTTTACAACAATACGCGTGCCACAGCTATCTGCAAGTCAATAATTAAGTGTCTTCAGTTTAATATGACTTATTTTTATTTTGATTCAAACAAAAATAGCTTTACTTAATATTTTATGATGTTTTAACCCTTGACATAATGGAAAAACAAATAGTCCATGAACTATACGTACAAAAGCCTGTTGCAAAGGTATTCAAATCATATATAATTAATTGATGTACCGTGTCATTACGAAATTGATTTGGCATATTAAAATGGCCAACAAAACTTCGTCTCGGCGCTTCGAGATACACGAGTGACATTTGCATCACGAGCCGACATATTTACCATTGAAATTCTAAGCCGAAACGCATCAAATGTCACGGCAACATTTCTTCAACAAACGCTTTCCTCTTACGGGAAAATATTGAAGAATTACTTCGAAGCGACGAATTGTGCCATACAATTATTGCAGTGGAACCCAATGCCGAGCCCGTAAACAAAGTGGGACTAGGCAAAAATGGTCTTAAATACTCGTTTTATTCAATTGGTTTTATTACTTTTTTGACAGGCGTTTTGTCTTTTTGAGAAGTGTATGTATTCAAATTATTTGCTTTATTATTTCGCACGACTTGTTTTATTTAATAGAAGTTTTTCTTCATTACAGAAATTCTTATATACTTAAAAGCATAAGTTTACATCCATACTTTTAAAGTATCTATCACATTTCTATGATTGCCGTGAGAGAACGTTGATTTGTAAAACTCATAATTACAATTATTAACGGCTTGTATTTAATCAGTTTTGAAATATTTTTCGTAAGCTCTCGTTTTTAATGACTTGCTTATTGTCAATCGCTAATCAGTTATTGGCCTTATTGCGTTTTTATTAAATTTGTATAATAATCAAATCAACACGTTAAATACCATTTCCACAATTTTATCTTTTGAGATCGGGACCGATTTTTCTCATCTCGAGCACTATCAACTGATTCCTTCAAATATAATCTAAGCTTACTTTTTTATTTGATAATGCTCACGATGAGCGAAATCGGTCCAATTCAAAAACCATATCGTTGAGAAAATATTAAAAACCATTGTCGTTTTATTAGTACCAAGAAGTAACAATTATCAAATTAAAAGTGAGCATATGTATTATTTGTATGGACGAGAAAACTGTCATTCAATGATCACATAAGATGTTTATTATATTTTTACCTGCTGATAATTTTTATTTCTGTTTTTAATCAGATTCATGACAAGTTGGGCAACTGTCATACATCTCCCTATCAGAGTTACCATATGAATACTGGATAAAACTTTCTTATTGGGTTTGATTTAAGCTGTGTTGTGAACATGACCAAATCTGAACAGTCTCTCAAACTGAAAGTTTGATTGGACTGCCCTGGTATTTTCACTCCAACGTTTTGTAAATGCATTATATTCTTGGATGGGTGCATTAACGTGGCGAAGATTTTGTCGTTCTTAAAATATCTTCGAATTCGCATAACATCTTACGCAATATTTGTGGACACTTTTATGTAATTAATGTAGTTAGCGTATTTTTTCATTCGTCAATTGATTTTCAACATATGTCCATTATCGACATGATTTTTTTAAATGTGTTTTTAGTATATCTGAATGTTTTTATTGATTAACAAGCGTGTTCCCGGTATGCGTTGCAACGCCACAAAAAAAAAAGAAACCGCGACTTTATGGAAGCGCCACGTCGGGATACTTCCGATTGAGGCGAGGCCGGAGCCAATTAGAAGCGATAAGCTTAGGTTATGTTTTTCTTACATAAATTTGACAGTGACGGCCGTATGTGATTTTATTTATTGGAGTGCTTTTGGATACTCATCGTTTTTTGTTTTTCTATCTGGTGCGTACACAAATAAATCAGAATGTTTTCCAACATGTGAGCAGGCCACATACAGTTGTCCATGTGAGAAGCATGGATTTTCTTAATTTAGTCCACACACTTGTAAAGACTGTCCTTGTGCCTTATTGATGGTCATTGCAAAAGCGACTCGCACTGGAAACTGCAGACGTTTAAATTCAAATGGCATATCTGTCATCATCATGGGATGCGTGCAACAGTACATCTTCTCCTTTGAATTTTCCATTAAAAATTGTAGCTTCAATAATTCATCATTTTTCTTAATGAAAGCCTGGTACCGTTGCAAATTCGTGAGGAATTTATGTTTCGGAGAAGAATGATAGGGACGCCAATTTTCAATGCTAAAACATGCGGCGGCATGCTGGCAAATCAAGGGAATTCAAGAATTATGTTGGATAATTGACAGCTTCGTCTTGATTCGTTATAGTATTGATGGACTTATACATTGTCGCTTCTCCTGGTATTTCATTTAGTATGCTGAAATTGATTGCATTGACATGATTGTTTTTGGCTGTTAATATAGCACGTGCACTGAGCTATTGATGACTTTTATGATTGTGTGCAACATTTGGAAAAAACTTTGTGAATCAATTCATCTATGGTTGCGGTTATTTTACAGAAATTCGCTGGCAATGTGATACATTGTGTGGATTCCTCTATAGCCATTTTCCTATTTCCTATATCCAACAATTGTTTTGCGAAACGTTCAGCGGATGCATCATGTTGTAGTTGTACACGCATATTGGTCTTCAAAGTGAATCTATGTACGTATCTTCATAAAACGGATGATTTGAGACATGCATTAAGTTCATCGGCCACTATTGAATATGATATAACAGGTAGAGTTTGTCGAAAATCACCAGACAATAAAATGAGTGCGCCACCGACAAGTTGTTAATGTCCTCTCAAATCTTTTAGTGTGCGATGAAATGCATGTCTGTGTCTCAATTATTTGAACAATCCAAAAGAGTTGCTGCAATTCCATATGATGATGCGATTGCTAGTGCAATGTTTTTTCGTGATCGTGTGGCTGCCAAAATGAATGAAATGAGGAAGGTTTTACCTGTGCCTCCGGGTGCATCTATGAAATAAAATCTATCACTTTGACTTGTAATTGCATCCATAATTGTGTCATACACTATACGTTGATATGGAACCAATTTCGGAAGATTCGTTTGAACAAATTCACCCAATTCATCCACATCAAAGTGTGTTTCTCGTTGGAAATCAAAATCACCTCAGTCGTTTTCATATCGATTCAGCGCAGCCATTCTCAATTGTACCAATGATTTGGTAGCGATTACTAAACATATGTCCTCAATCAATAGCAATGCCTCATTATATACGTTTGGTGTGAATTGAACGTGTGGGTTTTGAATTGTTGCACGCAAACTGTGTAAAATATTTTCTCATGTAGCCTTTGTATTTTCCCCAAAGATCTTTTGGATTGGATGGAAAGCAAATTGTTAATATTATTGCAAATAACGCACGTATTTGTTGTGGGTCAGCAGTATTCGATGAATCAGCAAGTGAAGTGTCCCAATGTGCATCGTTTTCTAGAAGATTTGAGGCAAGCTTCACGATAACATACACGACACATATTCGACCGTTTACTGTTCTCAATTCTTGGAAGGATGTCGGTCCACGTATGTTGATTAACAGTAATCGCAAGTAAAAGCATTCTGCATTATTCGGGTGAACAGTGTACAGACGGCCTAATGCGTCGGTTGAATATACATTGTAATGTCCTTCAACTGCTTTACCTTGTTTGCGACATTGAAATTTTTTTCTGATGCATTCCATCTGTAGAATGTTGGCATTTCAGAGTAAAGTAGCGTCTTTGCAAAATATCATCCCTACACAATAAGAAAAATGCAGTTTACGTTGTTGGCTGTGGTGACAATGCTCTTACACGTGCATTTTCTGTTGTGAAGTAGACTCGCTGTCCATTTTCAAGGTGAACTGCCAAATGAGTAACTGTTGGATGCCGTTCATGAATTGGAAATGATAAAATGCGCCATATTGCTTCATTGCTACTAATGTAGCGTCTCAGTTGATATTGGTTGATTTTATCGATAGATGCAATTGAATGTCCCACTCCAAAAACTGCCATCTCGCTTCCTTTGTTGACATATTTACATATGTATTTGATGGATTTCACTTCATTGCAATACTCGACATTGATGTGTTCTTTGTACGTTTTCGAGAAACACTGTGAATACGGTACAATCCAACGATTATCAACTTCAACCTCATTGTTTCGCCCTTTTCTTTCGTGGTTGAGTTGTACTGTGACTTGACTGATTTCACAGTAAACGTTACGTTTTGAAATCCACTTTTGAAAAATAAAAAAATGATTGGTATAATACTATCCGAAGTCGAACTTTCTATATCACACACGATTTATACGTAATATTTATTTCAATTCGTTCTGTCATGCAACATAAAACTAAAACAAAAATGTCGGTAAAAGTTCAAATATTGAAATACTTTATTCAAAAATCGAATTTTGCTTCAAAATATTCAGTACCTTACGTAAGTACCTACTTAAAATACCTACAGGTGAGTGCATGTGACACATTTTTATTTGTTTTAGGCGTTGCTATGGATACAATATTTCATAAATGGCCATTCTGTATTAGAATAGTCTTGTATGAAAACATATTTTTCGTAAATATTCAATTAATTTATAAAAGATAAAGAGTATCCTATCTTTTGACCGGTAGTCTAAGCAATAATTAGACAAAGTTTTATCGCAATTGGATTAATGGTGTAGGAATTAATAAAGGACAGACAGACAGACATTAATTTATATAAATATATATATATATATATAGATTAGGCATTCGCTTGGTAGAAATCCATATAACACGGTGAAAAAAATTTAAATACATTGCTTTTTTTTTCAACATGTTATCTGAATGTTCTTTATGATTATAAAAATGTATGAATTTATTTTGAATGTGAAGGGTCACTCTTTGATGGAAAGGCATATTATTTTAAAAAATGAAAGCACTTTTTAGTAAAATTTTCCGGTTTTGCTTATCGCGTGATTGATGGACTGATCAGTTAATAATGCTCGCGATGAGCGGAACCGATCCTGAGCATAATATATATTGTGTAAATAATATTAAAAAATGTATTTTTATTATTTGAAATCTATGAAAAATAAATATACGCGGTGAAAAAAATAGCAATTTTCACCGTGTTATAATGGAGTTCTACCAAGTGAATGCCAATTCAATCAATAAAAAAATTATACTTGAGAAATGCAGAATCCATTTTAGTATAACTTCGTTCAATTTTCTCACAAATTTCGAAAATATCTTTTAATAATAAACGCGTTGCAAACTTCTGAAGAATTCTTGCAATATAACCAAGCATATATACTATATATATATAAGTTTTTTTATATTTCAATTAATAGCGATCAAAATATATAATTTGTAACATTTTCCAGTGGAAGATATTGGAGTTTGGATATTTTATAAGCATGTTTTAAAGCGACTTTAACGCATGGGCAAACATTTTTGTTTTACTTTTTATTGTACATATTATACATAACGTGGTTAATTTACAACTATTTGTAACTTTTTTTAATTGAATACAATACATTACTTCAAGTCTTATGTTGACATTCAAGTACGTTTATAATTGTAACACACCATTGCAGTGTATTTAGTCATGTATACACTAGGTTGTATTGCCTCAATTGCATTTTAATTTCAAGCCTTTGTAGTAATGGAGAAATTTTAAGCTTAAGGCTAACCACCTCATCCGGCAAGCGATGTGTATTTCAATACAAATGAATATTCGCTTTTGTAGCGTATAACAATATGTCATAATTACCTTCGATACATCTCACAATTATTCATCATGAGATTGTAACACATCAAATATCACTCAATATTAATAATTAAAAGGTAAACTATCTTCACTGCTTAGGGAAAAAAATGTTGTCTACAGATGTTTAAAAAAGAAAGCGTTATAAAGCATCATTATAAATCTTTACAGTACAACAATAACAATTCATGACACTATATTTCAAGACTTACTGTTCCAAAACGGTATTTTTCTTACAGTAGATTAGAAATCGTGAAAAGTTTTACAATCTATTGTTTTTATGAAACGGCTTGACATCACTTTAGATATAATCTGTTTTTAATTACCATATTACTTTATTGATATTGATTGACAGATAAATATACCCTCAACAAATTTTTATTCAAACTTCTAAAAATGATCAGAAATGGACTTTAGATGCAAAAATTTTTTTTATATTATTCTGTAACTATTTTACCATTGGTTGTTGTTTCTCATCACTTACCTTCTCTTTTTTGACGGTTATAGAATATTTATTTTACATTTTCTACGTTACTTTTCAAACTATTTTCAATTATTTTAATTACATACAACATATTCGAAACATTTAATTTTATAGCACCGAAATATGTTAAGCTGTCCAAACTCATAAATATAATTTAATTTATAGTGTTGTATGAAAAATTATCATTCAAACAAGGTTGAATATTTTATATAGTAAAAGAAATCTGATTGTTGTCAAATTAAATATTAAAAAAAAACTAATTAATTATTTGAATGATTGTAATTTAAATGTAAATGTAAACCAAATAACTTGTAAGAATAATTATTCCATGGTAAAATTCATAAAATTTTCTAAAAAGCTTGCACTTTTATGCTAATTTTGGTAATAGTTTATTTTTATTGCTTCCTACTTGCTACGCAAATGTTTAACAGAAAAATGATTAATTATGATTGTTGAAATTTGATGCTATTTTTATTATTCATATCAATTATTTCTTACTGAATCGCATAAAATTATCCTAGTTGGTGCTATACACCTTACATAAAAAAAAACTGGTTATCAAGGCCAAAACAACATTAATTACATAAATTCTGCTAACTCAATAACCTATCTACATTCATCATACGTTATAAAATTCATCAAATAATTTTATATAATGTTGTTACGTTGGCAGTTTCGCCAACCTCTTGAAAATTTTGTCATTTGTTATGATGAAGTATTGCTTTATTGGATTTTGTTAATATCAATCTTTTTCAAGTGATTCGTATGTTGTATAATAAATCAACAATGTGATAACAATTCATCGAAATTTGATCGTTTAACCTGTACACAATTCTACACATTTTGTCATAATAACTCGGGTATCACCTTTCGGCATCTTCAGGCATTCTGTCACACGGATGCAACAGAATCAGTCGATATCATAAATTTTAGAATTTGAATTGTTGATATAGAATGTTTTGTTGCTAATGACTCGAGTTTCGTCTTTATGCATCTTTAGGCATTTTGTCACACAGACGTAACAGCACTGACAATTTTTTTATATTAAAAATTTTGAAATAGTCATTGCATCCGTATTCGGACCATTTCTGTGGTCACGGAATTCCGATGTTCACAATTTTAAAATCCCGGCATTCGTCGCTAAGCGCAGCTTCAAATTCTCAATTGTATTATAAAATAATAGTTTTTTCCAGTTATTTTTTAATTATAATGAAATTATATTATTTTATTTCTTATAAACGCTTCTCGGGCAGAGTAAGATGATATTTACAATTACTTTAAATTATGTAGATATTAGCTCAAAAAATAAGTATCCTTAGCACAGAATTATTCAACGAAATGTATAAAATTTACATATTATCCAAAATTCCCGGGAATGATACCAATGATATCTCAAAATCCCGAGATTGGAAGCCCTACATGAAACGCTATGCAAGAGCTTTGCTTCATTTTTATCAAACATTTTTTTTCCGAAATAGCCAACGATGTAATGCATTAGTTTGCGTTCTTTAGCGTAAGACCGAAAAGAAGTTGAAAAAGTAGGATAAAAGAATGAAGAAAGGCATTTATGGCTGAATAAAGACCGATGAATTTATTTATATAGTGATGATCAAATAATACTGATAACTATTCGACATTGTATCATCGTTGAAACTATAAAAGATTTTTGTTCACGGTACAAACGTATATTTCTAAATTGTTTCACTTACCTTAATACCTTCATTAAAAATAATAATAAAAGTTCTATAATTTATGATATCAACTGAAGGTGTTTGATGGAATTTCAATATCAAATTTAAATTTTTACAACTTTGTTAACCATGGTTAAGCCTTTCGGCATCTTCAGGCACTCTATCACACGGATGCAACAGAACTGACTCAGAACGGACTCAGTTAGGTTGCACCCGTGTGATAGAATGTCTGAAGATGCCGAAAGGCGAAATCCGAGTCGTCAGTGATAAAACATGTGGAATCGTACAAAGTTTTCACAATTCAATTTTTAAAATGTTCTAACTCAAATTTTTCTCAAAGAAACATACATTTCATTAATAGAGGAAGAATGGCGATTATAAATTGTTCACTTATGTATCTAATAAGTACAATATTTGTTATAATGTAATAGGAATCGGTTCAAACATAATCCTGATAGCTTTTTATTTAAAACCCAATTTTTTGTTGTTTGTAAAAATCATATATGAGATGATTATTTATTATTAGTATATTTAAGTATTTTTTTTTAAATAAATAATATTGTAACAATAAACAACGTTTGGCTGAGATAAGTTTTTGTTTAAAAATATCAGTACTTTAATATCTCGTTCAATCTTTTTTCCGCTTTCATTAAATTCTATATAATGAACAAAAAATAATGGGAAATTTCGTGACCTAAACTCTATACGTGCTTGTGTTATATTCTGTAAAAAATAATGTAAATCAACCGACATTAACCGAAATAATATATAAACATTCAAACGTTTATAATATTGTTATATAAATACTACAAACGTAAAACTTGAGTTATGTCAAATGGCATCATTACAACATTTTCTTTTGACATTTTAACGTTTTCTATCAAAAATATTAGCTCTGAGAGCGTTTCATTGCAGCATTCAGCTTTCTAAGTCATCAAACATCGCATTATCCGTACAATCTCCAATACTACACAACTACCACTGCAATAATCTTGACATATTATTTAGAAATACAAAAACGTTTCACGGATTACTGCTGGACGTTCATTTTTTAAATAACTGTAAAACTTCAAAACGTGGTTGACATGACATCATAATCAACGGTACGGCGATAAAGTGAACTGTATAGTCATTTCGACTGTCAAGGAAAGTCGTAGAAAGCTGTATTATTTTATTGGACTAATTAAAAAACAAATAGAGTCACCTTTTATAATACAACATTAATGACTTCAATTCTAAATACAATATATTTCTTTCACACACAATTCAAGATATAAACTTTATTTACAAAATAGATTTCTAATTTACGCAATGTTATTGATTGAGTTGGTGTTTACTTTGTAGATTTCCATTATAGCACGGGGAGAAAAGGCAATGTATTCTAGTTCTACAAAAATTATATGGTGTTTGGTTGATAGTTAACAGATAGGGCGAAATCCGAAATATTTATCATTTTTATACCTCAAAACAAAATACAGCTGCAATGGAGGTTTGTATAGTTAAATCTTATGGACAATTTCGTCGATACATTATGCATAATTAATTATTATCTCTGTGGAATATATTTCCAATCCAAGGCAAGCATTTGATTAATTCCTGAAAGTATGACCATGTGATACCTACGTTTCGAGCATTGGCAGGAACTGATTAAGTAGAGCATATAGTACTACTATTTTTTATATCGACTGAAGGTGCTTGATGGAATTCAGTTTCAATTTATTATATTAACATAACCTCGGCAACTATTGACTATGTCAACTGAGTAAATTCTGACAAGATATATTTTCAATCTTAATATTTTTAAAAAATCACTCGTCTGAACTTACTCATATCCATATCTAAAACGTTGATATCCATAGCAATTGCGTGGAGTATTATCAAAGCTTTTTTACAATTAACAGACTAGCTCTTATTTTACTAGACTTTAGAATTAGAGGCAATTTATATTCACGGTTTTAAACAAGAAAAAAATACTGAATAACGGCATAGTTCTCACTTGTTCTCATATACGCTGAAAGAAATATTATATCTGACCGGGTATATTTTTTTTCAGTCGCTCAACATATTTAACGGTAATATGTCACTTACTCTCTATTGCAGGGGCTCCCAAACTTCTTCGGTTTCCGACGCCCATTTTAAATACCAGATTTTTGCAACAACCCGAATCAAAACACTGGTTTTCTCATGGCAAACCTTATGTAACCTTACGTTTTATTAAGTAATAATATTTATAATATTTTGTAAAGGAAAATTTTTACAGCACCATGGAACGTTTTGCGCACAGTTTGAGTAGCTCTGATCGATTGTATTATCATCTTACAATAATATTATTATTTAGTATAATATAAAATTTTAAAATTTCCAATCGTTACAGGAAAAATGTTACACGGTATGATGTGGACAGCTGTACGGTCAAAATAATTAACTTAAAACTTTATTTTATAAGATTTAGCACTCAAAACATTATATGTATTTTAAACTTTTAACAGTGCATCTTCCATAATGTCCTTCGAAACAATTTCGTAAAAAGAAATATCAAAGAAAAGGCAATTTATTTCCAAAACTACACTCAATTTGATTTGTTCTACACCTCGGTTCATAAATACATAATATTGTATAACATTCGAAAATATTCACGTAACACATTTATTATTATTGATTGAATTGGCATTCACTTGGTAGAACTCCATTATAACACGGTGAAAAATTAGCAATGTATTTTAGTTCTATAAAATTATTTTTAACAAATATAGTTGATAGCTATTTCGGCTCACGCCATCGTCAGAACTATGCTTAAACTAACATTCGCTTATCTATATATAGCTGTGCAGAAAAGGCCTAAATTTTCATTTTAAAAAACAATCGCCACTTGTCAAGCCGTTGTACAAAGGGGTGGTCTGATTTGCTTCCTGAAGGACCACTTCCGTCCCACACATAATCTTATTGTCATAGACACCTATTGTTTCATTTAGAATTTTGAAAATTTAGTGTCATTGTGTTAAAGTAACAAGCTAGGCCGTTGGAAGAGGATAGAGGATGTGTTGTGTGCCTTTTCTGCACAGTTATATATAGATAAGCGAATGTTAGTTTAAGCATAGTTCTGACGATGGCGTGAGCCGAAATAGCTATCAACTATATTTGTTTAAAATAATTTTGTAGAACTAAAATACATTGCTATTTTTTCACATTTATTATTCTATAAAATGATATTCGAACTAATTTCCTTTATATGAATATATAAATGTCCATTCTTAATAAATTTGATTCATCAGGTTGTCCACTGCCTACACCATTATCCATTTAAGTAATATATTATATAAAGCTATTTATCATAAATCATGTATTATGAAATTTCATCTCTATAAAATGCAGTCAACTTTTCACTGTTACCAAAATATAACTAACCGTGAGAAAGAACATTTTTTTCTTCAAATAAATACATCATTTTTATTTCCGTGTGAACGGAAGAAGATGCAATGCAAAAAAAATGAGGAAATGCTGCACTTATGATAAAACAATAATACATCGAAAAATATTAAAGCGGACAAAAACTCACTATTCAGTAGTAACTATTATTGCAACCAATTCGTATTTTTTGTACTTCACTACGTTTTTTCTCTTGTCAATCAAAAATAATAAAATTACAATATGCGCTTTATTTATGACATTGCATCTTTGTCGAAAATGGTGGCATAATATAAACTCCTTTCACGCGCATTTTATTGTTAAGTTGGCTCTATCAAAAAGTAATTTTCGAAGCGAATGCGAAGTAATATAATTCAAGCAAATATCTGTAAAGAAATTATTAAATAGATCACACATTCAGATTTTATAAAGCATGATAAAAAAGACATTATGTTTGGATTTATTAAATGTATTTCTTGTTGTTTTTCGTCTTGAGTTGGAATCTCTCAATGAACACTTCCGTGATTTGTTTCCATATTCATTTATAATATATTTTTTTAAACGTCCCCACCTTTTTTTCTTTTATTATAGGATTCCTAAAGAAGACATTTAAATAATTACTATACTTACAAAGCAATATTTGGAAAAATTGATTGCTTTACGTACTCGCAATTAGTTTACATTTAATACGTACGCACTTGTATTTGAGATGAAATTCAAATTATATCAATTGTTGTGCAATGAATCCATTGAGAATGTCTATGCATTTGACACAAATTTACATAAATATTCTACCATATTATACCAAACACATCGTGCTGTTTATGTACCAAACATTTTTAAATTTTAATTTATTTAATTAATTTAATGTCAGTCGTATTAGATTATTGTATATTTAATCAACACTAAACCAATCTATTACTAGACCATTTCAGGCTTTAAATAATGTGTTTGAGATCGGAGATTGTATTAATAAAAAAAAAGAGCAATGAAAATTAATCCATTCATTTCGTCTATTTCAATGAATGTATTTACTCAGAAAAGCTTTCAATATTGTGTGGCATAGTGAACAGATAATTCTAGAAAATAAATTGAGCCTTGACAATAAACTTTTATAATAAAGTTGTATGCAATCTATAAAAAAACTTCCAATACTAAGATATGATTTATATTAACCGAAACATGTCCGCAATTTACGAAAAAAATATTAAATATACAATGTTTGATTTGTAATATGTTATATTTACAATTATGCAAATAAAAAATTCGTAAATTGATCATTTTTTAGGCCTAGTATACTCTTTCAACATCATTTATTTGTTAGCTACAATGGTAATTTTGTTCAAGTCATTGAAGCTGGCACACAATGACCATTGTCACGAGAAAACGTAAGAATCACGTTGCATTCTGTTATTTTTGTATATGTGCACTTAGAGTGTATGCGACTGCTCTGTACTAAAAACAAAATTGAATTCACTTCCTAAATGAACATTTTAAATAAACGCAGAGGCGTATACGAAAAATGCACAATAAAAACAATTATTATTCATAATGGGATAAATTTAGTACAGTATTTAGATCTACAAAGACATTTGATTGCTTGTTTAATGTATGCTATCGCCAAAACTATGTTTGAGCGTAGCTTAACGTAGCCTCGTTATAACATCTTTGTTCGATGAAACAAAAGGTTTCGTTTATATGAACTTAATGTGAGCGCACGTCTAGCCCAGATTGGCTTAACTTCCGTATACCGTTACAAACGTGTTAGATGCAATCTATTTCAACTTGTTTCTACTCAGATCTGATGGTCAAATGATCGAACATTTAGTTGCACTTTTTTCTATACGCCATTTCAACTTCACATCGTTTTTACAGCGTGTATTACATACCGTCGCACAGGTGATTACCATTGATTGAAAAGTTAACTCTTTAATCCATTTACTGTCCGAACAAAATAATATAATCTTTCACGAATTGACTTTGAACTTCCACATCCGAAATGACAGGTTGACAGCCTAGTTATAAGTCAAATAAATATCATCAGGATATTAAATAATACTGTTTAAATGTCATTTTACAACAGTGATACTTGAGACCACTAAATACACTCAAACCTTTTGAAAAATTACATATTTCAGTTAACGACCTATGATCTTACTTCTTTCTACATATTAAGAATTAGAGGAGCTAGCTTTATATGTGGAACTCTAAACTATCTTTAATAGTAATAATTGAACGCAAGATATTTTTAATGAGAACCGATTTCATGTATGATGAAACATATAAAACGATTAAACGACACTATTATAAAACTGAACAAATCACAAGTCAGTCAACTCTAACAAATCAATCTATAATACATTGTCTTTCATCTTTAATATTCGAATATAAACGCATGCTTTTATAAAGTATTTCTTTAAAAAAAGGCAAACTAATTTCATGATTTCACACCAATTCGATTGCCTCGTAAGTGAACCATTTTTTACATGGACTTAATTATCACCAAATAATTATTGAACGCAATTGAAAAAGTTATACATAGATATATTACATATTGATAATCAAGTAATATTAATTCCCATAATATATGGATACCATTCTAATTACAGCTCCGTTGTAATCAGTATCAATAATCAATTTTTTAGTAGCTGTATATAATATCATCTAGAAATCTATCGAAATTATTCATTGTTACTTCATTTACCTTAAAATTAGTTTTTTCGTATTAGTGTTAAATTTGAATTTGGAATTAAGTTTAAAACAAATGTCAACATGCACGACAAAAAAGTGCGATTATTTTATCAACTGAAAGCTGTTAATTAAAACCATTCTTAATATTGAAATATAAAGCCGGCCTTAATTTAGATTTTCAAAATAATTGTAGTACATCTCAACGTATACTTCATATTAAATAATATGTTTTGTTCGTATTTTGGCGATTATATTCTTTTAGCAATCAATTTGGGATTTGTTTTTCAATAAAACACCGTGCAGTGATAAGCGATCATCAACCAAAGGTTTAGTACACATGATACGTGGTATGTTATAATTGGTAACACCTTTTTAGACATTTTTTATTCAATTTTAAGACAGTCTTTCACAGTTCAGCTGAAAATAACAAAAACTACTATCAATGTTTCTAGAATAATAAAAAAATCTAAAAAGAATATTTTTTCTAAATCAATTGAAATAATAGATATCTTGATGAAGAAATCGCGTATCCTATAGTGTAAAATAGCATGACATTTGAAATGTAATTTTTAATATGGTGGAATGTTTCTTAAAAAAAAAAAAATTTTGGATGTTACGTATGACTTCTACAGATATAGGAATTAGTGTTATAAATGAATGTAACTTGATCATGTTAAAAAAGCCTGAGTAGTGTTTATTCAATATTGAGAATTTTTTGATGAAAATTGTAAAAAACACTATGTTTTTACGTTGTCGTTTTTCATTTTCATGAAAAAACAAAAAACTTTGTGCACAATTGCATTGGAAATATAATAGTGTATTAGGCTTCTTGATGAAGGCATCTTCAACGATGTTCTGCTGTAAGCAGTCCCTCGTTTTCTATTGCCACGTGTTTATCTGCAGAACTATATATAACGCGAGATATAATAATCGTATGTCAGTTTTTCTGCACGCCGCTGCATCAAGACAGGGGGTGAAGCCGTGGCAAGTGAGGAAGCCATTAAGTTTACTGCAAGGAACTGTGGTGGTGGGGGCACCATCGTGAAAGTGAGCGTCGCTATCAAACGTCCTCCTGCCTGAGCTGCCATTGGTGGAAATCGTCAGCGCATGCGCACTTAACCGAGTCGTGAGGGAACTAGCGCCAGCCAAACAGTGAAACTTCAGTCTTCCTGCTGCAGCCATGGCGCGCACCGCTCTTTACGTCTGTCTCTCGCTCCTGCTGTGTGCGACCCTTGGTGAGTTTCAATTTTCAACCCCTATTCATTGTACAATGAAAACTTTTACGAAAATTGACATCAACTCTTCTAAATTTAAATCAAATGCAGCTTTTATAGTGACTAAAAAAAAGCGTTCCATTTTTAAATACCGGCTCCGTTTAATTCTTTTCACATATTGTACACAATAGCTTTGAGAAAGACATTTTTTTGTAATATACAGCTATATATTTGAAATATTTCAATAATATCTTAACTGATATGAATTATATAAAAAAATATTCAAACGCAAGTGTCTCAAGGAATCTTTTATATAATACAATATAAAGTGAACGTATTAAACCAGTTTTCACGAATATACATTATATTTTCATAAAACTTTTTCTTCATCACATTATTTGTTTAATAAAATCTTTTTTATAATTAATTAAATAGTATCTATCGTTCAATGAGATGAAACTCCTCTTTACAAAAAAATATTTTATGTTAATTTAGAATACTGTTTTAAAAAAATCTATTTTAAATTTTTTGACTAATTTAAAAAAAAAAAAAAACCTGCAATATTGTACTTTAAAGTTAAAAATCAAAGAAGTGCCTTTGTTAAATAAAGGTGAATGTAAGCCTTTTAAGTACCAATCATTTATTTATGCAAATATTTGATTGCTTGTAATAATAAGTGTTAAACGGGTTCCGCGAATCGAGCGATGATGTTTTTTGTTTAATGCATATTTTAAGCACCGAGCAGGCTTTCAAAGCTATGGGCGCTACGTTAGAATTGTTAATGTAATTCTATTTGTAACCTCATTATTCGGTCGCAAACAATTTGCTCAAGTTAACAAACTACATTTCAATCTGAGTACATGATTTCACTATGCCCGGGGCAAATCTTTGACATTTAAACGATTCGGCGCGATTTCTATATGTGTGAAAATATATATTCCCAATACAAATTAGGCGCTTCTATAACTTTCAATGTTACATCATCATAATCTTAATTTTTAAACTCTTACTTGTCATATGATATTTTCCGCACATTTTTTGTGTTATGCGATTAATATACAGACAAGAAATTAATTGTTTTTAAATTATATAAAATCACATCATGATTAAGTAGTACAATTTTGTCTGGTAGAGTTTTGCTTGATTTTTATATCATAATGATAAAACATCTTGAGTGTTCTAATATGTTTTGAAAGTGGCAACACCATATATTTAAAATTCGAATTTGTGTCTTCGATTCCATCATTAACGAATTCTATCTAAGCATATTAATAGTCAAAATGAATGCCAAAATCATTTAATTTCATTACATCATGTATACTTGAACCTTCGATTATCTTTTGTTTTTGTGCGGAAAACATTTTTTACTATCGATTTAATCCTTTCTATCGTACACTTCTTGTGCGATCGACCAGAACAAAAAGAGAGCAACTTTATCATTTTGGAAGGATACCGGTAAAAACAGCCACCATTGTTAAGTTGTTACTTAACAATACAACGTATTATAAGTCAGTTCCTTCTACGTACTATTTATTTGTTAATTTTAAA
The DNA here is from genome assembly GCA_028555115.1 of Himalopsyche japonica. NCBI lineage: Eukaryota > Metazoa > Arthropoda > Insecta > Trichoptera > Rhyacophilidae > Himalopsyche > Himalopsyche japonica. The sequence goes on along the minus strand of JAHFWJ010000442.1, from coordinate 1,682,922 downwards.
TAACTGTCAATCATTAAGAGTACTATTATTTGGAAGCATTAGTTGGCGTTTAATACATTTAAACTATTCCAAAAGAAAATAAAATCTTAACTATTGTATTTTTTTATATTACGTTATTGTTAGTTCCAAGTAAGGTTTTTCTTTAAATTGTAATGTCGTGTGTAATACATTTCTTAGTACATTATGATATGAAAATTAACACAGGTTTCCAAATTGTTTACTGAAATGCCGGTGAGCAGGCGTGCGGGGAAAGTGGTTTTTCTAGCGCACGAAAATGTCGAAAAAGTTCACTTTACAATTTCACGGTTGGATAATTTGAATTTTTATTATTTTGAAAAGTCAAAAAAGTGAATCGGGCTGACTGTCGCACGCAGTCGCCGACCTCGATTTCTTCATACGTTCATTTCTGGCGACCGCAGCCATTCGACGTTTATATATTTTTTTACATATAGATTGGCATTTCTCTTTCTTTGCTTGTTCAGTGTCGGCTTAAGAAAAAAAAACTCCTGTTTTCCGACAAAAAAATCAGCCGCTGACATTATTTGGAAAATATCTTACGTTTTTATGTAAAATGTTTAACATTATTATATTCCTATCGATCAGGCTTTGTCCGGAAGTAAAAATACTTAAAAACTTTTTTAAAGTAGTTTTTGAAGTATATATAAAAATAGCACGTTAATTTGCGTTCAAATTTATTTACTTTTCTAATATTTAAAATAATCCATTTTTCAAGCTGTAAAACCAATTATGTTATAAATAAGAAAGCATTCTCAAGTTTGATTTCTCTTGTTTTGTTAAATGCTTGATTAAAAATTCATCATGTTGTGCCAACCAAGAAATATAATAATTTATTAATATTTTATTTGTATAATCTACGGTGCTTGACAGAATTCAAATATTAGTCTTTAGTCAAATTTTAATTATAAAATTACTGAAAATGAATAAAATTAAAACTTGAACCATTATACTCATCTCAGTAATAAAGTACGAAATGAAAAGTGATATGTCATGCCGCTCAACAATGACTGGCTAATAATAGTTATATTCATATTAGTAGTTGGTCTTGGAGTATTTCGACATACATTCAAACTAAACATTCTGGATTGGTAGCTCTACCTTCTAAATGAATAATTGTTAACATTTTTCAAAGACAGCCGTCGAAACGGCCCTGTCGAAACGGTCGGTACCAGGCATTAGGTACCGCCGTTCAAAACCTGTTTCATCTGTCAGAGGAAAGCGAAATTTGACCTTACATCACGGTAAGGCATGGAAAGTGAGTCTCAACTCACACGCCGTTACATCGCAATGCCCCTAATAAATCAACCAAATGCAATCCGCACAACAGCTAAACTAGCTTACGGCAACATTTCGTATTATAACACATAATTAATAATGAATGATATTTCCGCGTTCACTCAATGCACTGAACTAACCGCAATATAATATATATAAATGCTATATTGTTGCGTTAAATCGATACTTCACTCGATGATTGAGAAATCAGATTTATTTGTAATTGAGAATACGATAAAAACAAAGATTCATTACATAACAAACACTCAATAATTTGAAATGCCAAATAGGAAACTTAATTTCGATTAACCCTCTGACTGCTAACGTCTCAACCGTTGTGACGGTTGATTGCAATACAGTTAACACTCAAAAATAACAGTGTCAAAACTATCATGTAAGAGGTAATTATTGTATCAACATATAGCCTGAATGTTTGGTTGACACCAACACAATTAATACACAATTAATTCTGACTAAATTGCCCAGTAGGGAACATGTTAATAAATATGAAATTGACTTTTGATGTTTCTTATCATTAGTGTGTGTTTAATCCTTTCAGCGTCAGCTTCTCGCGTGAAGAGGCAAGATGACGAAGGACCCGATCAGAGTCCCGAAGAATTATGTCACGATCGTCCAGCCGATGAGTACTTCCGACTTTCAACAGAAGGAGACTGCCGTGATGTCGTCAGGTAACACACGGGAAAATAAGGGCGTAACTTACTGCTACCAATATTAATTACATACAGTGTCAAATTAAGCACTCTGTAGGCATCAGGCGTAATATAATCCGAATGAACTGTTTTTCGTATATATAACATAAATTCAATTAAAATATTTGTGTTAGAGATTATGTTAGTTATTTTAAAGCCCTACAGGATAATCCGCCACTGATTAGAAACAGTACACATCGTAATATATCCTATTTTTAGTCGATAAGGGACCGTGAAAAATTCCTTTTTTTTGTAAAACATAACGTAACACGGTAATCTTATTGTTTACAAAAGCAATGAAAATTCATTTTTTTATTTGGTTATAGCACTGATACATAATTACTTGTACATACATCAACTAAAATATGAAAGTGTGTTTTTAAAGTCCTTTAACCCCATCATGGCCATTATTAAAAGTGAAGACATGTTTTATCATATAATTACCTATAAATTGAGCATATTATCTTCTAAAAAACAGACTTCGTTAAAATATAGCATGACACAAACGGCATATCAATTCTAATTTCTTAAGTGGTCCGCTTTATTCTACAGCGTCAAAAATATTCACTTTTGCTGATAACAATATCTCTGTTTGCGTAAATACATAAATCATTTATAAAAATTTACAAAATCAACTCTCAATTATTTACTTTGACATAAAGATAAACAAACTTTCCTTTATTTGCGATAGTTTGAATAATTTCAAGTCTTTAGTCACCTTATGATCTATCATTTAAATTTTCCAAATCAACATCCTTTCCTCGAATATTTGTCATAAATTATTATTTTCAGATCTCTCCTGCGATTTTTTTTTTTTTTGCCATCGATTTTTGACCATAGACAAGTGTCATTGTATACTATATTCTTGATCCAATTACACTAAAAAATATTTTTGAATCGACTAAAATATGTTTTTTTAATACTTATATCCAATAAAGTTGTAAACTTTATAATAAATCAAATTATTTTAATTACATTCATTACGACTAATATTTATTGATTGTCTTCGACATTCGAATGGTGTTATTTATTTTTTTATTTTGAAATATGTGATATAAACTTGTTTAAATATTATTATTTTAATAATGTCTTTATTGTACAAAGACATTGAAATGAAGCATGCTAGCCTTGTTTTCCAAAGCATATCTAAAGAAGGATGTGCGGTATGGTGTTTTGTCTAGGTGCGACAGTGGTATGGAGAATGGCATAACGCGCCTGGCTTCCGTCCGCTGTCCCGGGGGACTGGCCTTCGATATCGATCGCCAAACCTGTGACTGGAAAACTAATGTTAAGAATTGCGACCAAATTGAAAGTAAGTCTATTACATATTCCGAGCAACGGTTTCAGCAGAAATTTGCAAAAGACCTTTGAGCGTAAGACGAAATAACTCAATTTGACAAAGAGTTGTAATTAAATATCTGTAGTAGATTTGACATAATGAAATCGCTACCGCTATCGGGCCTTGCGCAACATCTCTGCTGCAACCGTTCGGTTTTCTCGTTGCAAACTTTACTTATATGTTATTTTCTTTTTGACCAGGTGTACTAGGTCAGGTCTTAAACAAATCACTTGCCCCTCCGGATTGGCGTTTGATGTCGATAAGCAAACTTGCGACTGGAAGGGTAAAGTGACCAACTGTGACAAGCTGGAGAGTAAGTGCACCGTCATGATGTAGTGGTGAACGTGGAAGTAGATCGCCTCTAGCGACAGTAGATTTTTGATTGCATGACATTTTTTTTATTAGGGACACAATACTTAGTTAGGAACAACAATCACAGTTTGGTTTAGCAAAATCCGTCACCCGTGTAAACCTTTTACATGGCTCATACTTTGTTTTCCAATCTATGCACTGACAACTGGCTCGCTTTACTCTACTTTTATGTTTCCATTTTCTGACGCTTTCTTACTGTATGCTTCTTTATTTTCTTTAATACAACTTTTCTAAACACTAACATTCTCTATCAAATTCAAAATATTTATTTCAAACAACTTTCTCAGAACTTAACTGACAACTCAATTTAGATCTTATCTTGAATGTAAATAATACCTACAGTCTACTAAGAACAATGATAGACTAATGAATTACTATTTTTGTGGTGGATTCTCTCTTTCATTTTTTGTTTTTCTTTTAATAAACTCTAGATTGCATGACTGACTGACTGTTGGTGTGGTTTGCATTTAATTTATTTGTGTATCTTTTTACGTCAATGTTCTATTTCTTTTAAATCCCTGCTTCTTTTTTTTGACAAAATCATCAAAGACGATCATTTCTTATAAATAAAAAAACATCCATTGACTTGCATCATATGAAGATTTTGTAAACGTTAAAAAACAGAATGTACGTTTTCCTTTGGCTGTCCTGTAATTATTTCGTTTGTTTTTCTTTGTGTGCTAACATAAAATCTCTTTATTGTATACTGTTAATAATGTTTCTTTACATCATTTTCTTATTGTATTTAACATTCTTTCAAAAGTTCTTCTTTCAAGTAATTGCTGGAACCAAACCGAATATCGACAGACAGGCCCCGAAATAAAGTGTATAACGAAATTACAAAATTAACCAAATTCTTTAAATGATTATAGAGCCTCGCAAAGTTCTTCCCATCCTCAAGACTGATGAGCCTGTCTGCCCGGAAGGAAAGCTTTCTTGCGGAAACGGTGAATGTATTGAAAAGGATTTGTTCTGCAATGGAAAACCAGACTGCAAGGATGAATCTGACGAAAACGCTTGCAGTGAGTATACAACAATTTCGTCTCTTAATTATATACTACACTTCAGAAATTAAAAAAAATCAATCATTTTTTTACTGTCTATTTATAAAATTCCTCTTTTATTCGTAATCTACTAATTTAATTTATTATATTTAATCTTAGTTATTAAAATATTAGCAATAAAGCTACACATAAATTACTATACCTGACAAGTCATACACTATTGAATGATAAATGAATAGCTTCTCAATAATCCTTTTGTTGTTAGCCGTCGAGACTGATCCCAACCGCGCACCTGACTGCGATACCAACCAGTGCACACTCCCAGACTGCTTCTGCTCTGCTGACGGAACCCTCATTCCCGGAGCCATCGAACCCAACCAAGTCCCACAGATGATCACCATCACCTTCAACGGAGCCGTCAATGTTGATAACATCGACCTCTACGAAGAGTTGTTCAATGGAAACAGACAAAACCCCAACGGTTGCCAAATCCGAGGAACATTCTTCGTGTCTCACAAATACAGCAACTACTCAGCCGTCCAAGACTTGCACAGAAGGGGACACGAAATCTCAGTATTCTCCCTTACTCATAAGGATGATCCACAATACTGGTCTGCTGGTTCATACGATGATTGGTTAGCTGAGATGGCTGGTGCTCGTCTGATCGCTGAGAGGTTCGCTAACATCAGCGATGGCTCCATCATCGGAATGAGAGCTCCTTATCTCCGCGTTGGAGGAAACAAACAATTCGAAATGATGGCTGATCAATTCTTCGTGTACGACGCTTCCATCACCGCATCTCTCAGCCGTAAGCCAATCTGGCCTTACACTCTGTATTTCCGCATGCCTCACAAGTGCAACGGCAACGCCCACAACTGCCCATCTCGTTCTCATCCAGTCTGGGAAATGGTCATGAACGAGCTCGATCGTAGAGACGACCCAACCTTCGACGAATCTCTACCCGGTTGCCACATGGTTGACTCCTGCTCCAACGTCCAGAGTGGTGAACAGTTTGGCCGTCTCCTTCGTCACAACTTCAACCGTCACTTCAACACCAACAGAGCCCCTCTGGGACTCCACTTCCACGCATCGTGGCTGAAGTCTAAAAAGGAATACAAAGATGAGCTCATCAAGTTCATCGAAGAGATGTTAGACAGAAACGACGTCTACTTCACTACTATGCTTCAAGTAATCCAATGGATGCAGAATCCCACTGAATTAACCGCCTTGAGAGATTTCCAGGAATGGAAAGAGAAGTGTGACGTTAAGGGTCAAGCTTACTGCTCTCTTCCTAACGCATGTCCACTCACCACCCGGGAGCTCCCAGGAGAGACTCTCCGTCTCTTCACTTGCATGGAGTGCCCCAACAACTATCCGTGGATCCTGGACCCCACAGGCGAAGGATTTAATGTTAAGAAATAATTAACTAAATTATAATTTATAAAATATTGAAAGACTGTAAAAATGGATTTTTGTAAATATTTGTTAAAATTATTGATTTGTCTTTTTGTATCCGCTTGGATACGGTTCTCCAAGGACGAGTTACGCGTCTAGTCTTATAAATAAAGAAAAACCGTAGCTCCTACCTATTTTCCTTGCCGTTTCATCACTGAAATCATAAAACAACTATCATGTATCCTATGATATTTCCTAAAACACCGTTGTTAAGGAATCAAAAAATAAAATAATAAAAAAATACACAAACAATAAAAAATGTTTTTATTCAATATATATTTTTAAATTTATTAATGTTTTATAAAAACGTTTTTATTTAACCCATTGCAATATATAATACACCAATTCCACCAGATACAAGTAAAAATTCATACATAGATCTTTTGTCTTTCCATACGCAATCTATTTAATAATTCAATGTATTTTTGTCGATAATCGAGGGAACATTCTTAACAAATATTTTGTCATGGATTTAAAGTAACAAAATGGTTTCAAAATATTTAAGGAATATCTGATGACAGTATTTTATTTGTAGAGAAATGATTTTACTATGACTAAAAAACTAAATAGTATTCCAAAGATATTTGATGCTTTATTTCAACTTTTCTCTGCCCATACTCAAAATGCCTTATTAGAATTAGTAACTGATTCACGTAATTTAATCCAGAAACACAACGTAGTGTTATTTTTTTTTTAATTATTTAATCGAGAACAATAAATTTTACAATTGACGAAATATTTTTAAAATCAAGTAGTATGTATTGCCATCACTACAAAACTGATTTTCCTAGCAAGAAACTTAAATTGTCTTGGCTATAAAGAATGTTACTTAAAATGAAGCAAAATGTAGTTTTGTTTTTTTATCAAGAATGAATGGCACTCAGTATCCAACAACAATTTGATAAGCTTATTAAAATAAATTGAACTTTAAGAATTTTTTTCCATTAGAGACAATAACAGACCTCCATATGTATATCAGTATAATTAAAACTTTCAAATAAAATAACTACCTTAGAAAAAAATGTACGAACGGTCTATATCGGAATAAAGTTTTGTCGATTTCGTACACAATTAAGAATTTTAGATTCTTTTATTAATGTTCATATTTTTAATTCACAGAGTGAACAAACACAAAAATATTATAATTATATAATTTTGGAAATATTGAGTGATATTTTGATTTTTTGAATAAATACATATTTTTCAAAAAATTTTAAAAAAGCGTCAACAAAATTTTTATGTGATTCTAGTTGGAAATCAATTGTCATAAAAATTCAAATTAAAATTAGCTCTCAACCTCATAACGGTTATGCACTCTTAACATTGATCTAAAATTTTTACATCGTTTTCTCACAATAACGCTTTGAAATAATTTACTCATAATTTAAAATTTTTATTTTACAAAAAGTTACATTATCAATATCCTTAAATTGCATTTTTCAATATTTAAGTACACCCATACCTCGCTTTACGGCCTAGATACATTCACGAAACTTGGCCGCAAAGCGTTACACCGTATAAGGAATCAATTATTCGAATACAAATTCAATTGGATTGGTTCCAAATTTTTTATATATGTAACATGGTTTATCATTCAAAATGCATTTTATCTTTTTATTTCATTTAAATCTAAAATGCTTACATAACAAATACATATATTTGTACATAAAATAATAACAGACTCCAAAAACCAAGAATAATCTATAACAAAAATGAAACAACTTCATGCTATGATACATAAAATATGTGTATGTATACATACATAATATTTTTTTAATGGTTTTAATCTGAAGACGATGAAGAAATTGTCACCTGCAGATCACTGTCATCATCATTTTTCGCTGGTAAGGATGGGCCTGGCTTAAAAAAATGTCCAACGTTGAAAAAAGAACGAAAAAAGTTTTTTTGCCGTTATAGTGAAACATTTTAGGCCGTAAATCGAAAACGTGCCTTAATTGAAGAGAGCCGTTATAGCAAAATGCCGTATAAAGAGCGGCCGTATGGGGAGGTATGGATGTATTTTTTTTTTCCAGATAGAACTTTATTTACCCAAGGCGACGACTTAGACGTTGGGTATATATAAATATAAATGCTAGGTACCGTTATGTCACATTGAAAATATCATTACGGTAGATTGAAACCTTTTTATTGCGAAACGTTTAGGCTATTTTAACGTGGCAGTAAATTATGTTCACTTTGCATCAACGCAGGTTGGCTAACATAAGCATAAATGTTGACCGGCGAATTATTGTTGACGTCTACTGACATTTACGTCAAATATACGATATTGACGTATTTTTCAAATTAAATAAGTGAAAAATACTAATACAAAAATGAGTAAGATCATGGATACATTGCGGCACTTTGATGCATATCCAAAGACAGCTGATGATTACCGAATAAAAACATTTTCAGGGGCAGCCAGTGAGTCGAATGCAATACTGTCATTCATTTTATAATTTAAGTTCAATCGTTTTTTGGTTGCTTAATTTCTCGTTTTATTTCAGTTACTGTGGCGAGTGCAATAATAATTGTATTATTGTTCATTTCTGAACTGTACACCTTCATGTCACCAAATGTAGTGGAAGAATTATTTGTCGACACATCTCGGGGACCGAAATTAAAGATTAATTTAGATATTGTAGTTCCATCCATATCATGTGACTGTAAGTATGTTTCACGATGACGAATTGCACTATATAATTATGTATTATCTCTAACTAATCTACCCCATTCACAAGTTTTGAGTAAAAGTAAAAGTCCAACTGCATTTTATCAAATCCTCATTGAGACTAATACTTCACAGCAGTGGCGAATATTCAGAGTGTGCTAGGTGTGCAGTGCACACCCGCCAAATCATAAAAAAAAAAAAATTTATATATCTTTATAAATTTATAAAATATGGAGCATAAAGCGATATGTATATTGTTTTGCCTACAGTGTAGTTTTTGCAAGCGCTTGTATAATATATCGTATGCAGCTCGCCCGGAATGCATGCGCGCGAGCAGCCAGACATGACAACTGCATACTGGCCCGCCGACTTTAGGGCGAACTGTGAACCAACCAAATTGTTCGCAGATGTACAGGCCCAAGTCAACCAGTCGGCGGGCAGAACACAAGTAAAGTTGGTCTCGAACGCGATGTGCGTACGTCAAAACTCTTGCGTCGCCGTTTTTTTAATTTTATTTAAAAGGGTTATAAGGCAGATTGAGCGTGCCAAAGCTCAGATCAATAAAAAAATTTAAAAAAGCGTACGTTTTTTGCTATTTCTTACAGCACACCCAATAGTAACACCCACCATTTGCCACTGCTTCACAGGCATATTATATTTTATACATTGGTGTAGACAGCCAAACTGGCAGCATAGTGACGGCACCGTCACTACAGAAAAATTCTTCCAAGAAGAGTTAACTTTCAAGGGAATGTTCTTTCTTGCTTTCTTTTTTGACTATGGCATGATTACATGATTTCATACATCATTATAAATCAGTTTATTGTTATTCTACACTGGGTGTTGAGTGAGTGATTAGCATATACATAGTGTCTTAAACTCTTTTTTTTTAGATTGATTTACCCATGATATCAGGCATGGAAACTAACAACATTAATCGCTACAATAGATTTACTGGGTTGCACTTTGAGTAGAATGAGTTCTGTTCAATGGCATAGGTGTTTGTAATTTACAAAACTTACCTCCCACTTACCCAATTATAAAAACAGATACAGCAAGTATGGTTAGCAATATTACTAATCTTGTCATATCGCTCTCGCATCTCTCTTTGTAAAATTTAGGATCAACAACAAAGTAATAAGCAATTCTCATAGAAAAAAGATTTCGTAAGACACATCCAACGAGAGGCAATACACTTCATACGCAGAGTGAACATAGATTAAAAAAATATGATGCAAACACAATTTTTTTTAAATAATACATTTTTATTATTATTCCCAGTGTATAGTAAAGCAATAAATAACTTTATTTTCATTTGTAGATTTAGTACTAGATGCAATGGACAGTTCAGGGGAGCAGCATTTACATATTGATCACAATATTTATAAACGTAGACTGAGTCTCGATGGAAAACCTATAGAAGAACCAAAAAAAGAAGAGATTGTTACAGTCACTGTTAAACCAGAGGTTGTTGAACCATTGCTTACATATTTTAGTTTTATTGCGAGCAGGATACAAGCTAGGATGTTGAAACAGTAGAGAAGATGTATTGTGTACCTTTTCTACACAGCTATATATAGATAAGCAAATGTTAGTTTAAGCATAGTTCTGACAATGGAGTGAGCCGAAATAGCTATTAACTATATCCTAAAAAATAATAATTTTGTAGAACTAAAATACATTGTTATTTTTTTCACCGTGTTTATCAATAGAACTATTTTGTCATTACATAAAGGCTCCAGCACATCGCAATACTATTTCATCACCATCTCCGCAGTTAACGCTTATATCTCTACCTGAAAACTACCTATGCACACCAAAATATCTTCCGTTGACATAAAACTAATTCAACTGTTTTTTTGGCTCATTTTTATGATGAGGTGGTAATTTATAATGTGTCAAGGGGGCTTCGCTATAATTTTGATTATTTTCATTGTTGATTCGGAAGTTACTTTAAGTGATATGTTGAAGAAAAAAAAATGCTTTTATTGGGTCTTTCATGACAGTATCAAATCTTCAATTGACAATGGAAACAAAAAATATCCATTTCAAATATGTTTGTCCCATTATATAGGTGTTATATGAGTATTATAAAATACACCACTAATAATAATTTGAGTATGGCTAAAATTTTACTTTGGAAGCAAGGAATATAAATATCAACCATCTGTTTTCTGGTGTAAATATCAGAAGCAATAATATGTTTCATACTATATGCATGAAATTAAACACATGTTTGAGGAAAAAAATGCGTAACAAGATTCGAAGAGAGTTTGAACGTATCGTCAATATTTATAAATTAAAAATTGATAACTTTAATATTTCACTTAGTGTATTATTAAATGTGATGTCTTTCACCTATTTGAAATATATCTTATATACAATACATAACTGTATTGCATGACAATTTATTTCTGAGGTAACAAGGATTCTGATTATAAAGTTAAAAATAAAAAGTGAAGTGGATCTATTTCTTTTGCCAGATATGAGCGGGTTAGACACAAACAATAAAAGTGCTTAATTACCTACGGAATGTTATTCATTTTCATATATTAATTTCCTTTTTTTTTAATTGTTCAATAACTTATTTCTATAAATGGAATATATAGCAGAATGAAAAAAAATTACCCAATAATTTTATAAATCACCTTTAAGGTGTTAACTGTCACTTCTTGATGGAAAGGCATGATATTTTAAATAATAAAAACACATGTTTTTAGTACTTATTTCCACAATATATTTTTTGATCAGGACCGGTTTCGCTCATCGCGAGCATTATCATCTTTATTAAGGTAATTCAATAATCCATTAGGGGCTCTGATCAATCATTGAGGAAGTAAGGAGTGGGAGTGTTAAAAAAGAAAAAGAAAATCCCACTCCTTACTTACTTAATGATTGTTCAGAGACCCTAACTGATTATTGATTGTATTTGTAAGTCTTTATAAGTGATTGTGAACATTTAATTTTTATACTAATTTACTTTATTTGTATCAATATTGTATGATTTTCTGTAAATTGTTTCCTAGTTCTTGAACCCATGGTTTTGTACACTTGCTACCTTTAACTCAAATTAATTTTTGTTGTGTATAAATAGACTTGTTTGTAAATTGTATTCTATCAGTTGATAATGCTCGCGATGTATGAAACGGGTCCTGATCAAAAAATATATTGTGGAAATAAGTACTAAAAAAAATGTGTTTTTATTATTTAAAATTTTATAAATGTTTGATTGCAATAACGATACAATAATATTAATGGCATAATTTGTTCTACTTGAGTTAGCATGCAAATTGATGATTGTTCTCAAATCAGTTAAAGAACCGGTTATATTTGCGCAACAAATGATAAGTACGAGTTCTTAAAATTACCAATAATATCTGCATCAAATAAATTATACATAACCACACCATTTTACTGAAACTTAAATATTTTTGTTTTATAGACTGCTGAGAATGAAACCACAGAAGTTAAATGTGGAAGTTGTTATGGAGCCGCTGATAGGTAATCTAGCTTTTTATTTAAACCATAACTAACACGGTGAAAAAATAGCAATGTATTTTGTAGAACTAAAATACATTGCTATTTTTTCACCGTGTTATAATGGAGTTCTACCAAGTGAATGCCAATTCAATCAATAAACCATAACTATTGTTAAAAATTGTCATTATTAGCCATATTAATTTAAATAATTACTTATGTGTTACTTAGTCAATAATTTATTAATGTAACACTTTTTTTTTATTTGGAACAAAGAAATTCCATGTATCATGTCCTAAAGTAATCAATTTAAATTTAAATATTTTCTCTTTTTGATAACTGTTAACCTTTTTATTATACTGTAAATTTAACCCGGCTTCGGCTGGATAAGGTTCAAACACATTGCTTATTCCATGCTAACTTTCTAACAAATTACAAACATATTACTTTTTGCATGCTTCTATTAATATAGTATGTGTTCTCTAAATATTATAATAAGAGATCTGCCCAACTTCACCCTGTTTTCATTAAACTACCAAACACAGATACTGGAAATACAAATATATGTAGTATTATTATTAATGATTGAATTGGCATTTACTTGGAAGAACTCTATTACGACACAAAAAAATCTGTGTTATTATTATTAATATTGAAAGTGAAAATACCACCATTGGCTGTATCTCCTATAACACCTCTCGTAACATATAGCCCACCCATTGGTGAATAATAATAATGGTAAATTTTGGAAATTGAAAACGTTAGTTGATTTAGAAATGACTGTCAGAATAACATGTGTCTTGTGCCAAACACATTTATTTTCTGTTTTGTAAATTGTGTTACCAAGACAAATTCTTAGATCGATATTCACTGAATGTGTGTATTAAACACAAATTAAATACTTCAATATGGGAAGAACTTCTTTATAAAGGTGTTTTTTTTTAGAAGTTAGACCTTTAAGTTGGCAACACTTTTTTAACTGGTGGCCATTTTGTCAGCTGTCAAGTAATTTATGGTAAGTTTGGTTTGGCATTTCAACATGAATAGACTGATGCCTGAACAACGCTTCCAAATTGTGCATTTTTTTTTTTCAATCATGATTCTGTTCGAAATACGTATCACACCATACGTCCATTTTACGGTCAACATGATCGTCCATCAGACCAATTAATTCGATTAACTATGGAACGTTTTCGCACCACGTTTACTCTAAATGACCCGTGAATTAGCCTCCAAGATCATGTGATTTAACGCCGCTAGACTATTTTCTGTGGGGATAAGCCCGAAACGATTGACCACTTCGAGGAAAACATTCGCCGCGTTATTGCCGATATACAACCACAAATGTTGGAAAAAGTCATCCAAAATTGGACCTCCAGATTGGACTAAGTACGAGCTAGCCGTGACGGTCATATACCAGAAGTCATATTTAAATTATAATGCCAGAAATCTTTCGAATAAAGTAAATTTCATGTCTATTTAAAAAATTCATCTTTGTTTTATTCCATTTCAAAGTTCTGTACCTCTAAAAAAATCACACTTTACAATCTTATATCAATTTTATAGATGTTGCAATACTTGCGAAGATGTTAAGGAAGCATATAGAATAAAAAGATGGAGTTTACCTGGGTTAGAAAACTTTGTACAGTGTAAAGATGAACACTCAGCGGAAAAATCCAAAACGGCCTTTCTTGAAGGATGTCAAATATATGGTTCTATGGAAGTTAACAGGGTATAATGCTTTAAAATTTCAGTGTAATAAAATAAAAAAAATTAGAATTATGAATTCAAATTATTAAATCTTAAATAATGTTATTTAATAAAGGTTGGAGGAAGTTTCCATGTTGCACCCGGACAGAGTTTTTCAATCAACCATGTTCATGTCCATGACGTCCAGCCTTACTCATCGTCATCATTTAATACAACACACATTATCAGACATCTCTCTTTCGGATCACGAATACTCAGTGGAAGCAACAGTCCACTAGACGATACAACGGGATTGGCTACAGAAGGTAATTGAATTCATTTTTTTCATAAGAAGCATGTTTTTCTTTTGTTGATTGGTTGTAATGATACCATAGATAATGTTTTCTTCAACATAATATTTTCATACTACTAATAATAACAATTAGGACTGTTTTTGTTATGTGACCAGGGACGTAATTTCAGTTCTGTTTTTTTTTCATCTATTTCAGTGTTTGTCAGCCAGTGAAAAAACATAAATATATTTGAATTGTTAAAACTTTGTACGATTCCACATGTCAAAACATGTGGAATCGTACAAAGTTGTAACAATTCAAATTTGATATTGAAATTTCATCACGCACCATCAGTCAATGTCATAAATTAGATAAATGTATGTTTTTTTTCAAATTCACCAAATGACATTCCTAACTGCAGTATGTAACTTTATAAGAGAGCCAAAAATGTTTTCTTTCTCACTCAATAGTTAATGTTAACCCTTTTAATTTGGGGTGTCAATTTTTCGACAGTCTTATTTTGTGTGAAAAATATACTGATCTAATTTTTGGATTTTAAGTCGTAGTATTTTTATTCAATGGTCACAGTTCTTGTCAATGGAGCATCCATTTTGATGTGCATAACTGTAAGAAGACAGAGTTATATTGTGTTTATATTTCATGCAAAGAAACTATCAGGAATAATTGAAAACGTTATAATACTGTAAGAATTATTCATTGACCGAACGTTGTTTAACCATCATGTAGCTAAGAACATTCACACCATCAACAAAAAACAAATTTTTTATAGTAAATATTGTTTGATTTAAATCCTTCAAAATACGAATATTGCATGTTCCACCAAGTTACTTTAACCCTTTCCGCATTGAAATTTCATATTTTCATTGAATAATACTAGATTAATAAACTTCCTGAAAAGACTTTTGCAGACATAGTTGAAAAACTGCATTGCATGCTTATAGCTTTTGTATGAAACATTTTATATAATTTTGCTTTATAATTATAATCAAAACTATGAAATGACACACAAATCAAAATCTCTAAAAGTCGGTCTAATAATTTTCACTGATATTCTGACAAACCGTTTGAAAACAAAAGACATTGCCTTTTTTTATTGTATCAGCATTAAGAATTGCTATCAAGAATTTCCCACTCATTTTCCATTTGTAAGCTGGATTATAAATATTTATTAAGAACACACCTAGATATAAATTTAAAAATGTCATATTTAAAGTCAACAGATCGGAAATGAAATAAAATGTTGCGTAATAATATTTTAATTTTTCAATTAACTAAAAAATGCAGATTTTCCATTCAGTAATAAATGTCATTAAATTAGAAGATAAAAGCTATTACTGATCATTTAATCACAATTTATAGTCTATATGGTAATTAACATTAAAATAACACAAATGCAATGAACTCATCTGGAATTTCAAATATCATAACATCAGAAACATCTTAAAAAAAAAAAGAACGGTATATACACGGAAAAATCCTTAATAAAAGGCTCTCATCTTGTTATATCAACACCGCACTGCTGTGCCGATAGCCATAAACGTTCCAAATGTACCACCTCCTTGAATCATAGTTTTGCCGACAGAATGGACTAATTCTCGTCCTCTGGCACCATATCTAAAAAATATAAAGAAAGTCACTGTAAGTAACAACAAATCTCGTTTAGATCCAGTTCTTTGAGATTTTTGAATGCATCACATAAACATATGTGAAATCTTTTTATTATCCTCACCATTTTAATGATGATGAAAATCCAATCTACCTTATTTCACAGAAAAACAAGTATTGTGATTAATTTAACAAATAGCTGTTATTTTAAATGTTATATTCGGATTTGTGGAATGCTTTTTTATGATCGTCTTAAGCACACTTTAGTAACTCGGACCATTCAGTGGTTGTAATTGTAATATCATAACATGACGGCACATAATAGCATAATCCAACAAACTACATCCGCAATAAATAACAGTATCCATTTTTTATTATTTGTGCCATGAAAATATGTGTATCTACATATATTCTCATTGTTCCATAATTTTCATTTGGTTTATCATTTTTTTTACTTGAATTATTTCACGAAAAGAAAAACATAACCTAAAATCCAATAACCAATGTGTATATTAAACGACTATTATGTCAATACGGTTAAGTTTTATTTGATTCGTGGTCTTCGTTGATTTGATTTTACTCGCCTTAAAGCCGAAAATCCCCCGAATAGTGCCCCACTTGCCATTCCGACACAGAAGCCGATCATAAATCCCATTTTCATTTTGTCAAAGCAGCTAGGTCCTTGAGTTTGGTACATACCACCCGGAACAGGCATTTTGTTGGTTGATATACTTTTTTTTTAATCAAAAAGGAATAATTTGTCCCGAGGACTGCGTAGATTTGTAGCCTTTTGTTACTTTATTTCAGACATTCGCCGTTCCGCACGTAGCTTGTTACGTCAAACTCTTTGGCATGCCCAGTGTTGCCATAAAAAAAAATCGTAATTCAAAAATTTTCTCATATAATTTTATATATTAGGTGGTGGACAGTTGGAAAATATTTATTCGAGTAATTAAATTGTAATATGTGTAGACTTGATGATGGCAAGGGAATCGCATAAGGGTATTTCTAATATACGTCAATATACGATGTAGTCATAGAAAATAATATTTTTTTACTGAAGAAAAAAACATCCCTGATAGAAGAAAAAAATGGGAAACATCTTTGCTCTCCCCAAATCTCTTGTTTGTTTATTGAAAAAATATGTGTCAACTATTGTGAAATATGTGAAATTCAAAATATCACTCATAGTATGCTTTCAGGTGCTATGATGTTTCAATATTATATCAAAATTGTGCCAACTATGTATGTCAATTTGAATGGCTCAGTATTGTATACAAACCAGTTCTCAGTTACCCGCCACCACAAATCTGTAACAGCATTTAGTGGCGAGTCAGGAATGCCCGGAGCTTTTTTCAGTTATGAATTATCACCTTTGATGGTGAAATATACAGAGCGAGAAAGGTAATTAAATAAATTCAAATTATGTAATTATGTATTAATAATCATAAAAAACAAAACTCTGAAAAAATGAGTCTTCCAAATAAATTCATAATTTGTTAATCCTTTAGCTCTTTATTATGTTTGTCTGAAATTGAATAATGTTTTTTAGATCTTTTGGCCATTTTGCGACAAGTGTATGTGCGATAGTGGGAGGCGTATTCACAGCAGCAGGAATTTTGGATACATTGCTTTACCATTCTGTCAGAGCTATTGAAGGAAAGTTACAAATCGGAAAAGTAAACTGAGTCTTTATTGTGTTTATATTGATTTCAAAAACAAATTGAAATCTTGTACAGGACATTTTGCAACATTGAAACAAAAATCGGCATCACTTCCTTCAACTAGTTTGTTAAGCGGGACATAATTTGGTTTGGTTTTATAATACTGTGCTCTGCCAAGTTTTTCTAAAAATGTATGCCTCTGCTGCAGTTTGAATTGTCTGCAAAGTAAAATTTGGGGCATTTGGCAAAACATTTCATGTGATATCTTCATTGTCTCGTGGGCATATGTGAATCTTCTTATCAGTGAAAGCTGATCTTAAAAGAAAAATAAAATTCATTAAAATTTACTTACAAACTGTGATTTTTGTTTTACCCTTATGTTATCGTTTAATTAGTGACAAATTTGAATATTGATAAAGATTTTTGAAATCTTAAAAAAATATTTTAAGACTAAAATAACAGTAATCAAAATATATGAATAACATAGTATGTTAATAAATGTATGTAAAAACCAGGGCTGTGGGGATGGGACATTTTATCAGAGTAGGAGTCAGAAAAAAAAACTCCGAAATGTGGATTTTATGAAGTGTCAATAACTTTTAAGCTGAAACCCTGATATTTCTAATATTATAGACAATCAACCTTTTCGTTGTATAGTTTGATGAAATGATGACTTCGTTTACAGGAAAGATCTGTTACGTACACAAGTATGTAAACATAAAGTGAAAATGATTTTTAATTGAATAAAATTTTGATCGAGAAAAAGATCACTGTATTCAATTTTAATTAATCTCTTTTAATTGTCATTGGCAACCAACTCCTTCACAAATGGTAAAAAAAAGTTTTCACCAAAAATAAGATTAAGTATAACTTAACATACTCATCATCCAAAGTCTCGGCCTAGCCATCAGGAGTGTGTGAACTTCTTCAGGACTGAAACCCATTTCTTCCCGTATGGCAAATGTGTTTAATTTTACGTGTTCCAAATTATATGTAATCAACCTTGGTTGCTTTGCAGCCAAAAACCGTACTTCACTTCCTTTCAAATCAAATTCCTTTTGAAAAAATCCTAAACGCTTGTCTATACGAAGAGTGCTGAAAAAATCACATTAATGAATACCTATTTTGATGGGTTTGGCCATTACTCGGGTTATTTATTTTATTTATTTTGTTTATTCTACATTACTTTACTAAAATAATGTTAATATTTTTTTATTCTTTAGTGTTCAACTTTAATGTGATGTAACAAAGATTTGTCCTTTTAAACTATGTCTGCTCCTAAAGTAGAGCATATTTCATAAGATTTAATAATCGTAAGAGTTGAAGTTGCCAGATTCACTATTTTGGTAATTTTTAAAAAATTCCAACATATTTTCTTAAGATTCAAAATTCACGCAAATTTAAATCAAAAACAAAAATGGAAGTATCCTGAATGTGAGGCAAAAATTATAGATTCATGCATTTATCTGACAACCCAGATATATCTCAAAAATGATAGTTTTATCATAGTTTTTTGATAAATAGGGAGATAATATAACAGAAACCATTTTAAAAATGTTATTTAAAGTATTACAGCAGCAAGACTTGTATTTAAAAAATATACCTGTACATCAGCCAATAAGGATTTCTTGACACAACACTGTTAATCATCGGAACAGTAAACTTTTTAGATTCTAAATAATTTATTCTTGTCTCCAGATCTTCAATGGTTTGAGTGAATATCAAAGGATTTTTAGTCAGAAAAAACCCAAAGTTATCAGCTTCCATATACTTATTCAAAAAGGTTAAATGACTCTTCATATCATTTTCGAAATCTAATTTCAAAACTTTTTCAGCGATTCCTCTCTTTTCAATTTTATGTAAATCTACTCCTAGTTTCACCAAATTCGTAAGGGCTTCAGATTTGTTTACAAAAGGGGCTAAGTTAAATGCTGGACCAAAGCCTTTGCTTATGTGAGACAAATCTTCATTCTCTTTATCCAGAACAGATTTATACTGATCAACGATTTCGTCATCCCTGTCGATTTCAAAAGTTTCTTTTGCTTTTATTAATGCAATATCTTGTGCGACCAGGTCATGCGTTTGACTAAGGCATCGAAGTACATATTTTAGGTTAAATGGTTGCAAAGCCTTTGTTTTCAAGTATTTCAATATAGTAAAAGACATGGTTGTCATTATATTATTACAGAGATATTTTAACAATGATAAATAGGTCAATATTTTCCTAAAATTTTATGAAAAAGCACACAATTTCGGAATATTTGACACTGAAGATTTTTACATTTTTATATGTATTTTCACATATTTTTGACATAAAAATCATAGGCAATATTAGAATTTAGTTAAATATTTGGTCAGTGAATATGTCTGGGGACACTTGATTCTAGAAAATTAGAGATTTTTCATCGAAAGTGTATTTTGCGTAAAGTCGAAAACTTTTTATGAATAGAAGTTGGTATACCTATGGCATATGAATCGAAAACGTATGTGAACTTTATTTTTCCGTCGTCAAACTAGCATAATAATCGAAAATTTGTGAAGCCAGTGAATGTTATTAAATTCCATTCATTTTTTAAATATTTTCTTAATAAATGATTACTTATATATAATACATCAATATTTCAAACTCTCATGAAAGTAATAACGAATTAATTTTTAATTTCAGGTATTTATATTTTGATAAATAAAATTCTAACATTATAATTGCAATAGGTTTAAAGTTACCGAAAACACATTTGGCATCTAATTAATTTCAAACCTTTATTGTGGTCAAAAAAAATATCAATTAATTTTTTGAACATTTTCAATTCAATATATTTGTTGTCTTTTTACATAGTAATCTTTAACAGAGGTTTATGGTTCCTAGAATTGTTTGGTATTTGAGCTATCTGAAACTGGAGGTCAGATATTTCTGATGTTATAATTAGTTAATTACTTATCAACCTAAACAAGTCTACATAAAGTTGACTTGTTAATAAAATATCTTTTGTGTTACTGATTTCTAAAATTACATTACTTAAGCCATCATTTTTATAATTACTCTTGCTTAATTACTTTTTAAATGAATGTAAGAATTACACATTTTTATTCGAATTGTAAATATTTTTGAATAATGGTGTCATGGCAAAAATGATTAATTTCAAGTATACCTATCATAAGTATTCACAATGTACCCTAAGCATTTAAATCGTAACTTAGCTTGCAACATTAAAAATCGGCATGTAGTTCAAGCTTAACCTAAAAATACAATTGTGTACGCAGCATGCGGTGGTAGCGGTTATTACGTTGATAAGTGACAGATTAAAAATATTCTGGATGGTTTGAATTTTATTGTTGATATTACAGTCTTTGATCGTTGCCATCATGTTGGTCCTCTTTGAAACGCCGGCGGGTTATGCCATTTTTAAAGTAAGTATTTTAAATCGCAACACGTGTTTTGTTTTCTGTAAATGTTATTTATCAATTATCCCCCGACTTGGGTATTATTCATTCATTATATATTGACGACGCTAGTTCACGACTTTAATCTCCAGGAGTAAACTTAGATGACCCCTTACAACGATTTTTTTTATCTCTTGTCTGTAACTTCTAACTAATGGGTTATTTTATATGTTGCAGCTGCTTGATGAGCTCAAATTATCACAAGTCGATAACTTGTACGAGGATTTCGAAACACCTGAAAAAGCTAGCAAAGTGTGAGTAAACAATTTCTGTTTATTGTGAAAATAAATGTTTGTTTTACCCCTAAATGTTTCTATTCTATACAAATATTCCTTCGTCAGATTTAATCAAGCTTAATAAAATAGTCACGTTAGGGAATGAAATCGAAGGATAAATTACTACTCTTATCTCTTCATCACTAAATCACATATTTATTTTGAATTATTAGTATACTCAAATGAAAAGCTTATATCAATTTGAACCAATTGTTGAGTTTGAGTTTATAATCATAATACTTAATTCATTTGTATGGTATTGTTTTTTCAGTTGATGAGTGGATTTTAAAATATTGACATGTTAATATCTTAATTATTTTCTTTGTACAGTGGAACCCCGATTTACCATTCTCGCATAATACTTCTTCCCCGATGGATCGTTCATTTCTTTTAGTCCCGTCAAACACCCATAAAAACAATGTTAAATAATCGTGCATTAACCGTTCCCCGATTTATCAATTTCCTCAATCTATTGTCTAAATATTATGGTCCATCTCAAATATTATCCCGATTGACCGGCTTTAGTAAATAAATTTTTCTATCCAATACAATTAGTGTGATAGGGCACATGAATTCTTATAAATGAAATATTTTCAATTTAAATGAAAATCAATTCTGTGGTATGATACATTCCGTAAACAATATATAAATCCTAGGTAAATTATTTTAAACGTAATTTTGGCAAAGGCATAAGCTGCAATAGCTCAACAATCATGAAGCATTTATAGAACTAAATTTTCTAGCAAATCTCCCAAATTATTCATTAGACGAAATTGTAGAAGTCTGTATATGGTTGTCAATTAATATGCGCCTTTGTTATTTTCAGTGTTAAATTAAAACATTTTGAAAAGTTTGCTGATACTACTGAAGCGTTATCAGCTACAACGGCTGCTATTGAAGGAAAATTGTCAAAAACATTGAAGAAATTACTTAAAAACTACAAAAACGATGATGTTCAGAACCAGTTGTTGGTTGCGGACTCGAAGTTGGGAAACGCAATTAAGGATAAGCTGAATCTTCAATGCATATCAAACACTGGTGTCCAGGAATTGATGAGGTGCATGCGATCCCAGCTAGATAGTTTATTGGTTGGCTTGCCCAAAAAAGAAATGACTGCGATGGCATTGGGATTGGCTCACTCGCTCTCACGATACAAATTGAAATTCTCTCCTGATAAAATTGATACAATGATAGTTCAAGCTCAGTGCTTACTCGATGATTTAGATAAAGAGTTGAATAATTATATTATGAGATGCCGTGAATGGTACGGATGGCATTTCCCCGAATTGGGAAAACTTATTACTGATAATACGTCTTATGTTAAGACTGTAAAGCTTGTCGGCACCCGAGACAATGCTATCAAAACAGATTTATCTGATATTCTACCCGAAGAAGATGAGGAACGTGTTAAGGAAGCCGCAGAAGTTTCAATGGGGACTGAAATATCTGAAGATGATATAATGAATATCCAAAACCTGTGTGATGAAATTATAGCAATTAGTGAATACAGAGCGCATCTTTCAGATTATCTTAAAGCAAGAATGATGGCAATGGCACCAAACTTGTCAGTTCTTGTTGGTGAACATATTGGCGCACGACTTATTTCACGAGCTGGCTCATTGATGAATTTAGCAAAACATCCTGCTTCAACTGTCCAAATATTAGGTGCAGAAAAAGCATTGTTCAGAGCACTCAAAACCAAGAAGCAAACTCCTAAGTATGGTCTTATTTACCATGCTCAACTTATTGGCCAAGCCAGCACAAAAAATAAAGGTAAAATGTCCCGAATGTTAGCAGCAAAGGCTGCTCTTGCCACTAGAGTGGATGCTTTCGGGGAAGATGGTACCTTTGACCTCGGAGTTGAGCACAAAGTAAAATTGGAAGCTAGGCTTCGGTTATTAGAAGAAGGCAATATCAGATCAATCAGTGGAAGTGGAAAAGCTAAGGCTAAGTTCGACAAGTATCATGGTGTTAGGTAAGAGCTAGTATTTTATATGTATAACTAATCAATCAAATATTGTAAAGGTTGATTACTTTTTATGTTCATTAGAAAAACAATAGTAAATTCACATATTTAAAAAATATATACTTTTGTTTCTGTAGTTTTGAATATGCTGTTTTACAATTTGACTATAAAAAATTATATAAATAGTAATAAATTATGTATGAAATCTGTTTTTCAGTGAAGTCAAACAGTATCAAGCTGCAGGTGACTCAACGGCTTCCAGTTCAATGAAAAGAAAACATGAAAAATCCGATTCTAACATTAAAGTTGAAGATGAAGAACCTATGGAGGTACTTAACTATTTCAAATAATACTTTTATTAATCTGCAAATTTCCATTTGATCTGTATCTTAATTAGGCTTCGACTCCTTATTTCTACCAACATTGGAGTTTTTGTCCAGACTTGAAAACTTATTAACGCTCCCAATATATTTAATCTCTTCCACGCTAACGCCCTAACGTTATGGGATGGCAATGTGCAAGGCCTGTACGCGAGCGCCTCAGATGTTGGGATGCGAACATTCAAACGTCGGTAACGCAGGCAATCTTTTGCATATAGGACTGATTTTGGTTTTAAAATATTGCCCAATTCATCCTGATACTACCACCTCCATAAAATTGTCAAAAGTATTAGGTTTAAATGCTTAAAACATTGATTTTTCGAATCCTTCAAATTTATTCCGATCCCACCATTTCTAACATATCACTTTGAAACTGCGTGCTAAACTCGCGTCTAACTTCGCACTGAACCTTGCACCAACCTCGCGGCATTACAATGTTACACTCCATGACATGTGACAGTCATGGCGCTTGTTCATTTCAGTTTGATTGGTTGCTTTGTTACGTCACCTTAATGGCCATTTACGAGTTAGTTATTTGTTAAGGTGATTGTGACAACATAGGACATTTCTTTGTGTTTTTTAATGTTATGAAACATTCCTAATGCATCTAGCTTCCATAAAAGCCAAGCCAATTATTTTTTATTGCTGTATTTATAGCTCTATTTGAAAGAGAACATTTTGAAAAATAGCAACGCGGACAGATTTTGTTTGTATGAAAAACTGTCGCGTTGATCCTGTTAATAATCATGTCTACCTAAATACCCAGTATTTTTCCCCATATACTCTGCTATTCCATAATTCTATATTAAGTCACACCTGTTATAATTATCTTTCCTGTAGTATTTCGGTAATACTTGATAAAAGGTATTTAACAAAAAAAAAAAATTGTTCCAGATGGATGTTTCGGTTAAATCTGAGGGTGGATCTAAAAAATCTAAAAAGAAGAAATCCAAAGGTCTTGACGCTAGCACTTCTGAAGTTAAAGAGGAACCTAAACAAGAGGAAGAGGACCAACCTGAAGAAGAAACTCATGTGAAAAAGAAAAAAGCAAAGAAGAATAAGAAACCGAAAGAAGAAGATGATAATTAATATAGTAGTAGTATTAGAAAAATATGAGTGTAAATGGTTTATTGTGAAAGATGTGTGACAATGTTAATTTACAGGAAATGATTGTCAATGCAAAGACATGATTTTTACTATTTTTATTTCATGGAAAATCATCTCATGTTGTTATTTCTTCACAGCTCTCGACAGATTTCTTTCTTAAAATGAAGCTATCATTTTTATTTTATAAATTTACATATATTTTTACCTCTGTGGATCTACATTTATAGTGATTCACATTATTAACAATCTCCTTGTTAAAATATGTAAGCTAAAACTAGGCTAAAGTTGAAAACATTTTTATGTGTATTATTAAGTACAAATAAAAGTATGGAGAAGTATACTATTTGATTTTTCTTTTACTTGATCCATGTAAGCCTAATTGAGTGTTCTATAAACACCAAATTTTCCACCCCTAAAGAGAGAGTTGCTTTCAACTTTGATTTCTGGAACTGTCATGTAAGCAATATCTTTCATTATTAACACTCAAGCAACCGCACGTTTTTCGATACTTTGCTATTTTTCGCGACGTTAGGAATTATGCTTATAACTTTTTACTCAGTTGACTGAATTTAATAAAATAAGAAGTATTGTGTAGAGTATAGTATAATATATGTAATTGAAAAAAAATTGGCTTAAAAATAAAATTATTAAGCCACAAATCCATGATTCAATTATATTTTTTTCATAAAAATCAAAATATAAAATCTTTTAACACTCATATAAACCCACAAAGGAATGTCAAATTCTTTAGAAATCCTACACCATGTTACACATTGTTGTGTGTTTATTATATGTGGAGTCTCAAACTACGGATATGTTGTCGGGAGTCTCGAAAAATAGACTAGCCGAAAGCGGGCGTTTTTTGGCACAACTTGAGAGCCAAACAATATAATTTTTGAAATTTTCAATGAAATTATGTGTGATATTTGGTCATCATCGACTAAATAAAAAAAACGATGTGATTATTTCATAATTTCAGCATATTTCTAAGCCGAATATAAACATCTGTTTTTTAATTTTGTCAATTAGGTAAATGGCACTCAACATATTTTTAATTTTAAATATTTAAGATATTGCGGGTTCATGATATAGTTTAGTTTTAATTTTATAATAAATAACAATATATACTCGATATTCCTACAATTTCACAATCACTGGATCTCAAGTTGTAAATATTCGAGAAACATGTTTCACCTCTGTTTTTACGTAATGAATGAAACCATTCTGTCTAATAACTCGAGAGTTTTATTGCTTTCGGTCAAAAATGGTCTGTCGGGTTGCTTCAACTAAACCATTCAACATAAGTCACTCAAAACAGAATGGTTATTGGCTATCGATATGTTGATAATCAATCATATACTTTAGGTCACTGTACCTTTACTATCATGATTTTGTGAAGATAATTTTAGGGATTACGTCTTATGCAATGAAAATATATTCAAATAAAATACGAAAGTCATCGACAAAAAATATTTATCGAGAGTTATTACACTTCCGAGAATTAGAACAGTACCCTGTGGTAGGCGTTTACCATTCATCCGTCAGTGGTTTACGACAGGAACAGGAGACACAATGAGATATGAAATATTTCATTTACTAAAAGACATGTTGAAAAATTTATTATTCATTTTTATAAACATTTAAATATTATATATCACTACAGACTGTCTAATAATAATAAGTCAGTAGTAATAGAATATTATTACTAATTCCTAATCATGTGTTAATATAATATAATAATATTCTATTACTAATTATAATCACTTAGATTTTATCAATAATGTTTTTTTGTATGATTAGTAAACAATGAAATGATTTATCGCTGAGCTGTGATAAACAAAAAACTTGATTCGTTACAGTCCAAGAGTAATTATAGGAAACTTTTGGAACTGGCAAATATTGTTTACTTCAAGGACGATTTGGAGCTATAAATTTCGGAGAAATAGAATGAAAGACACGTAGAACAATAAACAAAACAGTTGTAAGTCGTAAATTTAAAAAAAATATCCACATGTAACATGTGTTCGACCAGCAGACGTAAAGATACAGCGCGAGACGAAATCCGCACAAATGCAGGACCGGTTGCTTGAGTGTTAAGATCTTAAGTTGCTAAAATTAAAAAAAATATATCGCATTATTTTGATATGTCAACACTATTCAAAACAAATGACCACAGAATATTTATGATACTGGCTATATTTATATTGAGTATCACTAGTGCGCTGTTTTCTCGATAAAGTACCAGTATGATTAATTCTAGATGTCAACAGTCTGCTGGTTAATGATTCTCAATTGATTCATCTTCAGTCACTACCAGCTCTAATTGTATAACCAATATATCTTCCAGGAATACTTGCTTCTTGCACTGAGAAGAAAATATCACTTAAGTAAAAACCATCAATATCAAACTAAAGCATCACATGCAGTAGTATAAAGAAATTTGTTGATAAATTCAGAATAATAAATTAAAACGATTTGGGAACATGACAAAAATCTAAAAAGTATTTGAGTATGTAAAAAATATCAAAGTTTACACAAACGTCGGCGGTATCCAGATAACTTTGAGTTGATAATTAATTGAAAACAAATTTATTATTATTGCATTCAAAACTTTGTGTAAGTATACATTGTTTATTTATCTGCTATCCTTGTGTATGATATAACCGTTCTGCACGTATTCTGGTGTTCCACAAGGTTCGAACTTGGGGCCATTGCTGTTTACTATATTTGTAAATGACATAGTAAACGTCATAAAAAATGCTAAATTCTTATTATTTGCTGATGATTTGAAACTGTTTTTACAAATTGCCGCAATTGATGATTGTCTCCGTCTCCAGTCTGATATAGTCAATATAATAGAATGGGGAAGGAGTAATAAACTCGATTTTAATATAGACAAATGCAATCTTTTATCGTTTACTAGACGGTCGCAGGTGTTATTTTTCCGCTATTCAATGAGTGGCCGAACTCTCTCGCGAATTTCATCAGTAAAGGATCTTGGAGTACAATTCGAAAGTAAACCAACCTTCAATAGTCACATTAGGACTACCTGCAACAAAGCATTGCAAATGTTGGGCTTTATCCTACGTACTACGAGAGCCTTTTCAGGTGTTAAAATTTTAATAATATTGTACAATACCTTAGTACGAAGCAGGCTTGAGAGTTGGTCTATTGTTTGGACCCCAGGAGATTTGAAATATGCCCTTATGGTGGAAAAGGTTCAGAAGAAATTTTTGAGACTTCTTTACTTGAGGGCATACGGATACTATCCGTGGCTTTATCCAACTGACTTTCTTTTGGGTATGCTCACTTTTAATAGTTTGAAAAATCGAAGAGAAATATATCTAGCCACATATTTCTTTCGACTAATTCGAGGCCAAAATGAGAATTCTGCCATCCTTAATAATGTAAATTTGTATGTTCCGGATAGTTTTTTAAGAAATCGTTTACATAATTTGTTTGTTCTTCCAAAGTGTAGAACCAGTCTGCCAATGGGGATGCCAATGGTAAGAGCATTAACAATGTTCAACGGTATTGCTTCGGATGTTGACATATTTTATGTGGATGAAAGTGAGCTCAGACGAATGCTATTTTTTCAGTTAAAGTAGACATTTCATGAGCTTACTTGGTTGACTTTCTTTTTTGCAATCATTATTGTTTGTTTTATATTATTTGTTGAATTTTTATATTTATATATGTTAATATGTTACGGTGCAAAAGCATTGAATTAATAATTTGTCAGTTTTGTACCGTATAGTTGTAATAAATAAATAAAATAAATAAATAAATAAATAAATTGATATGAAGTAGCTGTTTGTTTTCCTATTACACATGGGTTTCTTACTCAATACTTAAATTTTGTTGCCATTTTATTGATTGAATTGGCATTCACGTGGTAGAACTCCATTATAACACGGTGAAAAAAATAGCAATGTATTTTATCTCTACAAAAACTTGTAGAACTAAAATACATTGATATTTTTTTTCACCGTGTTTGCGAGAGTAGCCAGACACTATATTCACATTCGCACTAAATAGACAACTTCCGACTTCCGTTGCTCGATTCGAAAAAGCTAGCAACTGGAGAAAATGACAGATACTTTCAGACAATTTTGATTACTTGCGGTTGATATTAGTGTTGCTTAGATTACTTGGCAAAGCTTGCAACTGAAGAAAATGACATACGTACGGCTGGTACCACTGTTGCTTGATTACTCAGCTTGCAACTGAAGAAAATAACATATGCACTTACATTCAATTCAAGAAAATGAGATACGTCCAATTTTGATTACTAAATAACTTTGATTTCCAGTTCCATCACACCCTACAACACCGTAATTTTTCAATCCCATTTCGCCATTTCTGAATATTTTATTATTGAGTTATGGAGCACAACCTACGCCGAGAAATGTCACGAAAACTTTTGAAAGATTGAGTCTGTTATAAACATTTTAATATTTAGGATTATTGTCTGGCTAACCGAGCGAGGATTGAAGAGCTATATTTTAGTTATATGCGAATTAATTGAGCCATTAAAAAATGTAGTCTTGTCTTGTAAAAAAAAATATTAGTACAGTGGAACCTCGATTTCACAAGGGACTCGGTTTTATAAAAATGAAAAAAAAGCTGTAAATGCCGGAAACGGTGCAGAAAAAATCTCTGTAATTGAAATAAAATAGGGTTTTAGAAAAATGTGTTATATATAAGAAAGTTTTGTGTTATATTAATAAAATTGTATTTATTAAAATAATCAAATAGTATTTTAAACTTCTTCTCATGCAATTCTTCATTAATGAAAGTCCTAAGACATTTGAGTGAACTAAGGATTTATTCATTTATTTGTTTTAAATTTAATATCTAAAATGTTCTCTGAAAATAACTGCTTGTAATATTAACAAAACTGTTCAATTGGGATAATATTTAAAAAGGGAGCATAATATTTAGACGATAAATCGAGAAATTGATATATCGGGGAACAATTAATGCAGAATTATTTAATATTGTTTTTATGGATGTTTGCAGGGATTTAAAAAAAAATGAATGATCCATCTGGGAAAACGCATTATGCAAAAAAAGGTTGATCAAGTTTCCACTATATATATTCAATGAAATTATGTAATAAGTCTATGGCTATTTCTTTTTCTATTTACTCCATTGACTATATCTTGTATATTTATTTATGTTTATGCATAACCAGAAATGAAAAGATATTAACGACCTTGTATATACAAGTTACCACCCCTTGCTATAATATGTTTGATGTGATTCTTTAGCGGTCACCATAGCACCAAGCAAAGCTTTTTCTAAAGAACTGAATGCAATGGCATGGTGAAATAAATATTTTTATTTATCTTAATATAAGTTAGTAGACCCTACCTAGAGAAGGCTGTCAGAGCTTGGTTATCTTTTAGTGCCAAGAGTGGGCAAACCGGTCAATTACATAGCAAAATTTTGTTGATGATGTTGATGATGTTGGGAATTTTATAATTGTCATATTTTTAATTTACAAATACGAGATTACTTGAATTATATTATTTTGAAAATATTGAACGACATTATGAATTTTTGCAGTTTAAAAAATTTGTATACCATTCAAATTGGTTGATTTTTTGAAATGAAAATTATATTATACAAATTTCCAATGCAGAGAGTAAAAAAATATACTCTAAGCCGTGTGATTCACTATTTGGGAACCCTCTAAAAATGAAATAATTTTCTTGAGTCCTAAAAGTGTAAACATTAAGAATTGACAAAAAATACATAATATAATATCACTAGCGATATAAAATTTATTAAAAGTATTAAAGTAAGTGAATATTGCTTTCGACAAAGCTCGAAATTTAGGGTTGAATTGCATATTATGAGTATGGTTATAAAATGATTTGATGAGTGATCAAGTGATCAAAGAAACAAATTGATTCGTATGGTTATACTATTATCTCATGGTGATAATTATTTCAAATCTATTTGGTACTTTACTTGAGATCATAAATATTATTGTGTGATATTATTTAAATACTTGGCAACACTAGCACAGTAAACGTCAAAAGATGTCCATGCGTCAAATTCTATTTATTTAGTTAAGCCAAATGTGAGGTTAATATTCTTTGTGTTCACAAAATCATTTTTATTAAGATGTCCGTTCCAAAGCCTGCCTTAGTATTTAAAATTCTAACCGAATGTAAAACGACAAAGGCTCGTACAAGTGTGATGAGTCTTCCTCATCATGATGTTGAAACACCGGTTTTTATGCCGGTCGGTACACAGGTATGTTCAATTTCCATAATTTTGTCACTGATAAAATTTTGATAAATAATGATTATGTTTTAACATATTCCACAGCTGTAATATGTCTGAAAAAATATCGAAAATCTATAAAAGGCTATTGCATTCTAGGGTACAATGAAAGGTCTTCTTCCTGATCAATTAGAAAATCTGAACTGCCAAATTATATTAGGAAATACCTATCATCTGGGTAACAGACCCGGTACAAAAGTCATATCAAAGGCTGGGGGCTTGCATAAATTTATGGGATGGAAGAGAGGGCTTTTGACAGACTCTGGAGGTTTTCAAATGGTCTCTTTATTGAAACTAGCTACAATAACTGAAGACGGAGTTAAATTCCAGTCTCCTTTTGACGAAAGCGAAATCATGCTAACACCCGAACACTCAATAGAAATTCAAAACTGCATAGGTATGTTGTTGGAAAGAGTTCAATTGTTACGCAGTGTTTTTTCCTTCATGTTTCATACATAGATTTGTAAATATTGTTCCTTGATTCTTAATTTATTGAGGGACCCTGCAAAGAGTGATGAATGTGGGAAAGTTTTTAATAATTATTTCTGACTTCAGTAAGGCCTAACTGTTTTCTTATTAAGCATCATAGTTGCAAGTCAGAATCGTTCACTTTGTAAAATACTATGAAAAATTTAATGTGGTAACATCATTGAAAACACCATACAAAACTCATTTCCAAACAATATGTTAGACTAAATAAAATTAACAATTTTATGTAAAAATTCATTTCTTTGCACTGTCCTATTTTTATCTACATATTAATTTTTCATCCAATCGTATTTATGAGTATTTATATATAATCTTTTATAGCTGAAGCGGAAGTCTATAGGATAAACTAATTTTTGTCAAAAATATCTAATGATAAAATATCCTGAAGTCGTTTTTGTCACAACCCATTTAGCAGTATAATAGCTATTAACTATATTAAACCATTCTTATAAAATACTTACCGTGTACCATGTACACTGTCGTGTTACCATGATCCCTGCTGTGAAGTGTAAAACATATTCCACTATCAAATATTTAAAAAAATATTCTTTATTGTTATAACACTGTTATTCAAGACTGATAGTTTTAAAAATCGACAATCAACAATCTACCGTCCAAACGATTGAGACACAAGTTTATAATTGTTGAGTATGTGTTTCAGGTGCAGATATAATAATGCAACTTGATGATGTTGTGCAGACAACACACATTGGACCTGAACGTGTAAAAGAGGCTACAGAACGGACTACTCGTTGGTTGGATCGTTGTTTAGGTGCTCACAAAAATCCAGACCATCAGAGTATATTTCCAATAGTTCAAGGTCTACTTGACCCAAATTTACGAAAGCAGAGTGCCATGGATCATATGACTAGAGATGTAAATGGTTTTGCAATTGGCGGGTTAAGGTACCAGCAATGAATAAGAGAATGAACATATTTGTATTGTATTACTAGACCCATTATTAGAAAAGTTTCTTAGACCCTTCTATTTACTTACTCAAGGATTTAAAGTTTTATATTATTGAAAATTTCATAAAATGTTCAATAAATATTGAAATAAGTAATTCTGTATCTGAAAATACATACTTGATCATTGCATATTATTTTTCATTAAAAAAAACAACAGGTGATATACGAACTTAATTTAAGTTATTAACTTGGGACATACCACTGGGTATACCATTAGTACTTACCACCTTGACAAACCACTAAGTGTGAATTACTAACCAAACCCGCTTAAAATGAGTAAATTTGCGTTTCAGTGGTGGAGAAGCTAAGAATGAATTCTGGCCAATGGTTCATTTAAGCACAGATTTACTCCCAAAAGAAAAACCGCGCTATCTGATGGGTGTCGGTGTTGCAGTGGACTTAGTAGTGTGTGTGGCCCTTGGAGTTGACATGTTTGACTGTGTGTTTCCAACTCGAACTGCGGTAAACTCATATTTCCTGTGTTTTTTGTTTCATGTGTGATACACAATAAACTTGTTTTATGCATTGTTAACTACTTGCAGAGATTTGGATGCGCATTGATATATACAGGACAACTCAATTTGAAACAAAATAAATACCATGATGATATTAATCCGATTGATGATGAATGTGAATGTTCTACATGTAAACGCTATACGCGAGCATACCTCCACAGTATAGCAACAGTTGAAACTGTATCCTGTCATTTATTATCCGTGCATAATATTGCATTTCAGGTAAATATTCTCACTTAATACAATTAGCTTTATTCGTTGAATTTCTCATTCATTAAACGCATGTGAAAAATATTTTAATCGTAACTTTTTTTTTCCAGTTGAAATTGATGAAAACTATGAGAGAGCACATTAAGAGCAATACATTCCCTGATTTTGTCAAGAAATTTATTTTTGATCTTTATCCTGATA
Source organism: Himalopsyche japonica (assembly GCA_028555115.1). Classification (NCBI taxonomy): domain Eukaryota; kingdom Metazoa; phylum Arthropoda; class Insecta; order Trichoptera; family Rhyacophilidae; genus Himalopsyche; species Himalopsyche japonica. The sequence goes on along the minus strand of JAHFWJ010000442.1, from coordinate 1,649,480 downwards.
AGAATATACCTATTTGGATCACTAACGCACTTCATGCTGTCAACATTGAATTACTTGAAGTAAATTAAATGCCTTAAAAAAATTCTTTGTTTTATTTCCAATGCATTATTAGCCATACGACTGCTTAAGCCTCAACTGTTGTAACTGCTGATTGCACTAAAAAATATAACAGAGATAACAATGTAAAAACTCTCAAATATAAGAGTAAATTTAAAATTGCAACATAACCCAATTTCCTCTGAAAATTAAAAAAAAAGATTTAATATATACTATACTAATGAAACAACTTATCTTCGTGTTAATCGGTCTTTGTATGACTATATATATACACTATATGTAACACTTGAAGTAACTGATCTGCAGAGAATATCGATTTAAACTTAAGGGTATTTAATTATGTTGAATGAATTTGTTAACTTCTGAAGCCACTGAAAATTTTTCAATTGTATCTTTATGATAAAATAACATGAAACAACGGCTGTTTGTGTGGATACAATAGTCATTTCTGATGCACTGGATGTACTGGGCATGACATGCCGACAGCGGATAGCTTACTGCATGGAATGCAATCGTATATTGTCCATTTTTGTATAAACAAAAACTTGGATTTTAAAAATTGATTTATTTGTTGAACACAGCAACTCTTACAGGTTAAGGATATGACAGGAAAGGTTGAGTTTTACAGCTAACGAATCTCTCTTGTATTTATCATGATCAGGTAGGGATGAGTGAGATAGATAATATATTATAGAATGACATAATATTAGAAAAAGTATTTAATATTCAACTGAAAATCACAATAACCATTTGTATGCAATAATAATACAAATATAGTCTTAAATAGTGTAAACACAAAACAAATTATGGTATTGGATTTACTAGTATCAATGCATAATAGACTTTTAAATAACATAGTCTCTCTCTCTCCCTTCAATTACTCTTAGTGAACATGTGATGGTACAGATGGGGTAAAACTATTTTTAAAACAGAATAAACGCTTTGTATAAATCTTTGACTAGATATTTTCTTTTGTTGTATAATTAAATTTGAAATTTTCTTAAAGAATATGCAACAATATAATACAACCAACAAAATTACTTAGAAAAAGATATACATTATAAAAAAGATCTTAATTTGTTTCAAATAGATTGTTGATATTTTGAATATGGTATTTGATTAACCTATATTGTAATTTTTTTAGTAAACAAATCGTTACTCAAACAAGTTTTCAACTGACTTCAGTTATAAATAAGAGAAACCCACATTCTATATTTTTATAATAAAAATTTCAAGTTGTTTTCTAGAATACTGAATAAATGTCATACGTTTTAATCATTTTCACACAAGTTATCGAAATTAACAGGTATTCAATTTATTGAATTTTTGGGAAAAACAATATGAATTCATCACAAAATATATATGAAGAAACTAAGCGGGATGACCAAGGAACTCTGACGAAATGCAGAAGTATGATTGGTTATTTTTTATTTCAAGTCATAACCATGATCCGGAAGATGCTTATCAAATTTCCAGGGAAATTAAACTTCCTTTTTCAACAGATAAAGCGACTTCTTTCAAAATGATTTTATATTGGTAAAGAAATCGCATATGCTCACAATATGGAAATGTTATATATTATTAGCTTTATGTTTTTTTAATGAATATTTTTTTACATGAAATAAATTAGGGCTAGATCACTTTAGAGTAAAGGAGTGTAGAGGATACCATGTCACATAAAATCATCAGAATCGTTTCCTTCATCATAATTAGTGGTCATATTTTCCGTCTTCATGAGGGTCGTATAGCTTCTCACTTCGGCTTCTTCTTTCTTTCTTCTTTCCTCATCTTTTTCCTTTTCTTTCTGTTGCCTCAAGACCTGTTTCTTATCCTCTCTCTCTAATCTATCACGCTTCTCTCGTTCGGCCCGGAAATCAGTTGCTTCTTCACGCTTTGTTTTGTTCAATCTATTGACAATCTCATTGTTCCTCTTCGCCACCCTAATTTTCTTTACTTCTTTATCTTTGAAGAAATGTACTTGTCCAGCCTAGTAACAGAAAATTTTAAATTCAAATACTACATACCTATATGCTTTACTAGTCAAATTACCACCATTGTGACCATTTAAAATATTTGACATGAGTAAAATACAAATTCAGTATTCTGTACATGTATCACCAGTTTACAAGCACAAAGAAGAATGGGACTTTGAAATATGGGAGACCAAAAACCTTTTAAGTTGAAAGAATTTGATTATTTTATATCACAGGAATGAAGGATAACTGTTATCTTTAGAAATGAATCAAATACATATTAATTGACCCTCTTTTTGGGAACAAATTTTAAGTGTATGCATTTTTGTTATGTTTGCTTGACTATTTTAATAAATATACTGATTAAAATAAAGTTTATTAATCCTACAAGTATTTGGTTATTCACCTTGAGATTCAGTAGCACATTATTTGCATTTTCTACGCTTACGCAGTGTGGAATGTAGTACTACACGCTTTACTTAATCAGTTTCCTGCTCATGCTCGAAACACTGGTGTCGGTCACAAAGCCATATTTTCAGGAATCAATCAAATGTTTTCACTTAAAAATTTAGTATTACAATAAATTGTAAAAAATAAAAAATGATTTTGCAATTGAAATTATATAAGTACCACAGGAAATAATAATTGATTGTGTATAATGATAAACAACAAAATTGTCCATCAATAGTATAAATTGAAGATTTTACTATACAAACCTCCATTGCAGGTGTCTTTTTCAAATTTTCCCACATTGTATAAACAATGTCAATATCATTCATTTTGTTTCCATTGATTGAATTTGCTTTCACCAATTGGCAAGCATCTTCCAATACTGCACTGGGAATATCATCGATTGTTTGGCCCTGTAGAAAAATGATTGAAGATTATTAAATACGAAAATAATTTAATTCCAAATATATCTTTCCATATGATTCAGAAATCAATCGTCACCGGGCTTAATCTAAGATAAACATGAGCTGATGAGACTTTATCAACATGAAACCAAACGTCTTCTGGCCATCCCCATTTGATGAGGTCTTCATCTGAAAGTAAAATAAATTAAATGAATTATAGGGAAATAAGTGAGCATGAATGAATTGTACAAGGTTCAATTTTTATACTGACTTTCATATTTATCTAGACCCATGAAAAGTGTCACTGGAGGAGTGACAACGTTACTTGTAAAATAAAACACCATCTTGATAGAAAAAAGTGTTTCTTAGCAATCTGATTTCGTCTCGATAATGTACTTTTGTGCACGAATTAATATGGAAAGTCGGCGATTAAATATCAGCCGTGTCGGAGAAAAATACACATGCCAGTTTTGACAGATATATTCCGTTACAAAAAAGCATAGTTCGCAATTTTATATAATGAAATAAAATACTCTGATTACTTCATATTCATTTTTTTAATATGACAGTACTCAAAACTTTGTGTCTAAATTTTATTACAATTTAGAGCCCGCGAGCATACTTATAAGATATTCAGAAAAATATCTATAGAAAACACGCAACGTGAAGATTTACCACGGTGAAAAAATAGCAATGTATTTTAGTTCTACAAAATAGTTCTGACGATGGCGTGAGCCGAAATAGCTATCAACTATATTTGTTAAAAATAATTTTGTAGAACTAAAATACATTGCTATTTTTTCACCGTGTTATAATGGAGTTCTACCAAGTGAATGCCAATTCAATCAATGAAGATTTACATAATCTTAAAAATAATTCATTTGAAAATTTTGTGAAAAAGAAATATATTAGAAAACTGATTCATTAAAACAAATATTTTTTGTTATGCAAAAATGTAACTATACAATAGTTAACAAAAAACCAAATAAATAAAACAAAAACATTTTACTTTCCATGAATACGAGACATCAACAAATTTAAAAGCAAAAGTTTTCACTGTAGATCAACGATCTTCAAACTGTGTTTTGTGTAATCACATGGTTCCCAGGGACCTCTCTAGGGGTTCCATGAGTAAAAATGAAAATTTGTGAGTCAAAAAATGTATACTTAGTAATTTTATCAACACGTTAGTTCTTAATCAGAACGCTTACCATTAAAGGAGAGGGAACAACTTATTGAGATATTAACAGATTCTACGTATTTATTTAACAAAATTCAAACATATTGGTTTACTATGAGTATTATTTTGAGATATATTTTGGATTAAGGATGAGATGGGGCTCCCTGATTTTTTAAAAATATTTTTTAAGGATTCGCGAGTCGACAAAGTTTGACGACAACATACTTTAGATTATTGGTTAGTAGAAATTTTCAATATACATTTTATGAATAGCTCTACTATACTATCTATTGACCATTACTACCTTTGCCATCGCCGCGATCAAGCCGCCCGTTAGAAAGACCTACATTGTATCGAAACCATAAACAACCTTAAATAAAGATTGTCTATGATTCGGTGACAGCGAAGCAGCCAATGCTGTTTTGCTGATTATTTACTTAAGAGTTTTTTACGATTAAGATGTATCACAAATGTCGAAAAATTTGATATTCAAAAAATCTCTTAATATCAGTGATGGTCTCTAAGGAAGGCCAAGATATGTTTGAACATACTTTCCCCGAAGGGAGGCAGATAGAATGGGCACCCTTATCATTAACTTTGGTGGAGTATCCAAAAGGTTAGAATCTAGACTTGGATAGCTATGCCAGTTTATTGGTTAATTGTTTTATATCTCTCTTTTCATTAAAAAAAAAATAAATCATCTGGTTAAATACACCCATCGTACGAGTGTGTACATTATTTTCCATAAACAGTGCTTTGCTTATTATTTTTAAGTTGAAATGTGTATTGTGAAATTGAAGATATTATAAAACACAGTTACTTGGAAGAGATGTTACCATTTGTTTTTTAGTATAATGATTATTTTATTCATATTTGGTATTTCAGGAGATTTGCTTGGGAAGCTATTTGCATTTATAAGCTTAGCACCATTTGGGATTGGTGCTGGCTTTATAGCATTGATACTATTTAGAAGAGACTTACATACGGTGAGTACAATGGTTTTAAATTAATAATTGAAGTTAAATTCCCACACAGAATATTATATATATATATTTTCCAATATTTTTTCTCGCTCGCGAAACAATTAGTATAAAAGGTAGACATGTTTTAGAAGTAGCTATTCATTTTCAGTCTAAAACATACTTAATAATGCTAGAAAAACAATACGTCTATCTCAGGACTAAAATAGTAAATTTAATGCTGGGAAGTGTGGGATGTTGTAGAGGATATTCCCCATAAAAAGGCATACACTGTAATTTGTATTCAATATTTCGATTATTAAATTTTCTAGCCGATTTTCATAAATATATGTATATTTTCACACTGAAATAGTTTTACTTTTGATATAATTTATTGTATTATACAAAGTTTTTTCAATGGATACTGTACCTTGGCCACATTCAATAAATAAATAGTTTCCAATGGTCTTCATTGTCCATATAAATTACTAGAAAAATGTGAAACATTATGATAATTTAAGTAGCATATGTCTTATTATTGCTTGTTTTAGCAACAATAGTAGAGCAAGCAATCTCCTATGTATTGTTGTTGTATAGTGTTGATAAATTTTATCAAATTCATAAATTATTCCTTTTTTACAGATAACATTTTTCATTGGCACATTGGTGAACGAAGCTGTGAATATAGTTTTGAAGCACACCATCAGAGAAGCTCGTCCTGTATTCAGAGATAGTTTATATGGAGAATATGGCATGCCGTCTTCTCATTCACAGTTTATGTGGTTTTTTACTACATATATTATTTATTTTGTATTTATTAGGTATGTTACAATCTTAATCTTTGTTTAGAATTTATAAATATTTCCTTTTAACACCAGAGTGACATTACACCTGTATTAAGTTATACATATTATAATGTCAAGCTTGCTGGCTTTGAATGCAATGTTCATAGACTTTAATCCCAGTAAGGGCAGTTTCATTATTTGATTTATCAATTAAATTCTGTTGTGTCTAAATTCTAGTATCACCCATTCAATCCTTAAAACAGGGCATTGCAACAACACTAAGCAAACCATAGCCTTCTAATCTTTTTCTAAGAGGTTGAATGATTGAGTAATAAGTAGTTCTTGTAGAGCACCCTCTGTTGAGACAATGTCCACTAAGAATCTATATGCCGCACTACTTCCCCCATTCCACTGGAAGTTAAAGAGTTAAAATAAGATCTAAACCTTTCAATCTTAAAAATGTATGCAATAGATAATGACAATTGAACTAGATTTTACCATATGTAAAATTTTTAGGCTTCAACATATTAACAACAAGTCAATATTGTCGCGCGTGTGGGTTGCTGGAGTAGTTGCCGGGGTGATAGGAGGAGCAGCCGCTGTTTCAGTGGCACGAGTGTATCTTCTGTATCATAGCGCGCGGCAGGTTGCTGTCGGAGCAGCAGTCGGCGTACTGGTTGCTACACTTTGGTTTGCGTTAACTCATTGCATCCTTACGCCACTTTTCCCTCACATCGTTTGCTGGTAAGAACTTTTTTTTCTCTCCTATTTGAATTTTATTGGATGACATGTTAGTAAATAAATGTAATAATGTAATAAAAAAACTACTTAAAACAAGTTTCAATCTATGCTTTTTCATTTAACTGATACTTTTACCGCTTAAATAGGAGGATATCAGAGTTGCTTTTGCTGCGTGACACCACACTTATTCCAAATGTACTTTGGTTTGAATACACAAGCAGTCGTCAAGAAGCACGTGCCCGTTCTCGCAAGCTTGTTCCCATGAAGGCACAATGACCCGCGGGGGCAGCGCGCTGTCGCCCGAGATGGCCACTCTCCGCCAAATGATGGCGGCGAATGGCGCGCGGCTGTCCTCGCGCTGTTTGCTGGATGTTGCTCGCCCTACCTTTCTACATCTTGTATCATCGGGCCTTTGCCTAACTTTCGCGTGTCCCTTCTCCCACATTCACAATTATAACTGGTAGGTCTTGGAGTTGCCGTGATTGTTGGAACATTGAGATATTTCCTATTGCAATAATATTCATGATCCAAGCGTTGCATTCATTTTTACATAATTTGATTATGTTTATATAATACTCGTGAAGTGTCCCATAACTTTATTTAGATTTCGGATGCTCACTATGTTTGCTTACGCTGGTTATTTTGATTTGTTATTAGTTACTTTATATTTATTTTTTTGTGTCATTTTGAAATCAATGCTCTATTTTTAGAGGCTTAATGTTATAAGGGTGTCACTACAAAAACATTGTACTGAGAAACATGACAACAGTTTTTATTGTTTCAAAAAATTTCTATAGTTGCAGAGCCATGTAAAACGTATTTCAAATATTCCAATCAAAAATCAATTATATATTGTTGGTATTAAATTAACTTGAGGAGATTATTATGACACATTAGGCATTTTTTTTTCATACAAATTTACCTCGTATACAAGGAGTTTAATAAGTTTGAACACTGTCAAAATGCTAAGATTTTTTGGTATCAACTATCCATACTCTGCAATCAGCTGTCTCGAAAATTATGATACTAGCAATCAAAAAGTTAACATTATAAAAATACACACATATTAAATTGATCTTGAAGTAATGGTTTGATGAGAGTGATTGAGGGTAATTTAATTCTATTTTTAGTTTTCAATCGATTTGAAATACAAAAAAAAGAGATTCGCCCTTTTACTATTATAATATAATTACTATTATTTATAACTCTTAACTTATAACTTCATTATTATATGCCTGGGTGTTTTTGTGATATATTTAAGCCATAACAGCCATTTTTGTAGTTTCACCCTTAACACACCCTAAACCCCTATTTCGGACTGATTACAAAATCTAAATTTATGCATATTTCAAATTAGCTGTAGCCACTTGCAGAACTAGAACTAGGGATTGATTTTGTTAGCAATCAATTGTATTTCATGAAATTCTCCGACTTGACTCCGAATAGGGCTATTGCATTTTTTGTATTCTAGTCAAATTTAATCGGTTGTCATGTATTTTATAGTGAATATTATTGATTATCAATCAAAATTCTTTAAATTGCTTATTCAGCATTACATTTTTGATTAATTGACTTCAGATAATTTTTATTCAAATATTATTTTTTCAGGACAGTGAAATATCAAAAAGTAAATTTATATATTATTTGAATTATAGCAAGTTTCACATCAGGCACATATTACTTTGATCTTTTGTATTTTTTTAACGATAGGTATCATCGCGTGTTTAGATAGTTAAATGTCTTTCATTCACTTTCGAATTAAGAAAACTTTGATTTCTTTCCTTGGCTCATGGATTCTACCCACTATTCCGGCCTTAGACTTAATTCGTAAGTACCATTATAAATAACAAGGGTGTATGTCTCGAGTAATAATTTTTTAGTTGGTTTGAGAGATGTTATAAAAGATTTGTAAAATAATGCCCGAAATTTCTTTAAAATTTATAAACTCCAACATAGCTGAAAGAAGACATTATATTTTTGAGTCCATTATCCTGTAGCAATTTGGAATTGCAAATAGTGCTGAAAAATATTAAATGACGAAATCCAATCTAATTTGACTTAAGAAAAAATGTAGCTAAATACAGTACAACACTCTTTGGTAGATGGATTCCGTGTTATTCTAATATGCATTAGTGTCGCCTGAATTCCAAGCAGGCATTTGTAAGTCTGTGATACACGAAAACAGAAGATTTTAATTGAAATAGCTTCTTTGAAATGTTCTGCACACGTTATTGGAACACGTTTTATTGGAAATTGAATATGTATATATATTTCATCACACAATTACTAGTTCTTTATAGACGTTCAATTTGAATTGCTACATATCTGTGTACTTTTATATATTTTTCCATTTGTATTGTGGGTTTATCCATTAACTTATATACAACAGAGATGTTATAATAATAACTAGGTTTCTATCAGTGGTATATGTATTCAATATAATAAACATCAATACATTTACAATGAAGGTTAGTAAGATACTAGCATCAAAATCAACACATTATTATCAATACTTCAGTAAAATTTGTTTTGGGTTAGAAAAGGTTATAAAATAATATATTGTTATCAACTGATGACTTGATGAAATGGCAGTATAGCAATTGTTTTAAATAAGATTTGTATGGCATATTTGTTGCATAATCGTTGCAGAGTAGTTTTCAATAACATGTATCGGTTGATTTGTTTGTCATTGGTATTAGTTATTTTTATTTCTCTATCACTTAGTCCAAGTTACGTATGGCAAATGCGATCTATGAGAAGTGTCAGCGGTTTCATTGATGTTGCATTATGTGTGAATGCGTATGTGTGTATATAGGTCGATAAGTAAAGATTTATTCATATATTTCTTCATGAAATGTGATATGCAGATTACACTTTCTGGTTTTGTATTATTCTCTTTTAAGATGGTAACTGTCACTTCTTGGCGGAGAGGCTTTATAGTTAAATGAATAAAACATAATTTGTTTAGTACTTCTTCCACATTTTTATAATGTAATGATCTGGATCGATTTTGCTTATTGTGAATATTATAAACTGATCATTCGTAAGAAGAGTATTCCCTCAATATTATAAAAGATCTCGGTACTATTAGTACTAAATAAATTATATTTTATTTTTGACAGCTCATATTACCATGTAGGTGATTAATCGCTCTGTGTGAATTTTTTTGCTAGGATATCAATGATAATACCCAAATACTCTAGAATGCAAAATCGGTAAACTAGAATTTAGAACTATTCTATTATTATGTAAGTTTTTTATTCAATGGAAGATATTGAAGAGCCATGCGCTAAATATGGACGTGTAAAGTAATTTAAGCCTCCATTCCAGTCAATGTTTGTAAAATATACTTTCATAGCGTAATTTATTGTAGTTGAACATATTTTGTATAAAGCTATGCAAGTATGTTGCAGCATTATGCTTGAATTTTAATGTTGTAAAAAGTTCTCTAGGGTTCAGTTTTTGTTAAGACAAATTTTCCATTCATATGCAGCTAAGAAGTCCGCTGTAAAATAAACATGTGACTATTGTAGGTGCTGGGATCCAAATTAAGTTGGTATAGGTTTGCAATGGAAGCTATTGACCTAGTTCTGAATAAAAACGAAGCCAAGGTTACTGCTATAAATTGACGGATAAGATGTTTTTTGAATATGCATTAATGTAAAATTAACATTAAAAAAAATTAGCAATGAATAATATGAAATACTCTTTTTGAAAATATATTGTATTGTTTATGGATTATCCAAATATCAACCCTTTGTCAGCAATTTGATTTAAATTAATTTCTTCAGCACTTATTTTACTGTAGTTATAATTCTAAAAAATTCAAATATATATAATGAAGTCAAATTATAATTGCCCATAAATATTTAACTTAAGTTTTATGTATCAATTTATTTTCAATCATGATTATTATTTCCTAATACTTATTTATTAATATGGCTGCTCTCTAAATCTTTTTAATCAATATTGTCAATTGATTACTAAAAACATAGTATGATTCTAAAAATTAAAATCAAATATATATAAATATGTAAGTCACGTGAAATTGTATATATTGTGTATAAGCCTGATTTTAACCCTTTGAGGATTATGACCTTTAGTCCTGTGTTGATTTTTATGAATTGCTGTTTGCATATTTTTTATTGAATAATTATTGTTTCAGATATGAATAAAACATATATTTTATATTTTATATTTTATCTATCAGTGTTCTTTGGCAGTCACATTTTTTTAAAATTTATTTTAAATGATCAAATGAATTCTGTAAAAATTTGAAAAATAATTTAATAAATAAAAAAACTTATAATATGGGGTGTATAATTCACCCCATATCACTTTGGTCGATCCTTTTCAAACTCACCTGCATCAGTAGAGTAACACATGCACTCAGAACATGTTAAAGATTTCTTTATGAATAAAAAGTTATTCAATAGTAATAACAAATAATTTCATTTACGTTCTTAGCTATCTGTTTAAAAATTTGAAAGAAAAACTCATTCCCAGGGGTTAAATATATATAAATATTGTAAAATTACTCTTTATGTAAATTAATTAGGCACATATTTCATTTATGTTATATACATATGGACTTCAGTGAAATAAACCTTTTGAAAAATTATCTAATTTATGTTATCGACTGAAAGTTCTTGATGAAATTTCAATATCAAATTTTGTTATTAGTGACTCAAGTTTCGCATCTTCAGGCATTCTATCACATAGATGCAATGGACTACGGCAGTTACAGATAATAAAATTGTTTGTTATATTTCAATCAATTCTGCTAAAAGGCAATGCTTTTTTATTATTTCTTTCCGTTACTTTTCTATTTCTATCTGTTAATTAAAGATTTTCGTAGATGCAAATGAAGGGTTGGTAGTTTAGGCAGATGTAATGGGTCCATAAATATTTGTTAATGTACTATGATTTCCTTTTACTTGACACTTTACAAAAAATCAATAGGAAGATCACTACAATGTTATTTTGTGTTATTCAGTCAAATGCTAAATGCTCACTTTTCACTTGGATATAAGCACTTACAATCACTGCATTGGATTTTATGCCAATTTATATTGTGTACTATGTAAAATATTTTTGGTAAATTAACTTTATTCATCAAAAATACTAAATCTATATTTATTATACTTATAATGAATAATATATAGGCCAATAAGATGCATTTTAAGATCAAAGAATGTTGATGTACTATAGATATTATTTTGTTTGAGAAAGGTTTGAAATTTCTTTTTTTTATTTTGGATAAATATATATCAATTATTGATTGTTATTAGGAAAATATATAATGATTTAACATTGATGTACATATTCTACTATTACATAAATTGAATAATTATAATACATTTTATATTTATAAAGAAATAGTATATTAACAGAACTAAAAAATTTGTAATTTCACCGGATCGATTCAGTGCATGCTTTTGATTGTTCTTTGTTTGTATGAAGAATGTAATCTATATCTGATAGAGTAATGTTATTTATTGGAAGTGGAAATATGTAAGGTAATTGAGACATTGCCGTTTGCTCACATTATAAAGACAGCTGGTGCCCTCAAAATGCTGCAGAATCATGTTTATCCCTATAGATATTTTTTGAGGTTTACTTAGTATATTATTTTGATGCTAAACTTATTAACTGCAGCTTTTGTGTTATTCTACAATATATCGTACATGTTATGTCACTCAATTTTGTTTAAAATACTACTAATAGAAACATGTTTTCATGTCTTTTGCTGAGAAAATCAGTCCAAGTTGTTGACAAAGAAATTATCCATAGGTAAATTGGCAATCCTTAAAATAAAGCCTTATTCAATAGATCAGTAACATGTATAGCATATAAAGCAATAACAGTTTTTTTTTTGTGGGTATCTATAAATGTGAAAAGAATATATAAATGTGAAAAGAATTAATTTACTAAAATTAGTTGTCCTAAAGAAAATAATCATATTTTTAAGCTACTGTGTAAAAATTTATGACAGTTGGTATATATACTATTTTGCCCAACAGTTGATCAATTGTTGTTGGCATATTTATACTATATGAAACCAAAATTTACATGATCTGATATCGTGGCACTGAAAGGGAGTTGAACATTTGTTGAGTTGTACAAAATCTTTTGCAGACATATTAAATAAATTGCCTCGTGTACATTTTGCAGATACATTTATATACTGAAGTAAATATAACCATGCCTTTGCCTTCGTCGATGTCTGAGAAATTTATATGAATTATTCGTGGAATTACCGTACTGTACCTTTTTATAAAAAGTATATATAATATTTATGTAATTCGTCTTAATTTTCAATTCTCAATTTTTCATCAAATGTGTTACAATATAAATTATTCAATTTTTGTGCTTTTACAACATTTTAAAACTCAAAAATATAGGTTGGTTTCAATATTTTTTTATTGCAGACCGTTTACGTTCGGAGTAAATGACTATTGTATGTGCACAAATATTTTTTATGAGAGTTGTAGTTATCAGTTGTTGATTGACAGCTGTAGTCGTTTCATTTCCATTAGGGCTGGCGCAGGGTCAGTTGTGCATTTAATGGAACTCGGCCATCTGCTTCTAAAGGCCCTGTGCTCAATAAAAAAATATTCCATGTAATCATAACTTCTTACAATGGCATAACCCTTGGTGAATTTTGATGTAAGAAATAATCTTATGTCTTTAATATACATTGCTATTTTTCCACCATGTTAATATTGATATTGTCTGTAAGCACCTTGCGGGTTATTTGGTTGAATTGTATTAATTTCATATCAAAAAATATTAACAATGAAATTATAAATGGATTCTTTACTGTAATGCAAATCCAAAAAAAAAACAGGTCCTTTCAAACTAGAAAGCTTGAGAACCTTTATTATGGTAGAATACATAAAGATGTTTATTAAAAAAATAGGTTTTGTTTACGGAAGGCCTGTACAATTTTGGAACTTGGCCCCATAAAAGTTCATGCTGGCCCTAATTACCATGAACCTATTTGGGAACTACCATTTTTAATTGACTATATGTAATTTTGTATTAAATCATCAGTGTATGTATTTAGGTTAGTGTTCATGGTATAATTTGATTATCATTTTATCATAAAAAAATCTTACCTTATATTGTCTTTATTCTGGCAGAAAATGGCAGTTAAGAAATTTACTTCCTCTTTTCAAGTCATGTCATCTGACAAACGCAACTTTAATGTAATAAAAATTCATAACTAGTCTTTTCGACTTTGTCTGCCAGAACGTTGATGCTATGTTATGTATATTCCTTGACATAATTTTTGGTAGCTATATTAAACATTTTCAATAAAAAGTGATATTATATTATGGAATTGTTGTTTTTTTGTTTACACATTGTTTGTCTACTTTATTTCATAGTTTATTATAAATGATGTAGGTATTTAAATTTAGCATTAGGTTATCAGTAGGTGAGTCATCAGAGGAATGTCTCAAGAAGATCAGTCTTTTACAATAGTGGATGAACTAGTCACGCAGGGTGACAATAATTAAAAGTGTTCAGCAAAAGCAAAAGATCGGGATTAAAAATAGCTGTAATAGATGGGTGGGAGGGAATCTTAAACAACATCCATGTATTGGAATAGAAATTCATAAAGTTCTATCATTCAAGTTGATTTATGAAAATGCTCATATTAGGATTCTAACCTGAGAGAACCATAACTGAAGACCGCAACACTACATCCACAATATTTGCAAGGTACTTGTTGGAAATTCAATATCAAATTTAAATTGTGATACAGTTCCAAGTGTTTGTCATTCACAACCAGGGTTTCGCCAATTCTATTGCATCTGCTTGATTATGCTAACGTTTGATTGGAATTCCACATTATTACACATTCAATGAATTTCAGTAACTGAGGAAAAAAAACAATTTATGGTACAACACAGTTTTATTCTTTTATCAAGTTGAATGGATAATTATTCAAACTCGTGTTTGATGTATTATATTAAGCTATGAATAATCGTCATCGTCTTGTGGAGATGCAGGTTGAGGTATCATTAAAGATGGAGTTAAGTTAGGGACTGTAGATGCTCCAGCCATTCCCTGCAGCTGCAGCAATTGCTGTTGTTCTGCCAAAGCCTGCTCTTCTCTCGCCTATAAATATGGATACAATGTATATTTCAGGTGCATGTGCACCGATTTTACTCAAAGCATTAAAAGATTCCACAGCTCTGGTTATAATGTCAGATGTGAATAATACAGAGAATTACCTTCGCAAACAGCTCTTGTTGTTGGCGTAAAAGTTCTTCTTCTGGTATACCAAGGTTTTCTAATCGAGTGCTTTGTCGTCTTCGTTTAGCTGCAACAGCTTTACAATCGCGAACCACAGCTTCTGCTTCCACCGTATAGTCGCTAAACCCTAATCTTTCAAGAGCTGTGCAACATAAGAAGATCGTTAAATTTCATGCTTTATTGTTAGTGATTTCGTGATATATTGGAAGAAATACAGAATATTCCGTATAATTTAGTATTTACCTGTTAAAATATGTTCCGCATTTATGGTTTTTTTGTTATTTTGATTACACACTAAATTAGCCTCGGAGCTCAGTAAGTGAATAAATTCGGTGCAGCAATTTAAAATTAGTTCTCGTGATTCGTTTGCGACTCGAACTGACGGTACGATTTCTTTTATCATTTTATTGATACTTGCTCGAGGTAATGTCAGTTCGTCTTCTTCTGTTGAAGGTGGACATAAGTCGCGCTCCGGACTAGCCATCTTTATTTAAAGTATGCTTTAAATATAAATAATAAAAAAATATATGCTTTACAATTTGTTACGATAATACAAAAACAATTACAACATTATGTCAATGTGGAAATGACATTGATTTGACAGTTGTAATCATAGACAATGACATAATTTAAAATATAAGCCTAATAGTCAAAATATCTGTAACGCAATATTCTTGTAACAGTATATGTTTATACATTCGGTAAAATTTAGAAACAACACATAAAAAATATGAAAGTACACTGAGTGTTTTGTAAAATTAAGGTATTACAGACCCTATTTGATAAAAGAATGAAACTATTTGTTACAAGACTGACAAAAGTTTTTTCTAGGTTTAAAATTTGACTTCTTTTAATTTAAACACTCCTTGTGATCAGATAGAAAATTATGAAATTAAATAAAATATTATTTCCACACAGTATTTTCTAATATCAAAATATTTTAGTATATTATTATAGAAAAGATCATGGCTGAAAATTGATAGCCAGTGAGACACCATAAAAAAGAAAAAGAAAAGCAGCTAAATTCATCACAAATTCCGCAAAGAAATGTAAAGAGAACACGTTCCACCAAAAAATAGTAATTGCTAATATCGGAGTTCGAATCCCACTAGGGTGTGTTTTTTTTTGTCTCGTGTTTGAAAGAAATTCTTCGTACAGTACTGTTTTGTGAGGTTTATCTCTATTAATGGAACGTCTAAACCACGTTGTGTGACGTTTGCTCGTTTTCGTGATTCTAACATGCAGTGAATTTCATTTGAAATGCAGTTCTTTTTTTTATTTTCATAGTCTTATACCATTCTGTATGCATTTAATTATTGCTTATAATTAATATCAGTGGAATTGTTGTCGTAGTGCGAGATTTACTTAGTGGTATAGTGGTCGTGGGGAGAATCGTGTAATTCTACAGTCTGTTGACGTAAGTTCAAATCCCACCAGGACGTTTTGCAATTCTTTGCTTTATACAATAGATTTTTTTTTATAATTTGTTATCACTGATTTAACTTTTTTCTAAATCGTGTCAAAATTATTTCACCATGATTTTTTCATATTTTAATTGGTTCTAGTGTCTGTGATTTAGACTATAAAGCCTATGTTATAATGTAATTGTTTATATTTTGTGTTACTGACTTGGGCCATGTCTATCCTTAAAGAGAGCCAATCATCCAATTTAAATTTTTCAGTCAACTCAATCTGACAGATTGATTCTAAATTGAAATCAATTACAGTGTGAAGTATTTTTTAACACACTGTATGTTTTTCACCATAATTATAAATTTTAACGAATATTGACACATTTTCACAAAATATTACGTCTTATGTATTATATCTACATGGATATTATAACAAGTTCCTTAACTTCTTGTAATAAAATACGTCATTTCAACTTAATTTGAAAACATACCTTTTATTCTAGGAATGATAAACAAACTTTTTCGGGTGATTGTGAAAATTGAAGCTGACCATGGATGAAACAAATCATAAAAAACGGCATAATCGCCGTAGGATTCCAAATGTTATGGCCATGAATAAAAACCTACTGGGCGCAAATCATAAACCTGCTGACAGCTATATTAAAAAAAATATGGAGATTGAAGAAACAAAACAGAAAGAACTTTCAAACACAAGCAATGCCAAGACACAAGTTTTTGTGCTCACACCTGATGTTCTTAGAGAGATGGGCATCAATATAAGTGCCTTACAGAATGATGCCACAACGCAAGGCGAGTATATGATCATTGTTTTATCCTCATTTGTTTTTATATTACACTGCTTGTATATTTTGTCATAGATATCATTTATTTCATAAATAATTTGTAAATATTTTTAATAACCATATTGTAAATCATAATAAAAAGCTTTCGACTCAAATTGTTGCATTAATTTTCATAATAGGAAAATACCCATAGGTCATTATTGACATTTTAGTTCTACAAAATTATTTTTAACAAATATAGTTGATAGCTATTTCGGCTCACGCCATCGTCAGAACTATGCTTAAACTAACATTTGCTTATCTTGCAGGAATGGGAATTATTTTTTATTATAAAACATATGAATAAACTTATTTATATAAAATATTTAAAATATTTTATATTGGTAGCACAATACAGTCATTTACTAAATTGATAACAGGCTTTTATATTCAGATTAGAAATATAGTGAAAAATTATGATGTAGTCAAACTATTTTTATTTTATTGTTAACACTCCAGCAACCGGTCCCGCATTCGCGCGGAAATTGTCGCAATCGGTTAATGACCGGTCCCGCGTTCGCGCGGATTTCGTCTCGCGCTTCATCTTTACGTCTGCTGGTCGAACACATGATACATTTGGATATTTTTTTTAAATTTACGACTTACAACTCCTTTGTTTATTGTTCTACGTGTCTTTCATTCTATTTCTCTGAAATTTATAGCTCCAAATCGTCCTTGAAGTAAACAATATTTGCCAGCTCCAAAAGTTTCCTATAATTACTCTTGGACTGTAACAAATTAAGTTTTTTTGTTTATAATAGCTCAGCAATAAACTTTCATTGCTTACTATTCATACAAAAAAGCATTATTGATAAAATGTAAGTGATTATAAATAGTAATAGAATATTATTACTCATGATTAGGCATTAGTAATAATATTCTATTACTACTGACTTATTATTATTATTATTAGGCAGTCTGTAGTGATAAATAATATTTAAATGTTTATAAAAATGAATAATAATAAATGTTTCAACATGTTTTTTAATGAAATATTTCATATCTCATTGTGCCTCCTGTTCCTGTCGTAAACCACTGACCGATGAATGGTAAACGCCTACCATAGGGCACAGACCCTAATTCTCGGAAGTGTAACAACTCTCGATAAATATTTTGTGTCGATGACTATTTCGTATTTTATTATTTGAATATATTATCATTACATAAGACGTAACCCCTTAAAATATCTTCACAAAATCATAATAGTAAAGGTACAGGGACCTATAGTATATGATTGATTATCAACATATCGATAGCCAATAACCATTCTGTTTTGAGTGACTTATGTAGAATAGTTTAGTTAAGGCAACCCGACAGAGACCATTTTTGACGAAAAGCAATAAAACTCTTGGGTTATTAGACAGAATGGTTTCATTCATTACGTAAAAAAATATGTGAAACATGTTTCTCGAATATTTACGACTTGAGATCCAGTGATTGTGAAATTGTAGGAATATGGAGTATATATTGATATTTATTATATAATTAAAACTATATCATGAACCCGCAATACTTTAAATATAATTTAAATTAAAATATGTTTAGTGCCATTTACCTAATTGACAAAATTAAAAAAACAGATGTTTATATTTGGGTTAGAAATATGCTGAAATTATGAGATAATCAGATCGTTTTTTTTATTTAGTCGATGATGACCAAATATCACACATAATTTCTTTGAAAATTTCAAAAATTATATTGTTTGGCTCTCAAGTTGTGCCGAAAAACGCCCGCTTTCGACTAGAGTCGAGACTCCCGACAACCGAGTGATATGAGAATATAACAGAAACAAATAAACATATTCACAATTTGAGAAACTCCACATATAATAAACACACAATAATGTGTAACATGGTGTAGGATTTCTAAAGAATTTGACATTCCTTTGTGGGTTTATATGAGTGTAAAAAGATATTTTTTTTGATTTTTATGAAAAAAATATAAATGAATCATGGATTTGTAGCTTGATAATTTTATTTTTAAGCCAATTGTTTTTAAATTACTTATATAATACTATACTCTACACAATACTTCTTATTTTATTAAATTCACTCAACTGAGTAAAAAGTTATAAGCATAATTCCTAATGTCGCGAAAAATAGCAAAGTATCGAAAAATGTGTGGTAATAAGCGTTTTTTCTGCGCAAAATGTGCGGTTGCTTGAGTGTTAATGATCAAATGTCACATGTAATTTTTTTTGAAAATTTCATTAGAAAATATTGTTTGATTTAAAAGCTGTGTCGATTTTAAGAAAGGAATGTATATTTGTCCTATTTGCTAAAAGAAGGTAGGCTCCCAACCTTTTTCGGGTGGTGACCTCTTTTCATAAAATCCATGTGACTCGCGATCCCCCATACAATCCAAAAGCATACAAAAAAATATTTTTTTAATTGACCGTGTACGTTGGAAACCTCCCAAAAAACCCTTTGCAAATCCCAAGTTGGGAACCTATGGGCTAGAATCTAATGTTAGGCAGCTGACAACCAATTGTTAATAATGATTGGATAATCAATCAGATGTTTGCTTAAGCCATAAAATTTGGTAACATCCAAAACAAAACATGTTCAATTAATTTTTAATTTTATTCAAATATTATATTGAATTGTTCCATATTTTTGAGAAATTGTTGATATCTTCAACAATAAAACATTTTGACTACTATTTCCATAATATATTTTATGACCAGGAACTGATTCATCTGGTCATACAATATATTGTGGATATAGTGCCAAAAAAGTGTTTTTTTTATTTATCAAAATATCATGTCTTTCCATCAAGAAATGACAGTTAACATCTCAAAGTTAAAAAAATCTGAAGCAGAAATCGACATTCACCTTTAAAGAGCACTTATTTATTTCCGATCTTCAAAATAATCAACAAAAAACCATCCTCTTGAGAATACAAATCAAAACATGATGTAAATTATTTACAAATTTACCATTCAATGAAGTTGGACATTATATGTAAATTTGCACGAACATGTGAACTGACCTGGTATTTATTTGCAAATGTGTGATCTCGGATATTATTGGTGTTGGGTATCATAGCTGCACTATTTAATATCTTTGGGACACGTCCTACTTTATCTTTCTGCATTATTAAAATGTATCACAACATAATTATTATTTTTTTTCCAGATACTTCAACTCATTCGATAGTTATGCCGGAATCAACACAAAATTATAAAAAGGAAAAACAAATAGATCTCTCAGCAAATATTAAAAAGACATTGAGTAAAAAAATACGAGCCAGAGTCGACTCTAAAGGTGGTCAATCGTCTTCCCAATTTGATGTGACGGGTGTCAAATCAACTGAAACATTGGTCACTGCAACAGATCATAAGACAAATCCTAATAAAAGTGTCGAAATAATTTCCGATTACTCCATTATTCCAGATAAAAACAACATAAATAATCAGATTATTACAGAGCTAGAAAGTATTCCACAATGCCAGACGTCAATAGAATCACCGTCATTTACAGAATTTCGTGTACCGAAATCTCCTGTTACTCCCAAAGCGTTTAAAACATCCAACATGGAAACGGTGTCGATTATAAAATCGTCTATGATTATGAGCCCCGGAGAAGATATACCAAGCTATATTTCAAACTATAGGAATATTTCAACGGAATCTCTTGCGAATCCTGTGTTTGATAAAGATATTGAGTCACAATCTGCGAAAATGGAATTTATAAATTCAAGAAATATAAGGAAAATATCTGATGAAATTTGTTTAGATGCAGAAATGATAATCAATGGTGATACTCTTCATGAACAATTATTTAATGTATGTCCAGAACCAGCTACACTTATTTCTTGTGATGCGAGTTCAATTGCTGAGCCAATCCTTATAAGCGATGAATCATTGAAATTGATCAAATCACCTAAACACACATTAATTGATCAAGTATTGCTAGACGAAGAAACCTCTCAAAATTTATCTTGTGTCATTTCTGAGCCTAATGTTTTTAAATGTGATATGTTACCAAAGCCAGTTGAAATAATTGACAATTTGGCACCTGAAATTCATAGTACTGAAGATGTGCTTTCTTCGGAATTGGTGGAAAATTATTCAGTAATTCAATTCAATCCAAAACAAAACAAAGATGTTACATTATCTATTGTATCCAGTAAAAATATAAATCATGAAACTGATTCAGTAGAATATCCTCAGTTTTCTTCTATCGAATCTGATAATTTGTCAACATTCAACAGTGCAAATGAAGATCCTGATGTTCTTCAATGTCAAGATATTGGACATGTTGAAGGTGGTTCAATAGCGTACAAAAATGTTTCAAATGTTCTTGATTCACAAAATACTCTGAAATTAGAACAGAATGCTGTGAAGCTTAAAAGTTCCCCTCTTATATTGGATAATAAGTCGGTATCGGAAAAAGATTTATCAAAACATATATCAAATTCTGTCAGTGTAATTCAATGCTCGCAAGAAAATATTTTTGAAAATCCAGAAACTGACGAAGATATAAAGTGCTTTGAAAGCATGGATGTTGCAAATGATTTTGGAAGTAATATCAAAATAATTGCTGTAGAAAGAGGTTTATTTACAGCCAATGTAAATTTTTCAGCTAGAGATTTAGAAGTTTTAAGAAAAACACTGGATTTGAGCACTGGTGTAGATTATAACCTGTGTCCTCTAGAAAAAGAGATATTACCAAACGATGTCAGCGCTGAAGGGAGTTCTATTTCTGATATATCCATTGATACTTTTACTAAACATGATATAAATGCTATGGATTCTGAAGAAATTTTGGATACTTCCATTGAACTGGGCACAGATCTTGCGATTGCTGTTACAGCCGCATCTACAAAAGCTGTACTTAATGTTAATGATTGTCCACCTATTGAGACCAACAGGGACGCGGATGATCAGCCAGATAACTATTCTAATATATGTGATTCAGCGATTCAAGATCACACTTCCAATTTTTTGCGAGAAAATTTAGTATTGTTAGATGATGAAAATCATCACACTTCCGATGACACGATTCTGTCAAAAATTCCTACTTCACTTGAACTTCCACCGTTTGAGTCGGTCGTTTCGAAAGCATCTTGTATGGCTGTCAAATCGACGATAAAAGATTATTTTTATGCTCAAAATTTGCAAAAATCCCTTGAAAAAATATGCGACAGGAATGAAAATCACACAAATGATCCTGAACTTATGAGAATAAATTGTTCAGCTATGATTAATAGTGTGGGCCGTTTTGATCATTTGAGCAAGAAAACATCTGCATTTCTTCACCAAAACTTCAACAAAAAGAACACAATTACATTAAATATTAATGATAAATCTACACCAAATAATATAATTCTATTAAAAAACGTGAACAGTATAGAAGACCGATGTGATAATTTTCTTGAAAATCAAATGCCTGACAAAGATTGTACTTCAGATGATTTTGATGATGGTGTTTCAGTAGAGGAACTGAAGTTAGTCAAAGAGAAATATCCTGATGATTTGGTAAACAAAATTAAAATGTGTGACAAAAATGTTTCTGTATTATCAAGCTCTAGGATCCTTCCCGACATGTGTGATGTTCCAAAATTAAATAGCACATTTATATTGAATGATGAAATAGATTCAATGAAACCAAGCAAAGAAGTCGATTCGGTTGATATAGAGAAAGACACTGATGTGATTGATAGTCGAGAAAATATGTTTGCAGAGAAATTGAATAAAAATAAGAATAGCTTAAACAAATCGTCTGTTAAAAATATAAATGAAAAAGATTCACATCACATTGAACCATTTGTGCCTAATAAAGAGAAAGAAGTTAGGAAATCATACTGCAAGGAAATAAGCAAAACACGCGATAGTAAAGATAGCAACTTACTCAATAGTAAAAAATGCACAATGACGAAAGTAAGTTTCAAGGAAAAAACACAAGCTGATTTGAACAAAAATAAAATTTTTAATATGTTGGGAAATAGAGTGGTCCACAGAAAAAAACCGACAGGTATAAAAGAATACATCACTAAAAATTTTAAAGTCACAAAACAACCTCCCGCTGTCAAGAATTTACCTCCCGAAAGAAATAAAATGACCTTTTTATATCACAAAAAAAATGAAGAAGATTCAAATATGCACGGTGTTGAAAAGCCCGGTGGAAAATTATCGTTGAACTATTTACAGAAGAAATCTGATACTCAAATTTCTTCGAGTGGAAACGATATGACTTCTAGTCTGACTGTTAAAGTTTATAAGCTTAAAAATAACCAAAAAGATGCAAAGGTTGTCAATTCGAATGAATTTAATATTTTTTCAGATGCTATCCCAAATATCAATTCTGGTAATGATGACACACAAATAGTTGAAGACGTTTCTACGTCAGTTCCCATGCTGGAAGTAGACTTTATGGCACAGAATGATTATTTACATTATCAAAGCAAGGAATCTGAGGAATTAAATGGTATCAATCATAATTCTTTTGATATGAATCAAACTATAGATTTGCGTTTTCTTTACGATACTAGAGAAGTTCAAGATAGTAAATCAAATGCTTCGATACAATTAATTGACTCGCCGAGTTCGTCGAAAAATTGCCATATGAGCATAAAAAATGTACGAACATATTCTCGTAAACTTGCAAGAAAGGATTCGCACAAGAAAAGTTTTGGTGACATTCCAGGCGGATCCGAATCGGTCAATAAATTCGGTATATCTTCTAAAACCACTGATTTTGATAATGGAAAGACAAAAAATATTGACGATTGTTCATCACAGATGAAGATTCAGTCTTCTATTCTTCATCCACCGGAAGATTTATTATCTCAGAATTTTAAGAATTCCAAACAAGACCAGCAAGAAAAAACAGTACCTGGTGATAAATTGTTAGCTCACGAGGATGTAGTGCCAAAAAGAAAAGCAAAAGGTGACGGTGATGCATTGCATATAAATAAATTTTCTCTTATAGGTGATTCAGTTTCAAAAGATGTTCACTCTATATCTCTCAGCAATAATTTAACGCATCAAAATATAGAAATCTTAACGGATGATTATTTGTCAACCGAAGATAATATGAGATCTGGAGATTTCTCTAGAAATAATTTGATGCCTGAAAGTAATTCAATACCTGAAAGTAAATTTCCGCTTACAAATAATTCAGGCTCTGAAAAAATATCTGTACATGCTAGGAATAAAAAAAACGAGCCGGCAACCGATAATTATTTTAAAGAAGATGTTGACAGTCGGCCAATAGATATCAGTGATTATTTAAATAATGTCAAAGCCACAGTATGTCATAAAACGAATCCAGATTCGTCGACAGAAGAAGTTATGTATGAAGTGCTTATTCCTATTGAGGATGGTGATGAAGAATATGAACAAGAGTATGAAGACTCACAAAATGTAGAATATGATGATGAAATTGACAACGGTTCTCAATTATCTAGTGATAGTCAATTGAAAGATGGTGACATTTATGATGAAAATGCTTGTTCTAGAAAAGATTGCTATGATGATTTTGAAAATAAGCCGACTGAGGCCAATCCGATTTCTATAACTGGTAACCAACTTAAGGATACTGAAAAACTAGAGGACGTCGTTGATGTTGAATTGAAGAGTGATATTAGTAATAACATGTTACTAGATCAGTCAAATTGTATTCAACCGCTCGCTGTGGATGCAGCGAAAACTTCTGCGGTCGAGAAACATAATTCATGTTTAGATGATGATTTGATTATAGAACTGTCCGATAAAAGAAAACAAATATATGAAAATAATTCTTCAGAAAACGTTAGCAATGGAGAAGTATTACCATTAATTAAAGTGTTGGACCGTGACAATGAAATTGAGGAAAGCAATTATGACACAGAAGAAACAAGTCAGGACTTAAAAGAAGAAGAAGTAGCAATGGATTCAAATTCTGACAAAAACCAAAAAGATATTTGTGATGAAGCTGTTTTGCATGATCATCTTACTTCTGTTGCGGATCAACTGGCCTCTGATAATTCAAATAATATAATAACTTCTGCAGAAGACGGTGTTTCAAAAATGAAAAAAACTAAAAAGCAGAAGAAAATATTTGAATATTTATTGAATACTAATAAAACATCAGGTCATGATTTGATTGAAACAGTAAACTGTATTCAGTCTAATAACATTGATACTGATGACGGAAGTGTATACGATGTAAATACTACAGGGCAAGACAAAGTGAAAGTTTCCACTGATAATAATGTGACTCAAGAAAAGAATGATACGAATAAAACTCAAAGTGAAAATGATCTTGTTTCAGTTGAAGAAGTCGACACCTATTTGAATGGTAACAGTGAGGGTTATCAAGAGATGGTGATAGTTGATGAAAAGTTTATAAGGCATGGTGGCTCTAGACAGTGTAAAAAGAATAAGACGAAGCATGAGAATCTGCAAATGAAAAAATGTGATAAATCCAAACGAAAAGAACAAATATCTGAAGAAACTAATGAGCCGAGTTCTGATGCTGAGCGTGAAAACGTATCTGGGGATAATCTGGTTGTAGAGTTGAAATCTGATACTAGCCGATTTGTAGGAAATAGAAAAGATAACGTACCGGATCCAATCGATTGTGAAACAATGAAAATTTCAAACAATAATTTATCTCCCGATTCAGATTTACCGGTTGTGGTAAAAGATATTAATGTCATTTTACCGTCAAGAAAAGATCGAAAGTATTTAACGAGATATGGTAAAGCAAATGCTCAAGGACTAACTGGTCAAATTGAAATTAGTGAAAAAAATAATGAGATTAAACATGAGATAAAACATGAGGAATTAAACACAACAAGCCTAGATTTACTACATGAAGCAGATTCTTCTGTATGCAATATTATGGATACATCAGTGGAAAATTCAGACTTACAGGCAAGAAAAAAACGGAAGTATACTAAAAGAAAAGCGTTATCGAATATGTCAGAATCTCTTTTCTCTGATTCAATGAACCAATCTGTGGAGGGTGACAATGCCACAACAAGAATGTCTATTGATGTGAATTCTTCTGTTTCAAATATGTTACATAACGCAAATTCAAAACTTAAGCGGACATATTCAAAAAATAAAGAAACCTCAGAATGCGCTAATCTTATTGATTCAATAAACAATGGTAATGGAAAATCAATTGATATGGATTCTGATGTTATTAGACCTATTCATAGTGGAAATGATAATATGGAAGTGAATTCTAAATCAAAACAAGATCATAATAGGAAAAGAGTAACATCACATGCAACAAAATGTACTGATGTCAGCAGTGATGCAAATGTAACATCTATCGATAGTGATAGTTCAGCAGTTCCTCTAAAATCAAAGCGAGGCCGTAAAAGGAAAATAACAATTCCAGAACTAGATACTATTAATGTTTGTGATTCAATAAATCAGTCCACAAAGGATAGTAATGAGGCAAATGAAACGTCTATTGATATGCTTGTCACAAATGTTACCGATGTATCAAACAATATGAGTGAAGTGATTGCTAAACCTAAACGGGGTCGTAAAAGAAAATTAATACCCGAAGAATCAGAATCCACCATCTTTGATTCAACAAGTCAATCTGTTATGGATGGTAATGAGAAAAAACAGACAATCGTTGATATAGATAATTCTGTTTCGAATATCAATAATTCAAAATCGATTTTAACACCGAAGAGGAAATATACTAAGAAACTGAAAGAGACTTTGGAAATTCAATCTTCTGCATCAAGTGAGTGGTATCCTTATATTAGAAATTTTTGTTGTCAATGTTACTCTTCATTTTGTGTCCTGGGAAGTTTATTATTTACTGTGTAAAGTTACGATATTTGATGGTAAATTGTTAATTGTTTTCACAGATAAAAAACTTCCAGTCACGTGCGGTGCATGCCGGATGGAAGTTAAACCAAAGTCTTGGGACAAACACAATTTTGAAGACCATAAATACCTTGGCTGGCAAGAGGGTGAAACACCGATTGTATGACAATTTAATTATCTTCGTTGATTAAGAAGATATGTCTTTTTTTATCTTATTTTATTATCACTGTATTTATTTTTATTTGCAGAATATGGATGATGAGGTAACTGTCATAAATTTATTGCAAAAAGCATTAAATCAATCAAAGAAGAAGCTTTCTTGTCCCAAGTGTAAGATCGTTCGATCTTCTGCTGTCGGATATCTTGCTCATATGGGACAATGTCAAAAAACACCTGAGGTAAATTATTTTTTTTTTACAGATGTTCATAGGTTTCTAATATAGGATATAAATGCTTAGCACCTTTTGACTGAGCGGTACGATTTTGTACTTTCTCTATAATTTTGTTTACGATGGCATTTTTTTTATTTACACGCCATTGTCATTACGGCCATATTCACTGTTATTAGAAAATCTTTCAAAGTTTGATGATATGCTTTTCAATTGGGTTAAGTAAGGTAACCTTGCTTATATGATTATTATTTAATGTTTTTTTATATCTGATTTTATTGATTGAGTTTCAATCTTGTTTGACTAAATACATGAAGTATCGCAGCACTGTCTAATGTGTACAGTGAGAGGACAGAAGTTTGAAAATTCACAGGTCATATAATTACAGTAGTGAACATGTAGCCGTAATGAAAACCACATTTAAATAAAGAACTACCAACATAAAAAGATGTATAGGGAAGCACAATGATCATATTGCTTAGCTCGAGGGTGCCTCAACTGCCTTGGGTCAAGCATTCACTGCCTAGGCTCTATTAGCACTTAACCACTAATAAATAAAGAAAAGAAAGAAAAAATACATTTAATCAAACGGTGCTTTCAGAAATGACTTTCACTATTTAAAAATATTGGGACTGTAGGTGAAATTAAACATTGACTGTAGGACAAGTATGCATCGTGCACGGCACTTTTATTCAACTACAGCCTTTCATATCTATTGATGTAATGGGTGTCCCCACTAATCACCATGGCTTCGTTCATCTGCCATGGGAATAAAATATTTGACCAAAATAAGTGTTTTTTATCCAGTTTATCATTGCATGATTAAAGTTTATTGATTTTATTTTAATATTATAGGAAGTCAAAGCGCTCCGAAAGCCGTGTCCTATCTGTTTCCGACTTATGCTTCCCCAAAGCCTTAAAGTCCACTTGCCAATTCATACAAAAACAGTTGCTGTTAAACCTGAAGTCCAAGCGGAGGAGATAGACGTCCCCAGAGAGGGTGGCAGGGTGAAACGAAAAGCCGCAGAAAAGTGAGTCCTATTTATTTACGGTTCAACTTTGTGTTTTGTATATTCACACATTGCCTCTTTTTAGATTGTCTAAACTGCAATCTGATTTATATTTTATGTTACTTAATTATGTTTTTTATCTGCAAAATATATTATAATTTTATATATTGTCAAAAATAATAATTTGTTATATTATGTATTTGAATTGAACTTGAATGAAATCATGCTTCAGGGGGAATATAATTATGTATATTATAATTTAAGGAACAATAGCTTTATAGATAGTATAGTCACCTTCACAGTTTCAACAATATATTTTTTGATCAGGACCGGTTTCGCTCTTTGTGAGCATTATCAACTGACAGAATACAATTTACAAGCATGTCTATTTATACAAAATTTTTGAATTAAAGGTAAGCAGGTATACAAAATCATGGGTTCAAGAACTAAGAAACAATTTACAGGAAATCAAACAATATTAATACAAATAATGTAAATTTATTTAAAAATTAATAATTTTCAAACAAAATTAAGGTAAATCAATAATCCTTTAAGAGCTCTGAACAATTTTAAAGAACTCATTAGGAGAAGCAAGGAGTGGAAATTTTTATAAACAAAATAACCTGCACTTAAACAATTAACGGAACATAATGAATTAATATATGAAATTTTCATGGTAGTCAATTGAAGATGAATTGATGAGAAGAGATGGTCAGTCAGGGGCGTTCCAGTATTTTCTGCAACAAATAAAAAAAAGGGGAGGCAATATCATTTTTCAAAAAAAAAAAAACGGATGTATTATATTAATCTAATCTAATAAATATAACAATGGTGGTGCCAACATTTACCTGCCATTATTTTTTCAGAGCTGATATCACAATAAAAAAACTGAAAGATACCAATGTTGATGACCCTGCAGATGACCAAAAGGATTTGGTATGCCCTTACAACTTCAATTTTTTTAAAAAACATTTATATCGAATTAATTCTAGCTACAGTTTTACACCACTTTAGCTACTTTTTTTTAGCTGCTTGCTACACTTTACATTAAGTGTTAAATGCCACCTTGTGTTCGAAAGGCATGATGTTTTAAATAGTAAAAGCACATTTTCTCACATACAAAAAAATATTTTATTATTTTAAATATCTTGTTTTACATATTTTATTGAAACTCCTTTTTGAAATTTTCAGCATGAATATTACACTCGTCCATGTAATCCAATAACTATTGAGTTTGCGAAAAAATGTTGGAAAGAAAACTTGGCACAAAATAAACCCATGGTCTGCCCGAGATCTAAGTGCACATTTTCAGATAAATCTGAGGAAATTATGTGTGAACACTTCCTCAAGAAGTGTAAATATATGACATCGAAGGTACTGACCTATTATTATTTTGATTGTTTATTTATATACTGAAATGTCTATTAATTGAAATATATGTAAAGTAATATGTGACGATTTTTTTTCATAGCTTTTCAGTTGTAAGGCTTGTTCATTTAAAAGTGATGAAGCTGAAATGCGGGAGCATGTGACCAAGGAGCACAGCGAGTGGGCGGACAAGAATGATGATGATGAAGATGAAGATGAAGACTCCGACGATGTGAGTGGTTGCAGTGAGAGCGAATCCAAAAAACGTTCATCAAATAAGAAGATTACTTCAACCAAGATTAATGAATCCAAGTCTGGTAATAGGACAATCTCATTATTTATCGTTCTTACAAAAAAAATAAAAAAAAATATTTCCTACTGTCTTTTAATAAATTTATAGTATTTACAAAAGCTAAATACATTTTTTTTCACAGATAGTGCACATAAAAAACCAATAGTGTTTTCTACGACTACCGATTTCAAGGAGAGGTTCAAAGCGTGGACTAGAGAATTGTAAGTACTAAGATGAAGGTCACATTTTATGCTTCATTGCTTAGAGCAGGTATTCCCAACCTTTTGTACTCTAGAGCGCACTCTAAAATATCGGTAGGGTGGCGGGCACCACCTATTTTTTCTAAGGATATTTATAATTGAAATTGAGTAATAAATAAAAAAAATACTCATACATACAAAATCACAAACATACAAAGGAATATAATAAACCTAGGTACTCAAAAAAATTTGAAACTAACAAATAAATAGAAATATTTAATTAGTGCTTATGAAAAAAAATTTTCATGGTTGAATAGTGGCGGGCACACACGAATCGTTCCGCAGGCACCATGGCACGGGGTTGGGAATCCCTGGCTTAGAGGAATACTGCTCAGGTCTTATTTTTATAGAAACAATTAAAAGCCACTTTTAAGGTGTTAACTGTCACTTCTTTGATGGAAAGGCATGATATTTTAAATAATAAAAACACATTTTTTAGTACTCATTTCCACAATATATTTTTTGATCAGGACCGGTTTCGCTCATCGCGAGCAGTCATTATCAGTAGCTATTATTAGTCAATTATCAGTTGATAATGCTAGTAATTCTATTTAGGAGAATTTGTTATTTATTCAATTTATTTGTGATATAAAATTTAAATCGTGAGTTATCAATGTTTTGAGTTTTATATTACCAATATGTCTTGCCCATTAAAACTCAAAATTATAATATATATCATTTAATTTATATATTAAAAAATGAACACCCAAAGAGTTACTGAAAATACATCAGAAAAAAAATATTTCAACAAGGAGATCTTAATTAAAAGCAGAACCGAAACAGAAAGAAAGGTGTTTGCAACGGCAATGCAGTGGTAATAATTTAGATGTAGTGAGATTATTTCTAAATAGGTTTTTTTAACTGTTATTGATTCATAAACTGCGTGATCTCTGTGGTACTTTGGCTTGAA
Organism: Himalopsyche japonica; assembly: GCA_028555115.1. Lineage (NCBI taxonomy): Eukaryota > Metazoa > Arthropoda > Insecta > Trichoptera > Rhyacophilidae > Himalopsyche > Himalopsyche japonica. The sequence goes on along the minus strand of JAHFWJ010000442.1, from coordinate 1,618,399 downwards.
TGAATATATTTTTGTTTTTCAGTGAGGAGAAAAATTTTGTCTCCGGATTTCTATTTAGGGATATGCTGTGCAATAACTTTGTGGAGCTTGACAATTACGAGGCAGAACACTTCTTGCCCAAGGAGCGCGAGTCTTGCAAAATTGCTCATCAATTATTCTCTCCTAAGAAGAAATCTGAAAATCCATCAGACTTACAGTGGCGCACATATTCATTGTTTGAGTCAGATCTCTTCCATGGTAAAATATTATCACTTATTAATTAATGTTTATTTGACTCCAAAAAATCTTTATTTTAGGTATTTTTGTTTTCTACTCTTAAGTCCTTATGGTTATAACTTGTTCCAGTAATACTCTTTTATTGTCAAGTTTTCATTGCAGAAGGTTCCCGATTTCGTTTAAATATATTGAGATTTTAGTTCTTTTTACCAAAGAAATGTTAAATATTTTGGGATTTTTAAGTTTAAAAAGAAGTCATTTGGACACATTGTAATTCTGTGATGAATTATGTCCTAATATTATCATTTTGAATGGTGTATTAAAATTTACTTTTTATTGTTATCATATACCGTTGATAATTCAACAATCAGGAAGTAGTAATTTTAAATAAACTGATTTGAACACCTGGTATCACGGCCTCTCATGTGTTTTTTGATCAAAATTTAGGGCTTTATTATTTAAAGCCACAGATGTCAATAATGTTGTCATTCCTCTCCCACCTATGCCTAGTTGGCCAGTGTCTGCCAATATTATTTCATACCAAAGTAATCCTTACAGTTTGCTTAAATTGTTTCAGATGCTCTTACGCTGTGGTGTGGAGGTCCTGTATTCGCTATCGGTTGGGTTCCCGGAGAGAAATATTCCAATTATATAGCTGTGGCGGCAAATCCGACTATGGATTACAAACTCTATGAAAATAAATGCTATTCTTATAAAAGTATTGTTCAGATCTGGGATGTTGGTTTACTGAGTAATAAAATGTAAGTGAGGTTCATTTATTTGTATTATAGCTTGGTGTATCGATTAATACTATTACTGTTTTATGATAGAGGAAAAACCATGTTATAAAAAATTTTGATTGTGAAATTTTAGGTTTATTCATCACATCTTCCTATCTATTTTTTTAATCAAGGATGAATGAATTTTCGAAAGTGTCTTTGCCTTAAACAACTTAAAACAGTTGCTTAAAGATGTTTCATTATGCAATGATTGATTTTTGCTTTGGAGTAAAATGCTTATCATTATTCATTTAGGCTCTACCAATGTAAGACATTTCAATAAAAAAAAATATTTTCGATCTACTATTGCAGGAAATATAATCTTTAAATTATAATATATGCCAGCCATCGACCATACCACGTTGTAAGCACCGGCTCTCGTGCGATCACCGAAGTTAAGCAACATTGGGCGCGGATAGTGCTTGGATGGGTGACCGCTCGGGAACACCGAGTGCCGTGTTCTCTTGGCTATGGGAAGGAAAACCCAGACAGAAAACCGAACACCAACCCGCCTGGGCAGCGTGGTGCTGCTATGTCCAAACCCCCCCTGAAAAAAAAAAAAAAAAGCAGGGGGAGGCCTTCATCCAGCAGTGGATTGACCCCGGCTGATGATGATGATGATGATATGCTTTATGAAACTAATGTTTTTTTTCCCATAGGGGAAAGTGTGTCGGGCCTGCTAAGATGGTGCTCGGAATAGCCCATGAATATGGGAACGTTTGGGACTTGGATTGGTGTCCATCATCATGCATCGAGGACGGAGAAGACAATTTGCATTCTGGTGATTGCGATGGTGCCCATTTCCCAAGAATGGGTTTGTTGGCCATTGCTTGCTCCAACGGAAGTGCATACATATATGCTATTTGTGACCCAGCTAGCTTACCGGCTAGGTAATTTATTAACTACAATACCTTCCTTCTGATTTTAATATTTTATCATATCTTATTTGGCTAGAATATATTTGAATGAGAAGTAGAAGAAATATAGTGCCACCTCTATCCTATTGTAAGGATTGCGTTATTTGCAAGTCATTTAACAATTTTCCTTATTAAAATATAAATCTCTGTTCACTTTTGATGAGTTACCTGTCAATTCCTGGTGGATCAGCATTATTTTTATTATTCAAAAATAATAAAAAAAATCAAACAACTTAATTTGTACTTTTTCCATATATTTTTAATAACATGTTTCAGTCATCAGTTTTTTTCACCACAGGCATATTACTGTCCAAAAAATTGTGTTTGTTAAAATTGTTGGTGGCAAGAAATTGTGTTGTTATAATTATTAATCAAAACATTTATTTCTTCTAATTTTAGTACTGGGCGTAATATATATCATACAGAACCAGTGGCCGAGCTTCGATTGTTCGACAATGAATCTGATAGTGGAAAAATGAGTCAAAATCAGGCGACTAAATTGATGTGGAGTCTGGTATGTAATATTTTCATAATAAAATGATGTTTATTGTTAACATTTGTTCATAATATAATAATTTAAATTTGAATTCTTACAACTTTGTACGATTCCACATGTTTTGTCACTAACGACCCGGGTTTCGCCTTTTGGTATCCTCAGGCATTTTATCACATGGATACAACAGAACTGACGCGCAATAAACAGTTAGCATCGTCTATATACCAAAGGTATTAATTATAGGAAAACACAAACCCCAAGGCAAGGCGTCAGTTCTGTTGCATCCGTGTGATAGAATGCCTGAAGATGCCGAACGGCGAAACCCGGGTCGTAAGTGAAAAAACATGTGGAATCGTACAAAGTTGCTACAATTCAAATTTGATATTGAAATTACATCTAGCACCTTCAGGCGATGTCATAAATTAGATTTTATATGAGTATAATATGATCTATAACATGTCAAATTTAGTTTTAAATTATTAATTCATTTACATAAAGACATTGACATTATTTTTAATTATTTTTACAGGAAAAGGGACATAACATAATTGTAGTCGGATATTCATCAGGAATCGTTGCTCAGTATGACATCACTTCTACATCTCCGATGCTAAAAACAAAGCAAGGGAACGTATCGGTGTTTTTCCCCTACCATTTCTTCCAACCCTATATAAACCCCATCAATGGTAAGACAATTATTCATCACTACTTCTTTTCTTCTGACTCGAGTAATTAGTCAATTGAATTAATTTTATATTAGTTATTTTCTTGTTCCCATTTCTTTCACTTTGCTTTTTTACTGTTTAATAGGTTTGGTGATAGTTCCGAGAGCTATTCCTGATAGTGGAGACGTTTTGATAGCAGCATCTTCAATAGCGGGCTGTGGCGCATGGTCAGGAAATACGGTTGTAGTTAACCGCAAAGGCCGATACACAAGCGCTGGACTTTCTCCGCATTGGCCAAACATTCTGGTCTGCTGTGAAAATTTTGCTGTCCGAACGCCTTTAAAATGTAAGTCTGATCATAGAATTGTGAATTAATATATTGTTATTTTCTGTGCTTTTTTACGATAGTTCCGAGAGCCGTTTTGATAGCAGCAAATAGCGGGCTGTGGCGCAAGGAAATACGGTTGTAGTTAACCGCAAAGGCCGATACACAAGCGCTGGACTTTCTCCTCATTGGCCAAACATTCTGGTCTGCTGTGAAAATGCCACCTCCATACTTTGAAAAAAAATGTCATAAAGTCATTCTTAAAATAAGGTGCAGAGCCAGTGCGTGAGTGCCGCACATCCTGCGATGCAAACTTTCAATACTTTGTAATACAGGCAATCTTTTGCATATAGGACTGATTTTGGTTTCAAAATATCGCCGAATTTGTTCTGCTACTGCCACCTCCATACACTTGTCAAAAGTGTTGGGTTAAAATGTTTACAACATTGATTTTTCGAACCCTTTGAATTTATAGCGGTCCCCACCAGAGTCACAAATCAGTTTTAAACTTCACTCCAAACTTCGCATCTAACTTCACGCCAATCTTCATGGCTTCGCAATAATGACACTCCATGACACATGACAGTAATGGTGCTTGTTCATTTGAGTTTGATTGGTGGCTTCGATTCATGATGGCAATGGTGATTACGAGTGAGTTATTTGTTAGGGATGTAATTGTTAAAGTGATTGTGACAACATAGGACATTTCTTTGTGTTTCTAATGTTGTGAAACATTCCTAATGCATCTGGCTTTCATGAAAGCCAACCCAATTATTTTTATTGCTCTATTTATAACTCTATATGGATAGAAAACATTTCGTAAAATAGCCCTAGCCTTAGCAACGCCTAAAGATTTAATTTATATGAAAAACAGCCTATACACTATTTTTCGACATGTTTAAATGTTTTCTATTCATATAGAGTTATAAATAGAACAGTAAAAAATAATTGGGTTGGCTTTTATGGAAGCCAGATGCATTAGGAATGTTTTACAACATTAAAAAACACAATGAAATGTCGTATGTTGTCGCAATCACTTTAACAATTATATCCCTAACAAATAACTCACTCGTAATCGCCATTGCCGTGACGAATGGAAGCGAACAATCAACGATGACTGAGCAAGTGCCATTACTGTCACTTGTCATGGAGTTTCATTATTGAGAAGCCGTGAAGATTGGCGCGAAGTTTGGGGGTGAAGTTTAAAATTGATTTGTGACTGGTGGAGATCGCAATAAATTTAAAGGGTTGGAAAAATCGATATTGTAAACGTTTGAACCTAAGATTTTTGGCAAGTGCATGGAGGTGGAAGTAGCGGGATAAATTAGGCGATATTTTGAAACCAAAATCAGTCCTATATGAAAAGATTGCCTGTATTACCAACAATTGAAGGTTTGCATCGCAGAGTCAGCGATGCGCGTGCACTGGCTCCGCAGCTTGCCATTGCAGACCCCGCGACGTTAGCGTAGAAAGTTTTAAGGTGTAATTGTTCCTTATTCTTTGCAGGGCTGCCAAGTGCACTACTATCAATTTCTATGCGCTCAATTGCGAATGATGATCTGGCCCACCGAGGAGGCAGTGCTGTACCTGGAAGCACTTCTGTCTCGGCCAGTTGGTGGAATGGTCACATCATTGCCGCGGGAACAGCAGGGGATATCTTTATCCAGCCTTCAATGTCCCACATAGTAGTCCCCCACCGATCAGGTGCGCTCAGGAAGCAGAAAAAGATCGCAGTGAGTATTCACTTGAATATTGCCAGAGCTGAAAATGATATCAGAACCAATAAGAATTTATTTATAGTTATTTATATTTTCTAGAAATTATAGCTTTGATCAAACTCCATCAATTAGAAGTCGAATTGAAGAAATGTCAATATTTAGGTTTAATTCTTAATCCAGATGATAGCATGGTCTCATCAAAGAGTGGATTTTTAGTGTATTTTTTAAAATTTATTTGATTCAATTTTAGTATTTTATATTTTTTTTTCTATTGGCTTTCAGTGTAATGTCAAATGTATAATTATGTTTAACAATATCGATAATTTCTATTGAATTATAAAATTGATTTAATATTAACACTTTACGGTCTGCACATATTCATTAAATAATTACACTGAAATAGTTTTTTCCTATTTTGATTTTAGCCTTTGTGTATATTCTTCATCCATTTATCGATAAATTTTGAAAGTAAGAATTAAAATTCATATTAATTTTTGATAGTATAGCTGCGCGTATCCGAATATGCCACATTGTGCGTTCCTGGATTGTAACGTTTGTTTCAAAAATGCCTGCAGACCGTAATGTGTTAATATATTATATTTCAGTGTTTATATATAATTATTCAATCTTCAGCTTCTCAGCTATCCTCTGATGGTGAGCTTCAGTGATAAACCATCAGTGCCCAGAAAGCGAATTCGCTCATCTGAAAGCAATTACAAGCAGATTATTATGCCAAAGAACAAGGATGGGTTCGTTGCCGAGCCTTCCAATTATAAAGAAACCAAGGATCAATATGGCTTGCTACTTGTGGATGTACCTTGGGTGAGTTGTTCTTAGCCAGTGTGTTATGATTATTGAATCTTTAAAATGACTCAGTACGCTTCTCTGATCCAGTAAAAACTTTGACCGAAATCCATAAATTAAATGATAGTGTTCATGCAGGGATTCAAAGCTGTGAAAATTAAATAAGAAAGAGACGGTGATAACTAGTTGGCTACAGATTTGCTTGCTTATCCAATAATGCTGGTTGAGCTGATACTAATTGAATATGTGCCATAAATATTATATTTATTTTACAGGAATGTGCCAAGCCAATGCAGCCAAGTGGCCCTAAAGAGAAAGATGTCGTCATCGATAGGTTTTCTTTGCAGAGTGTGTACTCTGTGAAAAGTCATCCTTCGTCGTCCGCCCATTGGTTTCACGCTTATGGCGGCCGTTCTGGTATCGTGAGGATCATGTGCGTGAAGCACCTCGCCGATACTAAGTCGTATGCACGCGGAAAGGTTGCCAACCCTGGAGCGTATTTTTAAAACAGTTCACTACAAACTGCTTAATTGGTACTCCTGCGTATGATATGATAAACGGGGAGACTTTTTATTTTATTATGTATTATAATCATTTTGAGTAGGGATAAGGCATTTTATACACATATAACTACTTGCAGCAAGCAGATTGTACGATATTGACTAAATCAAAATAAATTGTTGAATGTTGAGCAATTCTATTCCTTGATATTGGTTGAATTGGCGTTTACTTGGTAGAAATTCATTATAACATGGTGAAAAAATAGCAATGTATTTTAGCTCTACAAAATTTATACAATATTAATATGATAAATATTTCGGCTTATGCCTTTATCAGAGCTATGTTTAAATTCTTTTCTGTTTTAACACCATAGCTTCATATTGTGCTAATAAATTGCAAAGTACAAAGTGCAACATTTTGATCTTATGCATTTCTCGAAGTGGGAGTTAATCTGGGTTTTTTTTTTCTGGAAGTAAGCATAATACTGTAACGGAGATGATTTATTCCAAAAATGCATAGACCTTTCGTAATTTAGGTCTGAGAAGCGGCGAAAGATTTATATTTGTCTGTTTGTTCAAAATTTCATGTGAAAATTGATATCTGTCTATTTCTAGCTGTTCAAGTGCCTTCAGCTTAAGATCTTTATTACAAAAATGTAAACACAGGGGCACTGATTTTAAATTTATGTTATGCGATTCATGTATGAGGTGATTTGCAAACTGCCAATTTGTTTTTTTATTATTAAATGATCTCATATGTTCCTTAGCTCGATTCAATATTACTCCTGCCTTTCTGTTCGTTATATATGGTTAAACATGAGCCACAGGACATTTTGTAAATACCACTTCTGTCAAGATTATTAATTTTGTCTTTACTATTTTTAAGATGTGTGCCTAAATTGTTATTGACCTTAAATGCAACATTTACTGAATTTTCACTAATACTCCGTAAGTAATTGATTGATTTAAAGAAACGGTTCTCTCATATTTGCTTTTTCCAGATTTAATTGGTTTTTGTTTTGCAAGTTTATGATTTTATTCATCCGAAATGCCAATTTGGCTGTCGGAGTCTTCGTAAAATTCCTCCTTCAAAAGATATATCTGCAAAATCCCTCCACGCGTGGAATCATAAACTTGCAGCATACAATTATATGATACATATATTAATAACTCTACCTATGAGTCAGATAGATTACCTTAATGAACAGCAGACTATAAAAGGCATAGCCCTAAATAATGGTTACGAGATAGCGATGATAACTAATTTATTGTATAAAAAACAGTTGAATCTCTCTATAAAACTTATTTACTCGAACGCAATACAAGAGAAACGTTTCTTCAAATCAATCAATTACTTAGGGAGTATTTAAAAAATTCACCGTGAAATTAAAAATTCAGTAAATGTTGCATTTAAGGTCAATAACAATTTAGGCACACATCTTAAAAATAGTAAAGACAAAATTAATAATCTTGACAGAAGTGGTATTTACAAAATGTCCTGTGGCTCATGTTTAACCATATATATCGGACAGAAAGGCAGGAGTAATATAGACTCGAGCTAAGGAACATATGAGATCATTTAATAATAAAAAAACAGATTCGTAATTTGCAAATCACCTCATACAGAAATCGCATAACATAAATTGTAATAAAGATCCTAAGGTGTGGGCACTTGAACAGCTAGAAATAAACAGATATCAATTTTCAAACGAAATTTTGAACGAGCAGACAAATATAAATCTTTTGCCGCTTCTCAAACCTAAATTACGAATGATTGATGCATTTTTATAATAAATCATCTCCGTACAGTATTACGCTTACTCCCCCCCCCCAAAAAAAAACCCAGATTAACTCGCACTTTAAGAAATGCAAAAATCAAAGTGTTGCACTTTGGAATTTATCAGCAAAATATGAAGCCATGGTGTTAAAACAGAAGATAAGATGTATTTTGTATCTTTTCTACATAGCTATATATAGATAAGCAAATGTACATTTAAACATTGATCTGATGAAGGTGTGAGCCGAAATAGCTATCAACTACATTTATCTTATAAATTTTGTAGAACTAAAATACATTGCTATTTTTTCACCGTGTGATAAATCTATTTCTGTTCATAAAATTCATATAACGGCTTCGTTTAAAATTTTCAAACACAAGTCAATCTACATTTTAGCATAAATGATATAAGCAATACAACCGACCATGTTGATGTCTTTTTAGTGCTTTTTAATGTAGATGTTATCTTTTTATTATAGAAGCATTTGAAGCTAGTTAAGAAATTAAGGCTACATATTGATTACAAATTTATTTATTGGATTAGTTCATAGAAGTCATCGTAAGAATTGTAAAATATATTTCCGAGGATCTGAGAAATGCTGTGCACACGAAAAATGTAATTGTCAACGTGAAGCCTTCTTTTGAAATGAAAAAAAAAAAAAAAAGGTTCCTGTAATAGGCTGAACATATTGTAACTGTAAAAAGTGTCGTTTACTGTATATTAACTCACAAAAATGCAAAACAAAAGTCTACAGTGAAAGATGCCCGCTTGTACTTTTCAGTGGAGCCTTAATTTATCATTCCTTTAGTTTTGTTGTTGGTAGAAGATATGTAAAAATTATGCTTTATTTGCTTGAGAACTGTATTTTGACTCGCATAGTTCTTCCGAATGTAAAAAGAATAGTTTTTAAGAGAAATTACGCATTGAATATATATGTTAGCCAACTATATCGCAATATTTTAAAGTAGTCTGCAAGCTTTATTGTACTAATTGAGATAGTAGTAATGTTAGCGAAGAATGTGCATTGAAACCAGCCGTTTTCTGCCGCAGTTAATGTATAAGATACTAAAGTAAATGGAATTGTTATTATTTAAACTCCATTAAAAGACTGTTAAATATTATAAATTTTATTTAAGTATAATATTTATTTCATAAATTAACCTTTTAACGCCCAGCGGTCCCGTGCGGGACCGGTGATTATAGTGCATTTCGCTATCGAGTTACACTGACATTTATGAAAATAGTATTCAAAATATGAATATTAGCTTATATAAATAATGTCTTTGAGATACCGTTCAATAATTTTATTTTCGGTTCGAAAAAAATATTTTTATCATGATGAATAATATAAACATCTGTGTTACAATATTGGCTCTTGGTATGTGCGTTGTTATTTTAGGCGAACCATAATAAATCAGCTTAATCTACACTATTCACTACATTTTGATGGGGAAACACATTTTTTTCATACAATACATAGAACATTGTTTCTTTGAGGCAGTGGCTCCCAATCTGAGTGCGCGAACCCCTCAGAGAAGTTTTTATTCTTTAACTTTAACGTGTAATTATATAAAATGTGAAAAATTACGTATAAAGCTTTAGTAAATTATAAACAATCTTTTTGATAATGTTTCTTATTATACCCAAATATAATGAATAGATTTAGAGATATAAATATTTTTAGAACAACTGCGGGTCGCGCGAATATTTCACAAAAAAATGCTTGGGCGGTTAAAGGTTAAGCTTTTTCTGATCTATCTTATTTAAGAAATGTACATTATAATGAATAATTCTGTGTAAAACAGAACTAAGTTATTCTGACTTATCAATAATGATAATGCCTTATAATTGGAATATTTGCCACTACAAAGTTTTACATATAGATATGTATAAATTCTAGTGATTAATATTTTTTTATACAAGCTTGAAAAATTTTGTCGGAAAGTTATTTAGGTTTTAATCCCTTAATTATTTGCATTATTAAAACACAAATTCATTTTTGAGCTGAGTTAACTTTTGTTGAATTGTTGTTTTAACTGTGATATTATCAGGGCTTTTCAAATTTCCATTTAAACAAAAATTGCTATATATATTTTTGCGGAGAAAATCTCATGGGTCTTTCGACTAAATGGTTTTTTTTAAGTCACGGATATTCTGCTTGCCAATTAACTGAGATTCTACTGCATTAAATTTAATATTTACCTCAAATACTGCTGTTAAAAATCACAGTTAATGTTCATGCGATTTTAGCAAATGAATTATTGTAAGTACTATAAACCAATTACGTATTGATATAATAATTTGTACATTTTTTAAATCCTCTTTCGAATTATTATTTTAAGCATTGTTTTTTTACCGTAAATGAGCAAGTTCATTAATTTAGATTTTATCAAGCTTGTTAGATTGATAAGACATCAGGTGCCTTGACAATAAATAAATCTCATTTACAAATAATATTTGTAAAATATATGTTTCATTATATTTTCGCTTCAGTTGTCATCATTCTATATTTGGCTATTATCTAATTGTAAATAAAATACAAAATTATTTAATTGGACTTGTAGTTGAAACGAATATATCCGGTAATTTTACATCTAAAAAAATCCATTCTGTAGCTTAAATGAAGAATATTTCTGAACTATATACAAGCTGGGTTTCATGGGAGCAAACCCATTTGTGTCTGTTTCATGTGCTTTTTTTTAAATGCTACCATAACTGAACTCAGTGCAGCACTGTATACGTCATATTTATTGATACAATTGTAATGGTTTTGAAAACATATGTTATTGCTTTACTATTAATTCTAATTAACTACTTACAAAATGATTCTTTAGTGCTACGTAAGTCAAGAAATTTAATTTGCTTTCATATTTATTATATGAGTTAGTGCGGATCAGATGTAGATAACTACAAAATAATGGATATTTTAATTAATTTTATATAAAAAAAAAATATTAAATGTAAAACCTCTAACCCAACTAAACATGTAATATGACAATATTTCTATAGACACCGACTGGGTTCATTTAGAACATGTTAATATTTTATATATATATATATTTTTTTTATTAAAGTATGATATCAAATGTTGCCTAATCCACACAAAGGAAAAAATATATCCATAGAGTATGCATAACCACCTATCATGGTGTACATCAAATCATTAAATGTCTCTTGAAATGAAATCATGTTCAGAAATCACAAATTTATTTAAACTCTTTTTTGATCATTTACAATATTTCACATATTGCATTCATTTATATTCCAGGTGACATTCCGTGGAATTAATGATAATGATCAAAGCAAGGTGTTAACTGTCACTTCTTGATAGAAAGGCTTTATAAAAATATACACATTTTTTAAATGTTATTTCCACAACATCATAAATTTTATGATCAGGACTGTCTTTGTTCATTGCAAACTTTATCAAATGATCAGTTATAATGCACGAGATGAGTGAAACCGGTCCTGATCATAACTTTATTAAATTGTGGAAATAGTACTGAGAAATATGTGTTTTTATTATTTAAAATTAATCAACGCATTGGTATTCAAAACAATATCTACTCCATATTCTACTTTGATCAGCACTCACTCAAATACGATATGAATAATTTTCTTTCATTTAAAATCCGTGATACATTATATAATTATCATTTATTTTTACCTGATATCAATTAACGCAAGTCAAATAAATAATCAACATATGTCAAGTGATATTAGTCTTGGGTGTGTTTTGAAATATTGATAAGCTTAAAAAGTGTTCATGTATATACATTTATATTTTTGAAATATACTCCTAGGTAATACTGTTGATCATAGGTTTACCCTGTCAAATTATATTGAAATTCTCTTCTGCCAAGTGTTCATTGCACAAAAATATATAATTTGCACTACCTATTCTAACTACTTTAAAACTTTATAAATTTTATTCCAGTTTCATAAATTCGACCACATTTTACAGTAATTAATTTCACTTCGGTATTATTGCTGATTTTTGCTTGCTCATTGTTTCAAAAAGATAATTGTATTGTTGAATTGGTTTCAAATCATTGGAAATTTAATGAAACATTTTTATTTTGTAATTTTGCTGTAGTATACTAGATTATTTTGCCATTACCAGTGACATCTGTGCATATTTATGAATATTTTTTTTTAAATAAAGCCATTTAGTAGTTACTAATTTTTATTTAGTAGTTTTTGATATTTGGTTGTGGGTCACAACTTATTTTATTGTATGATTTAATATTTACCATATTATAAATAAATATGTACCCATTTTAGAGTCTTACAATTTTATAAATAATCTTTATATCATAGTTTTAAACTTTAAACGTACACCAAATAGTTACTAAAGTATTATCGTTTTAAAGCGAGTTTTGATTTTGAAAAAATCAAATTGAATATATACATTTCAGAGAATACCTAATGAAGACATGAACCTTATAGGCTAAAAAGTAGACATCTGTTAAAGAAAATATTGACAAGTTGTTAATCATGGAAAATATACAGCATTCTACAACTTGCTGGATCAAATTTTAACTGTAATTCAAAACAAACATTTACAAAAATTATACAATTATTTTTGTTGAAATATCTAAGCTGTAAGTTCAATAAATATTCATAAAAAAATCATGTTTAATGTTTTGAGAATATTAAAAAATCAACAAAAAACTTAGTTGACTTTAAACATTTCGAATTGAAAAAAAAAAAAAAATATTTTTCTAAGATTAATAAGATAAGATAAAATAAGCATAGGAAAAACAATGAAACATCTTAATCATTCCAAATTACTATCATTGTCTTGCTTCATTTTTTATATTGCCATTTTATTTGACAAATATTACTTATTGATGTATCCTATATTCAGACTGATAAAAAATCAATTATAAAATTTATTTAGAATGTTGCGTGGAATAATTCGCGAAGAGGCTATACTTTTCTGCAATATCTTGTAATGGCCGAAATATAATCTATATACAATATAATAGCAAGACAACTGCAATTTTGTTTTGTTAATTTTAACTCATTGCATTATACTGCATAGCCAAAACCAATGTATCGCTTTATGTTATTTTTTATTTAGAATTCAGTAATTTGAGCAACTCGAACAATATCAATAAAATGAGATTTGTTTCTTTTAAATATTGTATTTTATTAAGTATAATTATGTAATTTATAATAAATTATTTGTAAATTTTTCATTTATATAAAAAAAAAACTGTAATAACCAAAGACATGGGAAATAAATACAATGATTATTTATCTGTTTTTTATTTCAATTTTTATGCTATGTTATGTTTTTATGAAAAATTTACGCCTGCTATCCTTCCTAATTATGTGTGGCAAAGTGCAAATCCTAGTTATCTGTTAAACGCTCGATATTTGGATTCAATATCAACAGAGAAAATGTAGTTTTATAATAACAAAAATTCCTATTAAATGGAGAATGCAGTAAAACCGATTTGTCCTAAGGCTAAGACAATATTATTCCATCCATAAATAATAATTTGAATTATGAAAGTCATAATTAATTTCATAATTCACAAATTAATAAAGACAACTAGGAAACAAGGCTTTTCCTGGATAAACAGGCAAAAGTGATATTATGACACGTCATTTCAGTTTTTTTATGGAAGGGGGGGTTGCAAGGTCGCCATTTTGTTCCGTCTGTATGGACAATTCAGTGCAAAAAGGGATAAATATATTATTCTCTTAATTCAGAGGAGGGACATTCCCCTCTTTTTTGGATCATCAAATTACGTTCTTGAATATAATAAACTAGTTATGCATCACTTGATAGCAAATATTGAATATCATGTTGGAAGTAATAAACTTTTCAGTGATATATATTTATATAAAAATTATGTAGGAAAAAATCAGTTACTGAGATCGTATCTATCCTTTTATAAATTCTAATCCTAAAATATATCGAGTAATTATAATTCAGGGTCTATCCCAGAACCCGACTTCGCACTTTGGTGGTGGGGAAAAATCTTCATTGGCATAAATTTCATGGTATATTAAAAAAAAAAATTTGTTCAGATTACAAAAAAATTGATGAATCACGTCTGAAACTCCAATATCATGTATTCGTTACATTTCATATATTTCGGTGTTTTTGTCCCACAAACAGTTGTCTAGAAAAATGACGATTTAATCTTTGACAGCTGCATAGTGGGTGAGCTTTGTGGCGCTCATTTTTAAACATTACTTTTGTCAGTTTTCTTTCCCAAAATATTTATCAAAAATAACACGATTGTAAAAATATGATAGATTTTTTTATTAAGATCTCGCTAAAATGAAAGTAAAAAAGCACGTTTTTAAAGAAAATAAAGAAAGTCTATGAAGCAAGGATAACCGGTCGATTGCAAGTAAATTTAAATCGAATATAAATTATAATTTTGAATTTTATAATTTTTTTTAATTTTCATATTTTAAATTGACAGCTATGATAATCAACAAATTTTCTGACACGATTTTGATCATATGCCGATTGCCATGAAAAGTCAAATTAAAAGTAACTTCTAAGCTCAAAAAGGTTGCTTACCCTTGCTGAGAAGTGTATATAATATTAGGGTACGTTTCCAATATTCCCAATTGCTCTTGGAATTTACTAAATTTTATTTCGCAATAGACCAGTTGCCGACCCTTACTGTAAACTTTTTCTATTGCACAAAAGTGCCCGACCTTTTTTACGCTGGGAGCTAATTTTCAATTTGAAGCTTTCTCGCAATCGACTCTTAACATGATTCTGGTTAGAAAATTTATTTCAGAAGCTTTCCCTTCTGCCAAAATGAAATTTATATTTTTAATTCGAAATACTTCCGGTTTATGACAATTATTACTAAACACAATATAATAAATACGAAGTGCATCACTACGCAAAATCAATACGTATAATTAATCGTGTTCTTAATTCAAAAAGTCATTGAGGGCGTTCCAATTAGATATTCCAATTGAATTTAAAGTCAATTCTAAGTGGGTCAATATTAAAAATAAAAAATAATTCGATTCGTTTATTGACATGAGTTTCCGGAAACGGTGACTATTTTCAAATTTGTATTATGGATGGCCAAAGGGGTAGTTGATTAATCTGTTGGCCGTGTAGCTTGGCCGCCTCCGAGAATAAACAATTTTCACTCTCGGTTACTTCGGCTTGGACCGCCAAGCTGTACGCACGCTTGTTTGTACGCTGTCTTTCGTGATTGTCTCCCGCGATATCGAAGTTTAAAAGTTTACAAAACTTATTCGTCCCGCTAAAAATTGATAATTTTATAACAAAACAGTCGATAATAAATTGGAATAAAGTTTACAACTATATTTTTTGAAACGTTGAGAAAGTGATTGAAAAATACGAAAATAAGAGAAAATTTCACCGATTTGAAAAAATCTAATTCATTTCTGTCGGTTTATTACTATTGTTTGATTTTATTAAGCCGTTGAGCTTTAATACGTGTATTGAAAAATTAAATAAATTTTTTATTATTCCTGGCGATATTTTGAGTTGGAAAATTCTGCTGAAAATTAGTGTATTATCAAATAATTCAAAATTAAGTGGGAGAGTTATCTTTGGTAAAGTTTTCTACTATAAAAGAAAAAAGATTCAAAAACGTATTTAAATGTTTTATTGATTCGTGAGACCAAACCGTGTGGATAAGTCGGATTCTAGCGAACCAAATAAAACAATATAACAATCGACTTTTATTTGTCAGTGATTTACGAGTCGTTACAAAAAGCTCAGTGTTTAAAGTTCGTGTGTTTTTATCGACTGGTAGATAGAAGTTAAAGCTTGGATAATATATTGGTAAATCGGGTTAATATCAACAACTCGTCAAGATGATGGCCAGCTCGAAATTGGTGCGCGAGTGCAGCGCGGAGTTTGCTGATGTCAAGTCGCTTCAGAGCGCTTCTTCGGTGGAGTTGAGCAGTGATACTGAATATTCCGAAGATGATAAAGAATATGAGCTGGATGACTTTCAAATCCTTAAAACAATCGGTAAGTAATTAGCCTTTCAATGTTCATTTATTTTACTTAATTTAGATATGGCTATCTCGAAGTATATTGATCTCAAAATTAATACGCTTTACTCTATAAATCACGTGTAAAATAATTTATACAGGAAAAAATAATCAAGACAATGTTTATAAACTAGCAAATTTCTTCACTAAACTATCACACTGTTATAATAATATATCTTCCCATTATCATTCCACTTAAATATTGAAAATAAACAATTACTTATCTCACGCCATAGTTCTGACGATGGCGTGAGCCGAAAGAGCTATCAACTATATCTTAAAAAAATTTGTAAAACTAAAATACATTGCTATTTTTTCACCTAATAATAATACCAAGTAAGTATCAATTCAACTAATAAATTATTTATATTGTAACTTTTTTTTGGCTTAGACGATAATGATTCGTAAACTTTGAATTTATGTTAATTATGGGGACTTGTATGTTGTTCCCACTGATTAAGCTTTATTCTTTTGAAAAGAAAAAAGTTTTATTTGTAATAAAAAGTGAAATCTATTTTTTTTAGAAACATATAAGGAGTTTTATGACAGATAATCCGTTATATCAACAATCAGTCATACTTATAATGACATAAAGTTTTTTAAATAATATTTAGGAAAGGGAAATTTTATCTTTCAAACATATTATATGAACTGCAGAGAATTGATTTTTATTAAATATGCCTTACATCACAAAAAGCTACCCTAAATTTTTTTTAAAATTGCCGTAAGAAATGCAATTGTGTATGAAATTTAAATGTGGATTAGATATTGTCAAAAGATTGAACATGGGAACGTCAAATGATTTTGCTGTCGTAAAGTTTATTGGTTTTGTTGATTTCATTGTTTGATATTTTAACAACAATAGACCCGCAGTCAACTAAGTACAATATTGTAATGTTTTCAAAATGATTAAATATTTATTATTCAGAAAAAAGTAGCATATTGTCAAGCATATTTACCGATATATTTTTCACTTTAAATGTAATAACTGTCATTTTTTAGAAGTTTGTTTTTCAATTATATTCATATTCATAAAATAAACAAAAAATTACGCAGTAATACGTAGCATTAGTATATATAGAACTTAACGTACACATTCTAAGTCAGAAATCAGTTGTAAAATAAATTCGAGGGAATGAGCGCAATGGAAATTTCACAGGATTTTTCCTGAATTGTGGAAATAGTATAGCATAACATCAGTTATTTTCCAAATAATAATGCTAAACAAAAATTAATTAAAATGTCCCATTAAGAAAATGTATGAATATCTAAGACTACGCCAAACGTTAAAGTGATTATGCTTATAATATGGTTAATTTAATTCTTTAATTTCAGAATGAGATTCACCGTGAAATCGAAAACAAAGATAAAATGGTTATAATTAGTAACGGACGATTATCAGTACAGCAATTTGCTTATGCAAGAATTATCCAAGAGGTACTTACATGATTGTTTTTTGGTGAAAATTTCGGCGTTTCCTCAACTGATATACATAGTTATCGAAGAATTTATTGTTTACTTACATAACTCTGCTATACCTAACCGGAATCGAAAATTCGTTACAAGATTTTTGTGAGAAATTAGATAACTATAGATTTGATATAAATTGCTGGTAGAAGAAATTAAGTGATTTGATTTAGAGACAACTTTAATTTGATTTTACGACTGTTCTAGATTCGATGTATAAAATTAAGGTTCATGAATTCTGATTTATGATATCGACTTAAGGTGCTTGATGGAATTTAAATATCAAATTTGAATTGTTACAACTTTGTACGATTCCACATGTTTTGTTACTAACGACCCGGGTTTCGCCTTTCGACATCTTCAGGCATTCTATAAAACAGATGCAATAGAACTAACGCACAATCAACAGTTAGCATCGTCTATATACCAAAGGTTTTAATTACAGGAAATCACAGACCCCAAGGCAAGAGCAAAATGGCAATTAAAACAAATTTAATAATATTGATCTAATGATAATCAACACAATTGCCTGTGATAATTTTCGATAACGATTTATATCGTTAATGAGTTATTCTTAAAAGAACTTTCAAGAATGACTCGTCAATACAACAAATTAGTAACAATTAATATTTTCATGAATTCTTTTTTGTATTATAAAAGCTAATGCATGACATGTTTTGTATTAAAATGAATGAACGTAGTTGAATGATTTTCGGCCAAGTTCAATGTTGAGCACAGCAATTTTCTTCATTGAATTGCTTCGGCGAGCTTTCATCAACAACAACAAATCGAATTATGTCATATTGAACAGTGTAGGAGTTTTCCTTAGTTAAGTAAATAAAATTTTTCTTTTGTAATGGAAATGCGAAATATATTTGCTATTTCAATTGCGATATTCTAAAGTTATCTGCGCTTAACCTCTATTGAATAAAAATGAATATTTATATCGTAATGTCGTCGTCAATTTAAAAAAATGACTTTATTATGGCATGGTTCCATATTTAAAATGTTGACATTAGGAATATTCTATATTGTTAGAAAGAACATTCCCGCCAAAAAGTGTGCAAAAATTCATCATATTATTTTGTTGTTTGTTTTAAACGTCAACGTTTTGCGTACATTGTCGATTACGCTCGACAGAAACGCGTCAAGAATATCGAATATGTTGCATTCAATGATGCATTTAGGTTAATATGAAGACCGCAATTGCACATCTTTGCTTTTGATCTTGATATACATATTCAGTTCAGATGACAATGAGCAAGGCCCGGTTTCTTGAGGTGATGTTATTACATCAGCCATTGTTCCCACTGCAGAGGAACAATTGAATAATTAACCTGGTAAAACTAGACGCCGTTTAAAAAAGTGCAGCTTTATGGTCGTTTGTTTGCAAAAGGATGTGGACCCTGACTGATGTGGAGAGGAGTCGTCACCTTGTCTATGGACCACAGCCATGCGTGACGGTCGAAAGAATTAAGCAGCCATAACCGTGACTAAAGAATAAATTAGCGAAGTCCTTATTAAATATGATTGGCCGAATCAGTAGCAAAAATAAATCACTCAATTAAGGTGAATATACAACATAGGTCAATCAATCCCTTTCGCTAAGCGTTTGTTTTTTCAATGATTTTCGTTTATTTCTGAAGTTGAAAAGACAGCATAATTTATTATTATTTTTTTTGTATTATTGCGTGGTCTTGTAGTTTATTTTCAATGTATAAAAACACTTTGGAAAAATAAAAGTTACATTGATGTTTTCCGTTCACAGACCATTTAGAATCTGTCATTGGTCAATGCTTCAAAGAAGTTCTGTCAGTGGCGAATTCAGATGTTTTATTGCTTTTTTTATAAGTAATGAATTACATTTATGAAATAGTTATACAAATCAAAAAAACACCCAAAAAATTTAGATTTACAACGAGTAGGATAGTACCGTTGTCAATTTGAATTTAGAATTAAAAGAATAACGTTTTGATGAAGAAAGAAGATTGTATTTTGAATCAGGCGTGAATTCATACAACATGATGTTAACAGCAACGTGAACAAAATGATTGTTATATTCATTTTTTATATAACACGATGAAATCTTTTAATACAAATGAATAAAATACATTTCTTAGATAAGAAATGTTTGTGTAATGTTAAATTTAATGCAGAAGGCTTCATCTTATATTTCTTCGATATCTCTTCTTTCAGTAAAAACATTAATATCTATAGACAAGGCCACTCGTAGATTACTCCATATGTGTAAAAGACGCGTGTCTGGGGTATGCAAACCTTAGAGGTATCAAAAATGAATTATGTATATATAAATGACCTAAATATTGTTAGTAGTGTATTTTGAAATTCGTAAGAAATTGTAAACATTTGCTTTTGTAAAATAAAGGAACAACACCATCGGTATTGATTATGATATATTTTAATTAAAAAGATTACAAAAAGAAAGATTTAAATGCGTAATAAAAATATCTTACATTAAAATTACGGACCATATAGCTCTTTGTTAAGTATTTTAAGTGTATACACTTTTACATATAGGCGGGGAGGTGTTTTGCTCTCCGTGAATTTCAAAGAACACAAGATACGTCCTTGCCGCACTGGCTTATGAACGTATATGTTTAAGATTGAACAAAAAAATGAGTATTGGCACTGTTTTTTTTAAATAATAAAAACACATTTTTTAGTACTTATTTCCACAACATATTTTTTGATCAGGACCGGTTTCGCTCATCCGGTCATTTCGGTCCTGATCAAAAAATATATTGTTGAAATAAGTACTAAAAAATGTGTTTTTATTATTTAAAATATCATGCCTTTCCATCAAGAAGTGACTGTTAACACCTTAAAAGTGATTGGCACTGTTACCAACCTCATATGAAAAAAATCTAATTTATGCCCCTGATCCGAAAAGGTCGGTATCCATTGTATAATGTTTCTAGTCACTTTGTTATAAATGAATTGGTATCGTGTTACAAAAATAGCTGGAGTGACTTATAAAGTATATAAAATATCCACTTAAATATATGAAAAATATCCACTCAAGTCCAAAATGGAAATAAACTGAGAACAATATTTCGTATTATTAAACATTTGGTTCTGTTTTTATTTTGGGCTTTATAAGGATTCAATCCGTTCCTGGAGATTCGTGACGACGATGATGGTAAAACTTGGCTAGGAATATCGGACGATGCGGGATTTTTCGGCGACCATTTACCAAACTGTCAGATCCGCTAAGAGATATACAACACTCGGAAAACCTTTTAAGTGGCCGTCAAAGTTAATCGAGGTTATGTTTAGAGTTTACCCAAGAGATCTTTTGTGACCATATTTTGGTTTTTCAAAGAATTTTTGAAAATCGATTGTAAGTGATCTTAATGGAAATAGATTAATAACTACAATATTTATTACGGTGAAAAAATAGCAATGTATTTTAGTTCTACAAAATTATTTTTAACAAATATAGTTGATAGCTATTTCGGCTCACGCCATCGTCAGAACTATGCTTAAACTAACATTGCTTATCTATATATAGCTGTGCAGAAAAAGCACACAACACATCCTCTCTCCTGTTCCAACGGCCTAGCTTGTTACTTAACACAATGACACTAAATTTTCAAAATTCTAAATGAAACAATAGGTGTCTATGACAATAAGATTATATGTGGGACGGAAGTGATCCTTCTGGAAGTAAATCAGACCACTCCTTTGTGCAACGGCTGGACAAGTGGCGATACTTTTATGTTAGTTTGGTCGTTAAGAATCTTTTGTGATAATTGGTGTCTATTGATTTCTAACTGTTCTAAAGCCGTCATTCTCCGAACTACAAAGATGCAAACATTTAGGGGCTGAGTTTGAATTTATATTATGTGATTCATTAATAACGTGATTAGCGAATTGTGAATATGTTTTTTTATTGTTGAATGATCTTACATGTTCCTTAGCTCGAGTAGATATACTTCTACCTGTCTGTCCGATATAAACGGATAAACATGAGCCACAGGACATTTTATAAATACCGCTTCTGTCCAGTTTATTGATTTTATCTTTACTATTTTTAAGATGTCTGCCTAAGTTATTGTTGACCTTGAAACCTACGTTTATTGAGTTTTTAATCTCCCGATGAATTTTTTCGCTAATGCTACCTAGGTAGTTAATAGATTTATAGAAGCGGTTATCTTGTATTGGGTTCGGGTAAATGAGTTTTCTAGCTAGATTTGTTTTTTTAATGAAAAGTTATCATAACGTTAAAACGTAAACTTTTAAATAATATTCAGAAGAAAAGTTATTAAAATTAAAAAAAAAATATTAAGATTTCTTTCAAATTGACAATACATCAGATGTTTTAAATATAAAACTACCTCGATAAAAATTCATGTATAACTATCAAAGTACACCAGATCTAAGTCAAAATTGAAAACATAAAAACAAAACTTCCGATTTTGAATTTTTGAAACATCATAAAAAAATATTTTGAACTGTTTGAAACTGAAACAACTGAAAAAAACGTTTAAGTAATATGACTGTAAGTTTGCTCTTTAAAAATTTTAGGTATAAAAAAACAAGCATTTTAAAAAACTGTTATAATGAAAAAATCATAAAACCATTCCAATTTCTCGTAAGTAACTGTTTCATTTCCGAATAGAAAGAATATGCATTTTATTTTAGTAACACGTTTGTTATTATTTATTCAATAAATTGATTCCTTTCTTAGCAGAACTTAACCATTTTTTCATTTCATTTTTGCGATTGTAAACTGTATTATGGTTCTTGTTGTAGATGAACTAAACTTTTGTTAGTAAAATCCAATATTCGTAAAAAACCTTTCCTCATATTAAGAAATATAAGCTGTGGCTTCTATGTTTATCAATTCAACTTAAACAAACATTATCGCGGAAAATACTATCATAATTTTGGCATAACACGAAATTGTGCTTCCCGAACAGTTGGAGACTTAAATAAAAATAACTAATTCTTATTAATAGTTCATAAAGTCGCATATGTAAAAAAAATCTTTGATACCGTGCCAATATACCGAATGTAAAAGTTCTAGCCCGATCGATCATGATGTTTTGCACCGTGTCTTTAAGGTAAGTGTTAGAAAATGTTCTATTAAAAGAAGCCAAATGATATTAATGCTGTCATCTCAGAGCAGGCGGTAGTTTTGATACTAAAAAATTTTAGCTGTTAGTGATTTGAATTATTTTTGAAGTGGAAAATTGTGAGCGTAAATGACAGCGTACGACAGTATGCAGAAAACAAAATACTATTATAAGTATTATTAGTAACGATGTCCAATAAGAAAAGAAGTGAGTATCGGGTTTTCGGTACAAAATAACTACGATAGATACACTTTGTTATATACTGGTAGTTTTCAATAATATATTAAGCCATTGATAAAGTTTGTATTTGAGAATTATATTCTTACATTCTGTGATTATAAAACGTATACTTTATTTTAACCTTTAAAGTTTCTAATTCATGGATAAGTATTCAATGATAAGTATTACAAAATCTACCATTTTTTATTAATAACATATGCATTTTTTTCACAAAAATAAATATTTAAATACTATTCATATTTCAACCATGGAACTGTTTTTACGTTCCGATGAAAAGGTTAAAAAAAGATATCTTCACTCCTTCGTTGGAGCAATAATAAATTTAAATAAAAAAATCAATTACAGAAGAAACTTATTGTTTAATTTGTTTTATTTGTATGAAGATGGTCACTTTGTTTTCGATCAAAAAGCTTACAGCGTTGACACAAGGTAAATGAGTGAAAGAAAAACATCGAAAAATTACCGAACAGAAGTTTTATATAGTGAAGATGTACTCGACCACAAAGATGGGCATGTTCGCGAGTTTCTAGAATGTTTTGAAATGATATCAACATGCAATGGTTATCGGAGAAAGATTATGATTTGGTTTTTAATTTCGCAAAGATGAGCTTGGCCAGGAGTTTCTAGAATGTTTTGGGAAGATATCAAAATGTCGGTTGCTGTTATCAAAGAAAGAGGAAGTTGTTATTTTAAATTTTGTCGATTAGAAAATTACATGACGGTTTTAAGATATTACATAACAAAATTCAGAAAACTTTTTAAACCATTTTACAAATTTTGTGTTTTTTTATAAAATATGATAACTTGTATACTTATAACATTACCTTGAGTGAAATACATTTTTATAACAAAAAAAACTTAACTATCATAAAAGGTAATTTAGTTTTATTTTTTTAAACATAAATATTTTAAAATACGTTGGCAATATAATGATTTATCAAGAATTTGTCAATATAAAGCCGTTCTTTTTTATTTAATATACTTCATACTTATCGTCTGTCCTGTTAATTGGAACTACTATAGTGTGGTTCAGTTAACGAATTGGTAGTTGTTTGTTACCTGCCTTGTAGCACATCACTAATGTAGAGTTTATGTAGGAAGCTTCGTCAACATTAAATTAATGTTTTTTGAAGCCTGTCATTTTATGTCATAACAATTATTATCATTAAATTTAACTCAACATGAGTAAGAATAAATAAACGAAAGAGCTATTACGTTACGTTTCACTGATGGCAATAACATCTTAATATAAATACTCGATCTTGTAGAACAACAAGCCTTAAATATTATATTATATTATATAACAATATATTGAACAATTATTTGTAGTTCACTATTTATGAATAAATTCATCAAATTAATTTACGAATCATTTTATTAAAACAAGCTGATTAATTATAATAAAATACAAATATTATTGCATTTTTTCTGAAATTTTGTTCAGTTGTATTCCGGGAAGAAAAATAAGGTGATATTGATTTTTATACTGATATTAACTCAGAAATAAAAATGTCAAAAATAATTTTCACATTTAATTTAAATTTGAATTGTTGAAACGTTGTATGATTCCACATGTCATGTTACTAACAAGCCGAGATTCGCTTTTAGGCATTTTCTGACAAACTATCGCACGTATGTACCATAACTGACAAATAGACCAGTCACATTTATGTGATAGCTGTCTGAAGGTACCGAAAGGAGAAACCCGGGTTGTTAGTCACAAAACATCTGGAATCGTGCGATATTTAAACAATTCAAATTTGATATTGAAAATCCATCAAGAACTTTCAGTCGATATTACAAATAAAATTTCATTTGTTTAAAAAAAAATCATTTTTGTTTGATTTGTAATCGACTATAGACAGTATAAGAATTAATGCAAATAATATATTGCTATTTAAATACAAACCTCTCGACACATCGACACGGCTACGATGCACCTCATTATTTAACATTGTTAAAACAGCTTTCTTATATTCTCCTTTGTATGACGATTGCGTTGAAAAATAATATTAAAACGCCCTAAAAAGCCTTCAAGCTTCAAAAACTTTCAAGAGAATCACAAAGTGTGCATAATTATCTTTGAAACTTATAAGTAATCAGGCCGTAAATAAATACAAAAAGACAGCCGTAAAAAATACTTCACTCTCTTTCATATTATGTAAGATTTGTTTCAAACTGCTACCAAATGGTAATATAGCCGATTTCTTCGTAACCGTTGCATTTTACCCATATTTTAATGGCCTCATTTCAGAGAAATTATGACTGACCATAATGTATGATAACTAGTTTTATGTCATCGCAGTATTGTTATGTGGGTCGGGGTATTGAAATACATAATCGGTTTTATAAACATTCGGCTAAATTCAAATGTATAATAAAAATAATTAGCTATCATTTATACAAATATTTTGCAACCTTTTCTCTCAGTATACAATTTTTTTCCTTCTGATTTTTATGTCACACAATATAATATACATATTTTATATCAGACGCAGGTATAAATAACACTTTGTTCCGTATATTTTTCATTTGATTTTTTTTTTGTAAAAATCATTGTTCAGTGATTGCGGAGTATCGTAAATAGTATTCTTATCACTGTAAAATAAAAATAAAATAAAAATAAAAACAGTTTTTTTAACCATTTGAAAATTGTAAAATCTTTTTATAGCATGTGTAATTATCTGGATATATTATTTTATCAATATTCACGGTAAATATTAAATGTTTATTTTTGGATATTTTTGCACGAATATTGATTAAAAGGTTAGTGTCAAATTCAAAATGTAAACAATCATCAGAGACAGAAAATCTGTTTCGTAGTGAATATTACAAATTTGTTATGCGTTTGATTGAGTGACAAAAACAAATTTATGGGTAAATATATAAAAATGTCCCTGACCAACTGAAACTTTGTACAATTCCACATGTTTTGTCACTGACGACCCGGGTTTCGCCTTTCGGCATCTTCAGTCATTCTATCACACGGATGCAACAGAACTGACAAAATATGTGGAATCATATAATGTTTTAACAATTCAAATTTTATACTTAAAATTCCATCAAGCACCTTCAGTCGATATCATAAATTAACTACAATTTATTGATATCTTTTGAGTCTGTGGTCGAGCGGTTAACGTTGTAGCTTCGGCGGTGATCATTTGTGTACGAGTCCTAAACCGATGATTGCAGTGTTCGTAGGAAAACTTCATTACGAGTAAAATTTTCCATATTGGGAAAGACATGACTGGAAAAATAATAAAAAAATGTATGTATGGTGTATATTTTTGGAAGATTCACAAAACTAGTAATTATTTTAACTAAATAGAATAGAAATAAAAATTAGAAATCTAAAATAATTTTAATCATTCTATCATCTGATTTGTATTGTATTATATCAGCGCAGAATGTTTATTCCGAGTTCAACGATCCAAAAACGAATATCCAAATAATTTTCACACATTTCGAGGCAATCAGCGAGTTTATTTCAACGATTTGTGTATCTTTTCTATATATATATACACGAGTACAATAGACACAATAAACTTGAATTGTTTCAATTTACGAGTTCAAGTAAATGATTTTTAGCATTGACTTGCCTACGCTCACTTTTCTCTCTCTCATCGACGGCTTTGAACTGATCG
Source organism: Himalopsyche japonica (assembly GCA_028555115.1). NCBI lineage: Eukaryota > Metazoa > Arthropoda > Insecta > Trichoptera > Rhyacophilidae > Himalopsyche > Himalopsyche japonica. Next base: position 1,591,729 of record JAHFWJ010000442.1, on the reverse strand, counting down.
ATGTATTCGGCCGATTTTTTTGAACTCAATTGTTTAATGAATACCGCACGGTTCCGTGGTACAGTGATGTAAAGGCCGGTTCTCAAATTTTTCATTTTGTCGCACATTTATTATTTGTTCCAGCGGTAGCAAAATCTGATAATACTTGATAAATTGGTTACGACTGATGTCACTGACCACGCAAGTACGTGTTAGCGAGAAATCAGTCTGACTAGTTTACCTTTCCGCTCTAATAAATGTAGAATATATTTAAGATTTTTTATAACTAATTTATGTTTTTACGATCAGGACCGGTTTCACTCATCGCGAGCATTATCAACTGATGACGAATACGATGAGCGAAACTAAAAATATAAAGTTGTGAATATCGTACTTTCACATTGTGTTTTAATTATTTAAATATAATGCATTTATATGAGATACGAATGAGTGAGATAGATTTGAGATATGATAAAACTTATCATAATTGAATATTGAAAAAAGTCGGTTTCTCAGTGTAGTGATCGACACTGTTGACTTCCACAAAATATCTTACGACGTCCATTACGAACAGTGTTTCTCTTGTAATTGATTTATCAACTTTGTTCGAAGGCTTGGATGTTTGCGATATCAGAAAAAACGTAACGAGAGCGCTAAGTCAACTATTAGTAATGTCCTAGCCCCAATCCCTTCTATTTCTACTGTTTTCAAAAGTGAGATTGATTTACTAGATACAAGGAATTCTAATAAGAGAGTTTATAATAGAGTGTAGGTAGTCAATACACGCAAAAGTATCGTAACGAAAAATGGACCAGAAATTAGTGTCTTGCATGGAAATTTGTAATCGAACATATTGTTTAGTTTTTGATGGTATTATGAATGAAAAATAGTTTATTGTGCGGAGATAATGTGAATCTGTAGGAGAGGAATTTTGACTAGTAGATATAAATATTCATCTCTACAACACACGAAATAATGCAAAGAGATTTATTTTGCAAACAATAGTAACTTTACGCAATTTAAAGCACCATAACAACCATTATAATACAGTATATTTGTACATGAATTATCTAGTAAAATTGCAACGATTTTAAGGATACGACACTTTGCAAATCCGTCATTTTACGATTTTCTGACTATCATCGACACCATTAAACTATTTCAGAGAAAATATAATTAAACGGAGACGGAAATTAAAAATATAGTCTTGTGTTATAGTTGTCTTACAGGAATAGTGTGTTCGTATAATTAATTGTAAGTAAAGTATACGACAAATATTCTTTGATCGTTTTCTCAGTGGATTAATTGGGGAAAACTTGCCATTAGGGAATATATGTCACACCTCAAAGAGGTGCCTTGGTGACATAAATTATTATGCAGATATATCAGAATTGACTACTGCGGCGTTGGAGGTCGATCAACTTGGTTAGTAAATTGTGGCAGTAAATGAACTATCGATCGCTTCGGATGTTAATTTTTAAAAGGGTGATTCAGGTTCAATCTTTCGGAAAGTGAATTAGAATTCATATTTAATTATCGCGAAACAAAATATGGAAAAACTAGAAACTTTAGGGAATACATCTTACGTTGCTGTTGTTAACGGTTTTTGTTAAGGAACTTTTAGTAAGAAAGAACATTACACATATTACACGGATGCAACAGAACTGAATGCCTGAAGACGCCGAAAGGCGAGACCCGGGTCGTTAGTGACAAAACATGTGGAATCGTACAAAGTTTTAACAATTCAAATTTGATATTGAAAATCCATCAAGTACCTTCAGTCGATATCATAAATTAAAAAAATATGGATTAGCTACTGAGACAAAATAATTGCACGAATATTTTTTACGTTAAGTAGAAAATTCGGTAATACAGTTTGTTTTTGAACTACCTTGACGTATTGTTCAATACATCAGAGGTAATATGTATTTGTTCCGTCAAATTTGATTAATGGCCTGCCATTAGAGAGAAGAGACTTTGCTAACTTTGCTTTTGTTGAATGGCGGAGCGGGGTAACTCATCATATCAAAATATGTTAGCAGTGTTTCCCACTTTAAGGGTTTTTGCTTCTATCTACATTATGCGAAAACTATTATATACAAAAAAAATATTTTGGATTTTAGAGCGCATGAACTCATAATAGAGCATCTCATCACTAATTTAAATTGCTTTATATTCAGTCTGCTGAATCTGTCTAGAACATAAGTTGAAATTGGTTTATCACTCTCGAATAAAACATCACTTAATGAAGGCCTTGCAATTGTGGATAGTTCGAGTTAATAAATTTGAGCACAATAGTTATAATATTATCATATAACGTAATTATTATACTGTATTCAATTCTATTTTGTGAATTATTTCTTAAGAGATAAAAAAAAAACAGTAATTAGTATAAAAAATGCTTTACAAGAGTATGCATGTAAAGTATTATAAACACTTAGCTTTGACACGCAAAAATAAAAACTATCAGGTGAGCGGAAATAATTTTTCATGTCTCATTATAAAGCAATTTCGTTTTAATGCGCTCTTGAAAAGAAACATAGCTTGCATTCAAGGCGGAAGATATTTTATATTCAGGATTAAGAACTAATTTGTATGATCTCATAAGCTTTGAAAGATTTGACCCGTGTTTTATTGAAAAATAAAAATATATGATAACGCATAGATAACTGTTGCCAAAGTTTTTTTATGCTACAATGTTTGTGTTTTATCAGCGCTTATTTTAATAAATAGTAAGAAATTATCTTGAATATTATACAGAACCGCTGGCGTTAAGTAATAATTGCGTTAGATAGATGTACGTACTGGGAATCTTACGAAATCGAACTGATTAAGGTAAAGTAATGCTTTACCCAGAATTGGCTTGAAATAGAGTGATGATTTCAATATTGTAATTTTTATAACCTATAAATTTGTAAAATCTTCATTACTTTTATGTATTGAAAGTAAAATGAATAGATATTTCATCAACAAGTAAAATTTACCAAGATAACTGATATGAATATTTTATTATCGAAAATACCCAATTACTAAAAGAAAAAGTTTCACGTAACCTTATTTTCAGTCTAGAAAATGTAGCATAAATAAATATATATGCATAAATCCTTAAACTGAACTAAAAAAAATATTAAAGTCGTAAAAACCGCCGGCAAATCAAACATAAAGAGCACAACATATATTTTCATTAAAATAATAAAAATTATCGCTTCACTTCTACACATGAACAGAACCAACAATTTGATATGAACCGATATAATAAAACACAAATTTGAACTTTTCCTCCTTTTAAATATACCAAATAATAATAATATGTAAATATAAATACAGCTGTGATGCAATTGATAAAAATATAATAAGTTTGATAGTTATTATCAAAATTTATTTTCAAAAATTCGTTAACATCCCTAAAAATTGCCAAACTTATGCGAGTTCCACGAAATAATGTTGTCTTCGTATTGTAAGACGGTGACATAATCTATTCATAATATTTTTAAGTTTTACGGCTTCTTTTCACGTCTTATGAAACAAGAGATAATAACGTGAAAGCTTCGCTAAATGCGAAGACGTTTATTTTAGTAAATTAGGCTGAAACCTTTCTTGTTTTTATTTCAAATCCGGAGAAACATGTTAAAATAAATTAACACGGGATTAGTCGTTAAGCGATGTTGATTTTATTTCTAAATTTAAAGTTTTATTTTAATTCACAGATTATTTCGACTGGGGATAAATTAAAAATTCAAACATACCTAAAACTTTTTTTAATGGATACTGTTGAAAAATTTAAAATTACGTTTCAATATTTTTGTAATTTAATTGAACCCTTTTTATTCCGTCGAAGCTATAATTTCAAGCCCGAATCGGGATTCGAAAATATTTTCCCCACTGGTTTGAACTTTTTCAATTAACAGGAATAGAAATACCCACTATATGTATATAATTTTAATACTGATAAAGGTTGATATTTTTTTTAGAAATCTTGTTTTTTAAAATAAGTACAAATCGTTCCTTGATCATTATTTAAGTATTTAGCCCATCCTCTGCTGAGCCGAGTAAGCGATATTGCAACACCACCGAATGATGTGAATCGAAGGTTTATATATTGTGAGAATAATTCAGACTATATTTTAATGTAAAATTTAGCTTTTTCATAAAATTATGACACATTTATTTCTAATTTTCAATTATTAATACATAGCAATCAGCCGTCTCAACAGTTGAGATTGTAAGCAGTAAGAAGGTTAATGGTTAATACTGTTGATAGTAAACTACTAACTAATTTAGTATTTTAGCTTGATATTCAGAATGTTATTCGAAGCCGTGTGGTTGTTGGAAGTATTTTAAAAATTGACCAAACTAATGTAACGAGATGTTATCTGTATTAAGCAGTTTTAAATAAATGATACATACAAACACTACATAGTTTTAAATGCTACGTCTCCTGTCAAACAACAGCAAAGCGTACGTCATGATGCTTCATAATTTATTGTTTTCAAATTAATGGCAATAAAACAATGTTCCAACGCAAAAATAGACCAATCAAATGAATGCAAATGTTCAATAAATGATACTGAAGCATGCAGATTAAATAGTTTTGTCAGTTTAAATATTGTAGTAAGATAAAATCCGAACGAACTATTAATTTATCGTTCTTTTCTTTAAGCATAATATAACGTATTTTATGATATCGACTGAATGACGAATGCTTGATGGAATTTAATATCAAATTTTAATTGTTACAAATTTGTACGATTCCACATGTTTTGTCACTAACGACCCGGGTTTCGCCTTTCGGCATCTTCAGGCATTCTATCACACGGATGCAACAGATACGTCAGTTCTGTTGCATCCGTGTGATAGAATGCGTGTGACAAACATGTGGAATTGTTGAAAGTAGTAACAATTCAAATTTGTTACGTATTTATTATATTAAAAATATAAAATATTTTACGTTACATTATCAAATAATATATTAAAAAAATCGAAGCATTTTTGTGTTTTACTACCAATTTATTGTGTAAATTGTCTCACTTATGTCTTAGTAAATAATAACCAATTTTATATTTCGTAATATCATTTTAAAATCTAATACATATATGTAAGTGATACGACAGAGAATTATCTGCTTTTTAAACCTTAAGGATAGGTTTAATGACTGAATATAGGATGCCATAATCTGTCATTAAAACTGTAAAAAAGTACCGAAATATTCCATATTAAAAATAAATACTAATAATTGAGCATCGTTAGTTGTAATTTGACTATACTATCAGATACTAAACAAAAGAGACCAATAACAAAAAAAAAACAATTGTTTTTCAGATTTGTTACGCAGATTGAATAGTCTTAATTTGAATCTTATATTAAAAAAATTTCACAACAAATTTCAGCCGACAGCGTCAAGTGACACGATATCTGCGTTAAAATAAATATTCTAACAAACTTAGTACTGAGATAAAATAATAACCTTGCCAAGATGTTGGGAAAATACAAAAAATCTCTATAATTTTAATTTTAATTGGCGCTGGGCGAAGTATTTTTGGGCAATTTTTGTGTCTAGTATAAGCACAACGAGAGAGTGTGGGAACAAAGTAGCGAATTTAATAACACCATTTTAAAGATTGATTATAGAATGAAATGATAATAAAGTCGCTGTGTGAAAATGTTTTGAAAATGAAATTTTTAGTTTGTTACGATTGAAAATTTTTTTTTCCTCGTCACAATAGACGAAACTGTGTTGTAAAATTTTGCAATTTGACTATTGTTTTAAATTTTTATTTATATCATAAAAAAACAATGTTTATTTTTATTTTCAAAATTTTATATTATCAAGACCAGGATCGGTTTCGCTCATTGCGAAGATTATCAAATACGAGCTCATTTAACCACTGCAGCATAGATCCGATTTTTTTCACATTTTACTCCAATACCTCTCACTTTCAAGGTGTTGACTGTCATTTATTGCCGAAAAAGCATTAAATATTTTATTTAAATAATAAAAGAACAATGATTAGTAATATTTCCAAAATTTTACCTTTTTAAGAACAGCAGCGGTTTCATTCACCATGAGCATCAGTTGATATTTTCGTGAAGAGCGAAAGCGGCCATTATGTAAATAATAGTACCTTTTCTACACAGCTATGTTATATATAAATAAGCAAATATTTGTTTAAAGATAGTTCTGACGATGGCGTGAGCCGAAATAGCTATCGATTATATCTTATAAAAAAGTGTGTAGAATTAAAATACATTGCTATTTTTTCACTGTTAGGTGAAATTGCACGGTTTTTCACAGTGTTATACTGGAGTTCTACCAAGTAAATGTCAATTCAATCAATAAATATAAGACACATTATGTTTATATTATCGAAATATAATGCTTTTCTAAAACGAAGTGAGAGTAAACAAATTAAAAGTGAGTATTGCTTGAATGTTAAAAATTGTTTTTTTTCTTTCGGTATCTTCAGGTATTCTAGAACACTGGTGTACTAAAATTGACAGGCAGTTAACAGCTGATGTCGTTAATGACGTTTCGCCGGATGCAGTGGTTTTGAATGTTTCTTGATGGGAAAACAACTGCGCCATTTCGAAACACTGCCACAATGAAAAAAGTTTCTTTTTATATGGTGTTAGAGGGAATTAATAAAATGTGCCATTATAAAGCAGGAGTGTTGCGCGTGTTGCGGTTGGGCGCCGCGGAATCGAACCACGTACCGAAGGTAAGCGATGCGGGACGCCCGATCACAGCTAATTTTAACAACATGGAAGGTCTCCGGAGTGTCCGATTATTGCATTTCGCAAATAGATCCCCCAGCCTGTCTGACTCACGGCTGGCGTTATAAATAATGCGTGAAAAAAATGATAAAAACCACGTTTATAAGTTATTTCTCATGCGGTGACGCCAAGTCTACGCCGGCCTGCGATTATGCGTTCGATAAGTGAGAAAAATTTCACAGCGGCCGTATAGACTTTGGAAAATTTCACTGGCTCCTGATTTAGATATTAGCCGCTTTGACAAACATGTTCCTTGTGTCTATGTTAATAGAAAATATTCACATAAAATGTTTTTTCATATCAGTATTTTGTTGAAGAATGTATTGATTGAATTGGCATTTACTTTGTAGAACTCCATTATAACACGGTGAAAAAATAGCAACGTATTTTAGTGATACAAATGTTTTTTATAAGATATAGTTGATAACCATTTTGGCTCATGGCATCGTCAGAACAATGTAGAACTAAAATACATTGCTATTTCGTGTTGTTGAAGAATTTTTACATTATTTTGAAATGATACAACATTATATTATTTATTAAACAAAAGAATTCTTATTGAAAGCACAGGCAATGTTAATACTTTAAGATCTCTTCAATAAAGATATTTTTTTTGTAGAAAGGTATAGTAATTAAAACCATTTTTTGATTAAATTACCATTACCGTTATCAATTGATAATAAATAATATAGTAAAAATATTATTTGTGTGTTCTGATTTTTATACAAATTAGAAAAAAAACAGGATGTAAGCTTGGTCGTCGTAAATATAGAGCTTTCTATGACAATATAATTATTTTTTGAGTTCTTTCAATGATAAATGTTATTCGGGAACCGATTATTGACCACTCACTCAACTTCTATAAAATATGCTTATCACAAACATAAGTGGAATTATTATTTCATCTTTTTTATTCTAAAGAAAAATTTTACCAGATATTCTTTTGGTGTTAAAGTTATTAAATGAGAACATGAATTAGTGTAGGTCATCAAATAGAGGGGTCTCAAAATTGTATATATGAGTATATTAAAAACTTTGTGGTTGTCAAAAAATGGTCACACTCAACTCTATTTAATATTTTATTCGTGAAATATTTTTAAAAAATGAATTCGCAACCTTGTTCTACATGTGCGAAAGATACTAGACTGGAACATTCCTTTAAAAGAGTGGTACAAAACATGCAGTACCTTTGAAAACTCAATACGTTATTATAATCTTAAAGTCTGGTGAATTATTCTGTAACGTCTGAGGCCTTGGCGTACAGTTGTGGAGCATAAAATAAATACAAATTGAAAGTAAAACGAATGCTTTGCCATGCAGTCTGTAACACAGTAACCTAATACGATAATGGGTTTACCAGAGAAGTGGAACACTTTTTGATAATTATTTTGAACGCTCATCAAAAACGAGAACATTTCCAAAAGCATATACAGTCATTAAAATGCGCCAGTATGAATTCAGAACTATTCAATTATTATTTCACTTTCGCGAATTTATCTCACAATAACCTTAATCAAGGATGATTATAGACTTCCAAGTTTTGAATGTCAACAGATTTAATGTTTATTTTCTAAGGATAATATTATATGTGTAAAGATATCTCAAGAAATTTTGAAACTTTATCATGAATTACGAATATGCTTATCTCCCGGAAAATTGCAGTATTTTGTAAATATAGTAACCAGACGTATTAAAGATAATTTTTCATATGAAATAAATAATATTTTTTTCCATATATCCATATGTCCAATATAACATATTCAAATGTTATTAGAATTTTGTTTTTCATCAAAATTACACGCGTTCCAGAACATGATAAAAAGGCAATCAAATACAAAAATCTTCTGGCTTTAGAGTTTGAAGATAATTATAAAAAAGTCGCTTTATATATTATAAAATTAAGTCATTTTACCATAAAACTAGTTAAATTTAAAAGGTTATACTGTAATTGTTAGTAATTCAAATAATTGTTGCTGTTAAACTGATGTATTTCTTATAGGAAGATAAAAAATATCTCTTGCACTAAATGTCAGTCGTTGAAAGTTTACAAATGTATTTCATAATTTATGATATCGACTGAAGGTGCTTGATGGAACTTCAATATTAAATTTGAATTGTTGCAACTTTGTACGATTCCAACTGTTTGTTTTACGCCAGTTCATATGGAATCGTACAGAGTTGCAACAATTCAAATTTAAATGTATTTCAGTAAACATTCTTATTTCATTGTTTTTCATTAAATTTTTCCACTTATCATCCCAGCTTTCCGTTGTTCCTTGAGCCTTGAGTTTTTCCGTTATGTAAATTATACATGTACTTTTAATAAGCAGAGGGAAAAATATTTCTCATTACGCACATGGGATGAAAGACTTCGTCAATATTTATTTTGAATGTCGTTTACTTGTGTATGTGTATTAAAAATGTCCTTGGTTAACAGATACAATGTCGATAAAACCCTTAAAGTTATTTGGCTCATATTCAAGCGTGTGTACTTGAGTATTCATTTCGTCTGTTTATTTATCTACGAAGGACATTTTTGGAAAATTCACACAAAACACAATAAGTGCCAACGCTGTACGGGGGTGGTCAATTGGATTCGGGCCAAGGGTGCAAAGATGCCGGATACTTGTTTTTATACATCGGGAGAAACTGAGGTTAAGAAAAGTGTGGAATAAAACGATTCCATTAAACTTGAGAATATAAACCACCAAACCGTGTCATCATGTGTACTTTATAAAATTATATATCTTCACTGATGGATATTAATGTTTAATTACTTCGAGTTTCGAAACCGTTTTATGAATCAGCCTCTTAAAAATATAAAATTCACGATGATTTTTAAAACAATTTGGGATGCACTTAATTTTTTGTATTCGGTACAAGTACCGACAATTTCAAGCAGTAAAAAAGTAGTCGCTATATGAATCTTTTTTGGTTGTGTTGCTTTGCGCCTATAAAGAGCTTTAACCAGTAGATTTAAAAATGGAAACCTTTTCAAGGAAACGCGAGTTAATTAAGCTACCATTACATTACAAATTCAAGAAAATGAAACATACATTTATGCATGAAAAAATTAATTCTGGTAGATGCCAAAAGACGAAACTTGGATTGTTAGTGACAAAAATTTGTGGCATCTTAAAAAGTTTCAATACTCCAAATGCGCCAATAACAATTACTACGACACCCAATCTTATTTCAAAACATTAATTAAAATGGTCGATGGATTAATTTTTGATTACATATTATAACATATATAAATAGTATGTTTCTACTTATAAAAATTAATGCTTTTAACTATAATGATTTTGTGTTATATGTTTCCCTTATACAGAGATTTTTTATTCAAAATTATTTTACGAATTGACTTTGGAAGCGCGCATGATTTTTTTGTTGAAAAGAGTCGTTACTTCAATCTGTTACCGAATATAGCTTCGGTTCATCACTAATACCATTTGAATTGCAACTGTAACATGTAAATTTTAACAATGAGTTCAATTAATGGCCATGTTACGTTATATCTCACACCACGCATTAATTAGCTGTATGTGTAGTAATCGAATACATTTAATTATTCGATATAACGTCAATAAATTCAAAATTGTCATTATCAAATTTTTTAATAATTGTTATTTTTTTATTTTGTCGAAATCAATGATGACAACTCCGTAAATTATTTTTTTAACCGTCAAATGCTCCAGGTAATACAATAAATAATAAATCCCACACGACCGGTTTTCGAATTTCATGTTTTTTGTTTTGGCAACATCGATTTGAAAAATTAACTATATCACAATTGACGCTCATAGAAAACTTAAATCTATTTTGTAAAATTTGCAATTTTATTCTTTTCACTAATTTAATTGGTATAACATTGTGGATATTTTATATACCATAAAATATTTTTCTTATTATCTAAATTTTAAATAAAATATAGGCTTACATAATCAGTCCTAATATTACCACTACACCAACCGTTTTTGTTTAACGCTTTGACTGCCTACCCGAAACCATTAGGTCTGAAGATTGAAATGTAGAGTATATATATTTTTAATAATAATTAGTAAAATTATATGTGGCAAGAATTTGCGAACGCTTCTCTTCAGTAAAATAACTCTATCTTTAGTTTTCAATATATTTAAGGTTATTGATTGAATTAGCATTTATTTGGTAGACCGTCATTATAACACGATGAAAAATTGGTAATGTATTTAAGTAATACAAAAATTATAATGGATATAGCTGATAGCTATTTCGGCATGCCTTCAACGCAACTAGAACTAAAATATATTGAAATTTTTTCACCGTGTTATTTGAGATAGTATTATTATCGTGACAAACATAAAGTTTTAATATTTCCTATGTTACTAAAAGTTGTGCCAACTTTCAATCGCTACCGTTTCACACTATTCTTACGTAGCGCATTTCGCGGTGTAACAATGCTTTTAGGTGTTCAATCTTTGAAGGAATGTTCAAGAAAAAATTCGGAAAGATTTTATGACATTACTTTTATATTTTGAAGTAAATTTGATTCCCATAATTCGACTTCAAGAAATCATTAATTGTATTATGATTTGTTATAAAAGTAGTCGATTCAGTCATTCGCTGTATATAATATTTATTGTTCAAACTGATTACTCAAAGAAAAAAGTGCAACCGAACTCAGCCATTTTATGGTTATTCAATCCTTATGTAACGTAAATCTTATTTAAGATAGCATCTGACCAAAAAACTTACATTTTTTTCTTGAATAATTTATATTGACAATCATCTACGAGTTTAAATGTATGCACGGTATGTAAATTTTTAAAAATTTCTCTTAGTTAAAAATCTAAAATTGTAACATTTTTTATATTCTAATTTTCAAACATCAATAAAATAAGCGCTTAATTTTTAACGTTAACCAAATGTGTATTTTATTAGCAGGTAAGTAATAACGTTTTAAATAAGTTCACCCACATGTTCGATGACTGTCAAAATCGCCGCGATTTTTCATTCTGACACTGACGGCTTAGCATCTGGCCAAGTGTATAAACGCAGACCACCTTTTGATGTTCATAATATTTATATATTATTTGCCATACACTGATGTGCCAAAGATTTCTTCGAATTTCAACTAGGATTCTGATCAATTTAATTCATTTTATTCTATTGATCTATACTCATTTCTATTGACTGTTTAGTAACAAAAAGAAAGATGACGCTCTTTTTTATTCAATGCAAACTTTTTTATAAATAATAACTACAAAACAGCCTATGAAAAATAATAATTACGAGAGAAATATTAGTCCGACAATAATAAACAATTAAGATCGCATAGTGACTGAACGAATCACTCACATTCAAAAAAATTCATCGATTATTGCATAGGTTAAATGATCAACTTTTTGACCGATCCAACTGTAAGATTCTGCAAAAGGATTGACGCATCAAATTGAATAATTGGGTTATTTATCCAAATCAAAACAACCCACGTAAAGTACTCTATTTTTAGAAAAAAAAATTGCAGACGGATTCACTTGATGGTAAAATCGATTTTTTAACTACAAATAGCACGGAAATACATTTGTCGTCGGCAACAGATTTTCGTTGTTGTTGATAAAAGCGATTAATTTCCGAATTGTATTTTTAGGTAATAACTTTGCGTTTGGTTTGATTGATATATTTATACAAATGTAGCACAGATTATTGGAAGTTGTACATAACTTTTGCATTTTTACCACGAAAATAAAATATACTGTTGTATAATATGGTTGAAGATATCTTCTTCATGAAACCCAACGTAGATCCGCTAGATTATGTCTAAGTTGTAGTGAATAGCTGATAATGAATGGTTAATGAATTTGATGATATTAGTCATACAAAAGTGGGCGTGTATGAAAACTGTACGATCAGCTGAGAACATAATCGAGCTATTTTGATGGCACAATATATTTTAAGCTAACGTGTGATCGATCATTTTATTATCGATAAGATTTTAAGTTCGAATCAATTATTCAAATATATTTTTTTAAGCTCAAACAAATAAATGTTTGCTACGATCACACAACTATCTTTACTCATGCTTATTATTATTTATCATTTCGTCAATTTTTATTCAGTTACAGTTCCAAGAAGCCTTTCGACGATTTAACTTATAAAAAATAAATAAACGCACCCGCACAATAGAAACAAAAAGGTTCATATTCCGTTAGGGTAAAAAAGTACTTTTATAATATGCTCTGATATTTAAAAAATTAAACACAAAACATTGTCCTATCTCAAAAATTTTGTACTTTTGAAACCAGGGCCGGTTTCACTCATTGCAAGCATTATTTAGCGAACTTTGAATGGACTTCGATTGATAGTGCTTGCAATGTGCTGGCTTTAACAATATAATATTGTGAAAATAATAATATACGTTGTGCTTTTATCTGTTTTAAATTTGATGCTTTTTTAAAAAGAAATGACAGTGAATTTTTATATATTAAGTATTATATTTAGAACATTTAAATAGTAAATAAAAAAAAAACCTAAGCAAATTAGACAATTTCAATAAACAGCCTTTTCACTGTAGTATATTTTATCTTGAAAATACTTATTTTGTTTCATTAAAATTTTATGAGAAATCGATATTTTTGTGCTCAAAAATGTTTTTTTGAAAAATATGATCACCCGAAACTTTCTAAAAGTTTTTGTGTGCTTTGCAATGTCGTATTGGAAATTGGGTTGAAAGCTTTGTTGCCTGCTTTTTCGTTTGTCTTCACAAAACGAATAAACAGCAAATAATAGAGCTACAATAAAATGGTTTTGAAACTAAAATAATAAAAACGTAACCGTTATAAATAAGAAGTGCTTAAATCACATCGTCTCGCTAAACAAAAACGATATATCATATGATAGTTTTGTTGTTGTGTGGAATTTTTAGATTCTATAAAATGAGAATTGTTGAACATCGCATAATTGGTAGTTCACGGTTGGAACAACAGCATAAGTATTTCGATCGATGATGATGTTATCCATTTTTAAGACGATTTCAAACAAAATCGCAGCTGAAACGAAATCGTTTGTGCATTAAAATTACGAAGTAGCATTTATATTTATTTCATAATAGTTATTTCATGCTGTTGAAATGTGGGCGACATTACTGTACAGTATGAATGCACATTTTGCCAATTTTCACGAGGTCACAGTGTTACCAATACTATGTTTAGTTATTACTAACAACTGGTTTTTGGTGTACATAAATACTGAATTATTGAATGGGTCGATCAATATCTCAAACTGTGCAAGTACATAAAACGAGGAAAAGCAAGAAGAATTCATTTTCAATGCATAATTCATAACCGATCTTCTTAGTGATCCTATGATGCCACGGCTAGTTGGAAACTTGACCAAGTGACTAAGTAAAAATATATTTTAAACAATAAAACAATGCGCAGTAAGAATTAGGTTTGTAAAATTTATGAATCTAATCAACAACCCATTACACATAAAATGACATCATTTCATTTAACAGAGATGTTTTTCATTTTCTACAATATAATTATAATATATCGGCAAACATCAAACGTTTTTATACTATTAAACTCATTTTTTTGAATTGTTACCACTTTGTACGATTCCATATGTCTTATCACAAACGACCCGGGTTCCGCCCTTCGGCATCTTCAGGTATTCCATCGCACGGATGCAACAGAACTGACGTAAAAAAAATAGTTAGCATCGTATATATAATATATTTAAATCATTATTAACAGGAATCTACTTACCAATAGGCAAGCAAAAGATTGCAGCTGAAAAGAATGTAACAATATTAATCCAATAATAATTAGCTATAACAACTTTCATTAACGATCTTGCTAATGAGTTGTTTTTATTGAAATGCGGTTTTCAACAAACTTAAATCAAGTAATTAAACAATAAATATGTCTTTTTTTATTTAAAGAACACCCAATATCAAACATCTAGTGATGAGACATAAGAATTATCGTCATGAGATTGTCGATTCATTGAACCGATCTCACGTAAAGGGTACAACAAGGGGGAGTTGGGAAGATTGAGTTATCGTTAAGAATGAAGTTTGAATTTAATAACTGGTCTCTATTAACTTCTAAAATCTTTTGATAAAACAATTTATGGTCCCCCGTGTTATGATGCAACAATTGAACTCCCTCATCCGCGTCAAACAAATGGTTTGCAAACGTAGAAGTATCCTTCTTCAATCTATAAGCAGCTAAGTGTTCTGAAACTCTAATTTTTATGGTGCGCGTGGTTTTACCTACATAAAAGTGTTGGCAATCCAGACATTGTAATTTATAAATACCAGACTTATCCCTAAAATTAATGTTGTCCTTGTTGTTTACTAAAGTTTTGGCCAGTGAGTTCTTGCAATAAAACGCCGGCCTGACACTGTTAGCGAGCAAACATCTAGTGATGAGACATACAAATTATCGTCATGAGATTGTCGGTTCATTGAAACGATCTCACGTAAAGTGAGTGAATATATTATATATAAGATGCTAACTGTTTGTTTTTGCTAACTGTCAGTTCTGTTGCATCCGTGCGATGGAATACCTGAAGATGCCGAAGGGCGAATCCCGGGTCGTTTGTGATAAGACATATGGATTCGTACAAAGTTGTAACAATTCAAATTTAATATTGAAGTTCCATCAAGCACCTTCAGTCGATATCATAAATTATATCAATTATTTCTTATTTAAAGCCTTAATTCATAATGGTTTCTATACATACATCTATGATATTGTAAAAAAATGTCGTTTGCCCATTTTTCCATTCAACGTAATAAGTAAAGAATTTTCAAACAGAATCCATCTGACAGTTGAAAAATAATAAACTGTTTAAGTTGTTTGCAAATATGAAAACTCTACAACGACTAATAAGCGAAGTATTTTTTTAGACAGCACTAAGGACATGTGGAATTTTCTTGCGTCTTAAGTATTTTGAATAGGAATGTTGAGATTGAATAATTGGATTTAAGGTATATTTGCGTAGGCTTTATTTATTTATTTAAAAATAACATTAGTTAAAAAGAGTTAATTTATTGCTGTTAAATATATAAATAACGATTAGGATATAACCAAAAAATATTTACATTTAAAATTGGCGAGAAAATCAGCCCATTTTAATGTATTAAAAAATAGCAACTATCTGAACTCACTCTCGTTATCGGGAAATACGTATAAAATCCAAATAATACCATCCCTAGTACTTTTCAGTTTTGAAAATTTGATCTATACTAATTTTAAAAAATTGATAAGGAATATAAAGATGGAAACTCTTAAGGACGGTAGTGTTCTCATTTTTATCTAATCTAAGTTGAAAGAAATATGGCTTAAAGTAGACAAATTCAATCTATCAGATATGACATGCCTTATAAAAAATCAGCTGTAAAAAGCCATATGTAGTATCAAAAGTATTCATTTGGAAAGTCTCAAAAAATTCTTCTGAAACTTCTCGAAAAATAAATACGATACGAAATGTTAAAACAATTCGTGAAAATAAGCATAGCTTTATTCTCAAATTCCGATAGTTCTGCAAAGATTGTTAGTATATTGATAGTCTCAAATTGATAATAAAACTGCTTGATAAATAATAGTGTCCTCTATTGATGGACAACTTACAATGGTCAATCTATCGATTCGATGCAATATACTTACTTTGAATTTCATTATCTGTACATATTAAGATGCTACATTTTTTGATGTACTTCTTATCAATATTCAACTATTTAACATCTCAGTTTTCGCGATGACTTAGAGGAGTTTTATTGCAGACAGTGACCTGGAAGTCGTGCTAAATTGTTTAACTCCATTTTATTATTCCAGTTTCGATAGTACCAAATTTATGCATTGTATTGTGCCGATTCAAATCCGGTCTCATGATTGTTTATGCGAATAATTCTGCGGCATATGGAAATAAGTGGCCTTATTTTGTTATTTTCGATTTCATATTATAGGAAACGGAACAATTTATTAACTTGGCTAGAACTTTGAATAGTTTATAAAGACCGTGGGAGCCGTAAGCGAGATAACTCGAGGTGTTCGATACAATTTATCTCTGGTAACAGAGGTTCAACAAAATATTTTTACTGCTATGCTGTTGTGAACCTTTGGTTTCGTGTGTCTTATTTTTTACTAAACAGTTTTTAAATACTGATTTAATACAGGCAAGTTTTCGTTGAACAACAAGCATTGATATCTGCTGATTAAAGTTGAGTTTTAATAAATTTATAGAAATTTGGCTTATTGTGATAAATTTGTTAATAAAAACAAATATTATATCAGCTGAATATATAATAGAATTAATATATCAGCTGAAGGTAATAGATGTAATTTCGAGTTCTGTTGCATCCGTGTGATAAAATGTCTGAAGATGCCGAAAGGCAAAACCCGGGTCGGTAGTAACAAAACATGTGGAATCGTACAAAGTTTTAACAATTCAAATTAAATATTATGATCGACAAATGATGGACATCTTTGAGACCAAAAATATATAGAAAGTCCAAAAGAGTGACCAAAAAGCTTAAGATTCTGAAACAGTGACATCTCTGAGTGAGTCTTTTTTTACAATATTGTCTAATTAATTGGTTATTTGAAATCGTTTTAGTTGACTATGGCATTGCATATAATATATATTTTTTAATAAATATCGATGGATTAAAGTGAATAAGACACGAGTTAAATTCTTATCAATTGGACTAGGATTTTGTAGATAAATAATATAATTTAAAGTAAAACGTAATTATTTGTGAAATATACTATAAACAGAAGTTTAAAACGTTATTAAAGCAAGCATAATATAATCCATCGATTTTTTTATTTATTTGTAACGTTTATTTTATTTTACACTACCTTCGGTTTTGCACCACTGATAAAGCGGTGTGAATGAACCAACATTACTAAGAATTCATCCCACGTAAAAGATTTGCATTTTGTTAGATATTCTTAATTGTTGTTAGATGTATATAATCTGATTCAGATATCGGATAAAGAGTTTCTGATATCATGAAGCCTTAAGGTAAAAATTAACCGACATAACTAAGATAATGTAGAAGAATGAATTCTTTAACGGTACCCGATGAGATACAATATGTATTATACGAAAACAATATTACAACTTGAGATTAAAAGTACTTTTTATAAGCCATCTCAATATTTTTTTGTTTATTCGTAAGATAATGTAAGACAGTAGGCTTAATAATTTGGAAGTTATAAATATATTTTCATTAATATTAAATCAAAGTGAATTGATTACATAAAGGGAATTTTGACAAAGATTGCTTATATATATATTGATATAAAATGGATTTGGGTGTGATTGGAGTAATGTTATTCATTGAAAATAATTAAAAAAAAAAATTAGGATCAATATCGTTATTATTATTTTGAATGAGGAAGTATTTTTTGTTGATGGCATATCCTTTTTTTTTCACTTCATAATGGAATCATCTGTGTTTTTACTTAAATATTAAAATAATATGTAATCATTGTAATGTCTAATGATTCATTTACATCTGACAGTGGTTAGTAGTTAGGAGTTGTGGAGATTACAACAAAAACGCGATAGGAACTTGTTTTAGGTATTCGTATATTAGGGCCTTAAAAATATCTCACGACTGACAAAATATAATTGACCCATATCAAATATGTATTTAAATTTTATATAAAATTCTAATAATATCATAAAAATTGATTTTGTTGAATAAATAAATAATGTTTATTTTTTTCAATTTGTACATGTATTGGAATGCATTCGACGATAATAATGATATATTTGTGATAAAAATACATTGAATATAAAGCAATATATCTACAAAAAGTAAACAACACGTAAAAAACTGCAAAAGTTTTTTTGCTGTTTGACAAATTAGAAATTTTGGATCTCAGGTTTATAGTCCGCCACTGTATTCTGGACTTATTTGAATATCGAGCAAATAACTATCCAAAATTTTATGGCGTGAATTCAAACGTGAATAAAAAATCACGTGGATTTTTTCTATGGTATGCATAATTTTTAGAGACACCAAGACAATGTCGTCCAGTAGATAGATCGTCTTGATGAACTCTTCCAACACTAAAATGTTGATAATCAATATCTATTTTAGCGCATGAAAAGCAGAGAATTAAAAAAAACACAATATGTTTAAAAATGTCAATGAACTGAAATAAATTGAGAAAGCATGGTAGGGTTTTTATTTTGCAGTAAATTGATGACATTTGCTAATTATGATTGAATACCGAAATGCGCGCTATTTTTTTTTTCTTTAAAAATGACGCACATGTTGTCTTTCATGAATTGTAGAGGACTGTTTTGTTCTTGCCGCGATAGAAAATTAAAAATACCGAAATCTTTCAACGGAGCTTCGCGCGTGTGTTTTTATTGACTATGCTTTTCTATGTGTATGTGATGTTGGACAACTTGTCAATGTCTCAAAAATGTGTTCAAGTATTCTGCATATATACTCGGGTTACTAATCTCTATTAATGCTGAACACAATTCTTCAAATCGCTATTCCACGTCGAGGTTATTCGTTTTGAAGATGGCGCAAAATGATTTACGTATTAAGCTGTTATTTAAAAATCTAATTTTAATTGCGTTGTCTGTGATAAATATGTTTTTCAAGTAGTCACTTCAATGTTGGAGATTCTATTTTTGAAAATGTACATTAGAAATAATATTTAAAACCATCGCAATAGGTAACGAATGTCTCTAAATATCTTAAACGACACGCATTGAAAATAGCTTGTAAATTATGCTGTGTTATTGAAAAAATAAATAAGAATAATCTCATCGACAAGGAAACAGTCTCTTGTTTTTAATATAACGTAACAAAATTTATCCGATATTGCATGGTTATGTAGATTCCTTCTCGAATAAAAAATAAACGTATTATTTTTTCGCAGAAATTATGAAAATACATGTGTTTTATAAGAAGATTTTATATTACCAGATAAAGGGAATTCGTAGTCATTTTGATATATTTGTTTATGTCTGCTCCGTGGTACAATGGTAATCGCCATTGGCTTCAGTTGTAGAAATCAAGCATTCGATTCGCAAGTTAAACTTTTTTCAATCTATCTATGAATTTCTGTTCAAAGACATGGGTGTTTACGATCTACAAAAATTTCCTTCCACCCATCCGTTCCGAGGAAAAAGGTCGTGGTGTTAGCGATTTGTAAAAAACTATTTTTTTTAGTTCTATTATTCTATTACTATTCAAAAACGAGAGATTGAGCAACTATATTGAGATACCTTTTTTAGGAAGGCAATATATAAGGGTATTCTTTATGTGTAATCAAAACCACATTTGATGATAAACAACTGATAATCACCAAAAAACATTCTTAAACTGGCAATATCTTAAGAATGATAGCAGTTTGGTCACATACCATAGCGAAAGAAATGTAAAATTGTAGATGAATTGAACTAAATTGAAATAAAAAGTTGAAGAAAATAAAGTTATGTTTTAGGTTAATTAAATTTCCAACTGGTTGACAAATGTAATTAAAAAACTGCTTAATGTTAAATTAGACATGAGTACCAGTGTTTCCATAATAACTGATAAATATTATATCGATTATTTAAAGTTGTTTATGGCACTTTTACACTCTATGTTTTATAGTTTTGCTATTTTAAAATCGAACAATTTTAGTCATGCTTATTTGAAATTATTTAGTCAGCTAAAATCCTAATACAAATTTAAGTAAGTTTTATAACACAAAATCATAGACAAGAAAGATCAATCAACAATAGCGATAAAGTAAAAACACAAAATAACATAAATATTCGAGTTCTAAGTTATGGGCGTAAGATTGACTAACGTAGAAGCTGCCAAATGCTCAATTAAAATATAAAATTTATTGGCTGTGAACATCAGAACATTGATATACTACAAACTTAAAAAGTAATAAATAAAATTTGGAAGATAAAAAACAATTCTTCTCGTATTTAAATTTATACAAAAATAACTACATTCTTTTTGCTTTAATTTCACTGAGATCGTGTAAATGTTAGCGGTCAATTATTTGGTACAGGAATAGATTCAGTTTGCAACCATGTATTCACTGACTTGTTGCGAACCTAACGTCTTCAGTCTGCAAATAAATCACTTTACCTAATTGCAAATTTTCTTCACATGTAAGGTGTGATGTAAAAGTATATATATTTATATTATATATTATTAAAAATTGGTCAACTTCATGGTATACTTAGAAGAATCGGTGATTTGATTAGAAATAAAAACAATTAAAATAAATAATTTCAAATATGTGTTTAATAAAAAAAAAATCATATTTCTAAGATCGTTTTCTCATTTTATTATAAATGTTTGCTTCTATTCGTAAGATAAAGAAATACCTGAAATATGTCACATTTAGTGACGCACCCTATTTCAACATTGAAAAAGAAGATTAACTTAATATTTATTATCATTTAAGCTGTTGAATAACAATCATGCCCTATAAAACTGTGTATTTAACATAACGTTTTATGTGATACAGTGTATTCATTAAACTTCATTGATTTTCTCGAAGAAAAATTGAGCTGCCTACATAAAGATGCTAGCTGAACACGGAAGAAGAATTTGAGATCAAATTTAACGCACGTGTATATCGAAGCTGAGAGACGGCAAATCAATATGTATTCAAAACAGAAACGAGAAAGTTGAAAGTTTTCAACGTTTTGTAACGCCACTGAAAAAATATACTAAAATAATATAAATGTATGTGTATGTATATGTATGTGTTTACGTTTTGTATAGTTGTGTAAAAAAGTGTATTCATATAAATTATAAGACGAATGAACTCGTAAATAATTTAAAAGCCATTAATATTAAATATCTGTTATAAATCAAGCGGTTTCTAATATTAATGAAATCATAAAAAGATGTTTGAAATTAATATAATGCGTATAACGCTGTAAAATATTTTCTTCTCAAGGCGAGTGTTTTTCCTGTATGCCTTTTTTAATAAAATACTGAAGCGTTTACAAAAAAAAACTTTTAATGTATCAGAATATTGTATTTAATTTCTGTCAAGATATGACAAAATTGAATATGTAGATTACATACGAAAGTAACATCGTTACGCAGAAAAATATGTGATGCAATTATTGTCAGTGGAGATTATTACAGATTCATTGGATAAATTTTAAAATGCTTTTAACTTACAAGCCATTTGTAAATACTCCTTGTTGACGTCAATTCCTGGAAGCACCACCGGCGGCGATAACTGTCACCATCCGGCGGGAAGCGTAATCGTAGCCATGTTTTTCTTGCAGCCAATTGACGTCAGCGCGCGGAAATCGGAGTGAGAAAACAATGCGTTGCTTCTTTGTGATAGATTCGAAAACAGAACTTCTTGACACGAGCTAGGTTTTTAGTGTTGCCAAAGTCAAAATAGATTCCTGTTATTCAAACTAAGTTTTGCTTTCTTGGACATTATGACGTAGTAATTATTTATCGTCTGCAACATTGCATAAACAAGGATCTTTCTTCACAGAAAATTAATTGTGTAAATAAACCTATGGTGAAGTTCGTAATTTTACCCTCGAGAAAAATTGTTATTATGAACGTAACAAGACAAAACTACGTTTTTTCTCAGTATTTATTTGCACGTTTGCAAACGTACATTTTAAAGGTCATAGAGTATTTTATTTATGTGATAAATAAAAAAGACACGGCATAATAGATCACGTTGTTTTAAAAAACTGAATTTATCGCCGAATTAAAAAACGGTCAATGGTACAATGTAAAAAATAAATAACCTGGACAGATTTCTAATAAAAATAAACTTCAGCGTGACATTTTTATTATAAATCCTTAACATTAGCATTCCTTGGACTATTAGCTATTCAATTATTTTACTAACGCTAATTGTCACACTGTTTTTTTTAATGTATTGGCCGTGGTAAATTTATATATACAAAATAACGGTTCACTGATTTATTTTCAAGGTTTCTTATGTTAACAGTTTTATGATTTTCCCTTGGCAAGTATAAAGAATGATTATTTTTAATTAAATAAAAACTGACTTTTATCAGGTAATAAATTATTGAGTTTCAGTAAAAATATTACAATATTTAAAGATGAATTATTCGTGAATTTCAATAAATGAATTCTCAAACTGTGTTAATTAATCCGTTCAAAATTTAAGTTTTTTCTTTCAAAAGTTGTGGAAAAAACAGATTAACAATAAGTATTTATAAACGTTTATAAAATTTAAATTATCATTACACCAAAAATACGCAAACACAAAATCAGCCAGATTGTATTGATATGTTCTCTGCAGAGCCACATAAAAGGTATTCTGGTATTAATCAGACTTTTTTAGGATAAATATGGCCACATTTCGGTTAAGGAAAAAAGCCCGTAGTAAAAAAACTATGAGAAAATTTAGCATCTTTCTTATTGTGTGTTGTGTTATTGTTAAGGTATGCTTTCATGATTTTCAGTCACTGCCAGATGTTTTGCTTACTCTCGTGAAATGCCAGAACCCCATTACTTTAGTTGGTTATATAAAGTAGGTAGTGTAGTAAAGTAGAGTTTCCAGACGTATCTCTAGCACGTGAGCCAGTCATTTCCAACAGTTTTCCTTAGCCACTGACGTAAAAGGGCGTTGCATGGTATGTTATTCATTATACATTCGAATCTTTCACTGGGTCACACTATCGCTCTCCCAATATCTGTAGTAAGCAATTATTCTCGATTCAGTATACGTTTTTCTGAGTGTTTTCCAGGAGCTATTAATTGCTACCGTAAAGTAGCAGTTATAAAATGACAATTGGTTTTAACCGTGTAAACCGGTGAATTTTAGAATGTCTGCATTAAGTCAAAACTATATTAAATTTTCGCTCAAGTATTGAGAATGATGGGACATTTATTTTTATTTATTTAGTAAATACACGTTACAAAAATTACGAATTATAAGTTTATTGCTTTTATAACATCAAAATATTTGAACGTTTATTGTTGCAAATAAAAGAAATAAACAACAAAAGAGAAAAACAAGGATAACAAGAAAATTAACCATTGCTTACGAAAAATTTACTTTAATACATTTGCCTGAATTCACTTTCGATCACATGGAATATGTCGGAATCCGAAGCAATACTGTTGAACATATTATATTTGTTGTCCAACATTTATATTTATTATTTTGAAAATTATCTATTAATTTCATTGAAATACTTTATTGCCATATATTATTCTAAATAACTAATTTAATAAATTAAGCATATATATTTATTATTGATAAAATTATATTTCCGTTACTCCCACATAATATCATATATGATTTTTAAAAAATCCATCTATACAAAAAAAATCAAAAATATATTTTTATTTTATATGAAAATATCATGAATATTCGTTCACGTATTTAGATAGCTGCAAGTAAATATCGTATTGTTTTTATTGCTAAAGATAGCCGACGATGACTGAATCAATAATGATTATTATCCTTAAATCCTTCTACGAATTTATTGAATTCGTTAGTCATCGTATTTTTCTTCGTGATAATTTTCTCAGCGGCAAGAAATAATATAATCGCGTTGTATAACAGCAGACATGAAGATTTAGTAAAAATAATAATGAAAGAGCAAGTTCCGCGTCGGACGATGCCCATCTAGGGAAAGTGGTTCTCTTAACTTAGCGTATGGCAACTTTTTGCGATAGCCATGTTCTGAGTTCAATGTTAATAAAGTTTGATCCTTATTAGAGATGGGCTGTAATGAGATTGGTCGTTAAAAACTTATACCCCTGCGGAAAAATTCAATACGTTGATATAAGAAGCCTATCATATTTACGGTTAAAGTAAAACTCTCCATGCTTGGTGGAAAATCATTATTTCTAAATAATAAAACACAATGCTTAGAATGAACTTTTTCCACAATTTCACATTACAACATCGCGAGCAATACTGGTTGATAACTTTCACGACGTGCGAAGCCGGTCCTGATCTTTAAAAGTAACGATGGAAATGGAAACAGTTTCTGTGTCATATTATTTATATATTGTACTTTGTCTTCTAATCGAATTCCATTTTTTCATCCCAATATGTGTCGATAATGTACCCTCCCTCTCAAGGGTATTTTATATTTATGTCAGAAACAGTAAAGTATCAACAACATATACATATTTGACAAATGCTCTTTAAAATTATGCAACGCAATAAAAGAGCTAAAATGTTGAAATATTATTAAGTAGAAGGTGGTTAAAATAATTAAAAGATTTCATGGAATTAATGGTGCCTCGAAGATTCATTGTCACCCACTGGTCTCCACGACTTCTTCAATATCGTCCTAGCGTCATGTAGCCCCAAAGAATAGAATATATTTTTTAGAAAAATGTACATTCTAGTTAAATTTTCTATTTGTATTGAATAATATTTATTTTTTAATTTCTCACTTTTTAAGCCGTCATTTGAGTCAATATTCATAACCGCATTCTACGCAATTTTGATATATTGGGTCATCTCTACAGAATAGCAATTCGTTACTTGACTGAATGCGATAGTATAAGGTGTCAATTTTACAATTTATTACGGATGATTGGATTTTTGTATTGGGATGTGCTTTTGCAATAAACATAATTCAAATTACATCATAGGAAATATAACACCTCGTAAATAAACAAGACAATAACTTAATGTTGATAACTTGATTATAGCCCACAATCCAATTATTTCGTACGAATACTTTTGGTTAATGCATTGTTTCCAATATGGAATTAATTATTCATTGAAAAATGTTGTTAGCATTAAAAAGTCGCACATTCAAAGACGTTTTACCATAAAGAAAATTCAATTAATTATTACTATTTTGGACTATCATTTTAAAATAAGAAAAACTTAATGTATTGCCCATAAAAGCGTTATATTAAATAACCTACGTCTTATTGTAAGCAGTTATAGATTTTTTTATTGTTGTTTTATATTTGTTCACATGTAGATAAATATTTAATAACTCACCCATATCTCGCTAAAGATTTAATATTTTATAAATTGTCAAGCCCAATAATATTATTAAAAATTTTCTGGCTATAAAGTTTTTTGAATAGTTTTTTGGATTTTTTGATTAAATACATACTTGGGACTTAAGATTATTATTAACGAATGTAAATAATTGATTAAAGATACTCCACTTTTGGTAGTATGTTTATGAAACGATTGACACTGGAGAAAACTGCTGCTGGTGAATTGTACGCGATATATTTTCCGGACTCATAACTTATCTGTGAAACACAAACATGTCGCTGACTAATAAAAAATTAAATTTTTAACATCCGCTATTTCTTTCACGATTTTTTTATTAATAAATAATTTTAATTATTTTCACAAAAACAGTTGATAATCTTAGCAATGAGCGAAAACGGTCCTGATAATAAAATTTATTGTGGAAATAAGTATTAAAAAAAGTGTTTTATTTATTTAAAATATCATGCCATTCCTCCAAGAAATGACAGTTGACACAATAAAAAAACTTTTACGCTTCATATAATTAAATATTATATTATGACGATGTTGTCATAGAGACAGTTAATTTTTTGAAGAGTAAACTGTTTTTAGTTTAGCCTGAACAAAAACGAATTGCTTGCTTCTCTTGAAAAAAAATTCTATGGCATTTTTCATTCTTAAACTACAAAGTATATAATAATATTTGTAGTATTGAAATTTGTAAGCAGTATTACTTCAAAGTTGCGAGTGGATAGGCAACAGCATTCAGATATCGTTTAAACACATGACGGCATTTTTAAGGAGATCATAAATTTGAGATAAAATTTATGAGAAAACATTATAATATCCGCCCACTCAAAAAGCGTCAATACTCTCGTCGTTAAACAGTCTTTTACATTATCGTTATTTGTTTCATACGTTATTTCTAGCTTTGATTTGTTTTTCAATTCATGTTGCAAATATATTTTTGAGAATTCTTTAATAAATGAGAAAATAAAAACGTTTTTTTATCTCATATTCACAGTAAAATCAACAAAATACTACCCCTAGCCAAATATATTATACAGATGTTAATTAATTTGGAATTCTGGAAAATTTTTGGGCTCAAAGTAGACACATAATATGTACCTTTCGTGTAATTTTTGTAAAAGTTTGGTGATGGATTCTTTGAATACATACAGCGTTATTACTTATTATATATACATATTACGTTATTGTAGTATCAATTAATATTGGTTTTACGGTGCTAACTGTCACTTTCTTTTATAGAAAAGCATGATATTTTAAATAATAAAAACACCATTTAACAATCTATTTTATGCTACGAGCCGGTTTTGCTTATCTTTAACTGATCATTTGAGCGTTATCATCATTTGATAATGCTCGCGGTGAGTGAAACCGGTCCTGATTATAAAAATATTCTGGAGATAGTACTAATATGGATTTTCATTATTTAAAAAAAATGCAGTCAAAAATATTTTTTACGTAAAACTAAGTGTTTGGTGCTATTTCCAAAATTTCATATAATTCGGATCAGTACCGGTTTCGCTTGTCACTAGCATTAATCAACTGATTCGATGAGCGAAACCGTTAAGTAATATAAATGAAAAAAAATAGTAAATATTGAATTTTGTTGCATACACTTAATGCCTCCCAACAAGAAATGACAAGCCTTAAAAGAAAAGAATTAATATAGTTTTCAGGATTAAGTTCCTAGCAAAGTCTGCATAAATTTTGTGCAATTTTTTGGTATACGTTTTGGACACACACATATTAACTTGTCAAAACAATATAACGATTTACTTGCACAACAAATGATTTTTGTACATGGAATGCAAGTAACGCGGATTCTATGAGATTGTTAAACATATACTGTGAGAGAATATATCTTCGAATAGCAGATCTTTTAATGTTGAGAATATTAGAGATCAGTAATTCAAAGATATTTTTTTTTCACTAATAAAATTTTCACTGTGGAAGTAATTTGTTAGCTGGCGACACTGAATTCCCAAAGAAGATTTTTATCATTATTTATTACGTCACGAATATGAAAATTTACATTTTATAACGAAGTAGGCACTCATATTTTCAGTGATCAGCTGTTAACAAGAGCAGATTCAATTGACCTATAAATGATACTATTCGAGTCCTTGAATTCCCTTACATTTTAGGTCACGTGCAGTGGCCTACTTTGACGTCGAGCCCTACAAAATTTCAGACTAAAGCTGAAACGTTCTTCAACTAAAGGGTCGTTATCATCTAATTAAAAGAACTTCTCAACTAGCTTTTTAGATTACAATTTAAAATAAAAATAGAAGTTGAGTATTTTGAAGACCAACCAAATAAATATAATTAATAAGACGTTGTAGCTTTTGGTATATAATTAGCTTTAAGCTTTGACCATACACTTTCACAGTTATTAATATACAATACGAAAGAAAAAATAATTTCATAATCAAACATTAAACATCATCCGATTATTAATTCAAATATTTCATTTAAATACTAAAAACAAAATATCAAATACAATTTACAAAATTTAATATTTTCAAGATTAGGAATAGTTTAGTTCATCGCGAGCTTTATCAATCAAAGCTCTTTCAATTTTTCGTTGATAATATAATACTAAAGATGATCAAAAGCGTCATTAAATTTTGGAAACCGTATTTAAATATATGTTTTTATTATTTGAATATAATACTTTTCCACCAAGAAGTGACAGTTTACACCTCACATGAAAAAATAATACAATACTAACCATAATTTAACTTTCTAAAGTAGAAGGTTGTGGGGTTGATTATTGATTATAATTAAATGATCTGATTTGAATTATTACAACTTTGTACGATTCCACATGCTTTGTCACTAACGACCCGGCTTTCGCCTTTCGACATCTTCAGGCATTCTATGAATTAATATTAGAATGTGTAAAGATGCCGAAAGGCGAAACCCGAGACGTTAATGACAAAACATGTGGAATCGTACAAAGTTGTAACAATTCCAATTTGATATTGAAATCCCACGAAGCACCTTCAGTCGATATCATACATTCAATGATCTGAGTTAATTTTACGTAAGTAAATAATAAGTTTTTTCTGATAAAAATAGTTTTCTAAATTAAAATGAATAACTTTTAGTTTTGTCGTTTAGAGACAGTATAGCTGAACTCCTTTCGAATCAAATTTAATACGAGTCATTGAATTGATAGGTGATATAATAATATGATCCTAAATATTATACAAGAAGCATAGCAACATTTGATCAGCTGTTCTTTGTTTAACAAAAACGTAATGCTCTATTTGCTTTACTTAAAAATAAAGACATGTTAATCTTCAACAGCTGATGTACATTTTGCTTCGAAAACGAAGCACGCGAATCTAAAAAGTGAAGGAAAAGAGAAACATGGGTAATAAAATGACGAGGGTGGTTGTTTCAGTCGAGATTTCAGCCCCCAGCGTGAAATGTAGGTGAACTCTTGTACGTACCATCCGCCGAGACTGGGTTAACACGAATGCCGGAAAATAGGTCAGAACAGGTATAGAGTCGGCCGACTAGGTCGATGGGGAAATTGGTTCCGGGAAACCGGGTTGCAGTCGATATTAAAACATCGCAAATTTGATGGCCGTACCTAATTTGTTTGGACAACTTAATTAA
Source organism: Himalopsyche japonica (assembly GCA_028555115.1). Classification (NCBI taxonomy): domain Eukaryota; kingdom Metazoa; phylum Arthropoda; class Insecta; order Trichoptera; family Rhyacophilidae; genus Himalopsyche; species Himalopsyche japonica. The sequence continues at coordinate 1,562,375 of JAHFWJ010000442.1, read as the reverse complement.
AGTATTTTTGAATTAAACACACAGGACACGCCAAGTCCATTGTTGCTCATCTAATGTTGGCATACGTGTTCTATTTTACCTAAGCTCTAATTTGGCATGTCAATATTTGTTTAATTTCATAATTGTTAAACTGATCGACAAGGGTGGATAATGGTTTATGTTTTTTTATTATTATGAGGGTAATACTGATGCGCAGTCAAGGGTAAGAGTCTCTAAATGGATTCAATTTTATCTACATATGATTTTAGACTGGACATAAAATGAGTTGTATTTTATTAAAGTTATTAGGTAATTAAATAACATTATGTTAATATCAAAAATAAAAATGTAGTGGAAGATATTTATCTGCGTTAAACTATATCAAAATGGGTTTTAATCTTTCTTCATGATAGAAAATATAAGTTTTTAAGTTATAAATATTTTTCCAATGAGATAATTTATTTAACAAATATATCAAAGAGAACATAAATAAATGTTACAATTTTATTATCAAACAAAATGAGAGTTACTTTTAAAATCCGCTATCGATGGATCTTAGCCAAATTTACAAACGAATTAATATCAATTTGAAGGTAAATTAGTTATTTTATATTACTATCATTTTTCTATATAAACATACGGTGTTATAGTAGAACTGCCTAGAGTGAAAATATATCGTCTCACGTGCTTTGTACTATAGGGTGAAATGTATAGTTATTAACCTGTAAGCACTTTTTGCCTTATTTTTTATTTAGATGAAGTACAAAAAATCAGTAATTGGCCTCTTTTATATGACTATTAGTTTCCAAATCAAATAATTCAAAAGAAAAGTTTGTAAAAAATGTACTGGAATATCGAGTTTTAAAGCGTTTGAAAGAAAAAGGGTTTCTTAAAGATTTCCTAAGAAACTACACACAAATTCCAACACTATTATCCTTTAATGGTAACTTCTGTAATATAAAACTCTCAAAAGAGGACAAAGGAGCTATAAATGGTGACAATTTTGAGATAAAGATGGCCAACACCTTATTAAATCAGCTATAAATTTAAAAGGCCAATAACTATCCTTTTCACCCGACATCGCTTATATCTTATTATAAAATCCACTATGCTAAAATTCTTAGTATACCAGTTTGCTTCATTGAACCTTCGACAATATATTCGAAGAACTGCTGGGACGCAAAACTTCACGCGTGTTAATTATGTCATTACATATTTAAAATAATTAATTTAATGCCTGATCATGACCCGGAGCATTAAAAACTTCGCGGAAATTCTTCTATAGGTCCTAAGGCCATAAGCGCAACGTCCTCTAGCACAAGTTATCGGAAAAGCAATTATATTCCATTAGAATTTTCCTCCGTGTATTCTAATCAATCAGTTGATTCCATTAATTATTTTTGCGGCTATCTATCAAAATTTCGTCTAACATTGTTAGTTGATTTTTATAGTAGTTGTTGTCAAAGTGTATTGGCATTTTTGAAAGGGTAATTTGATTGAAAGTCATTGTTGCTTGAATTGAAAGTGGTTTAGAATATTGCCATGTCTACGAAGTTCGAAAACATGAAAATGTTCACTTAAAATGAAATCAATATTTGACTCGAACAATTCTTAGTAAAATCGCAAGTGTTCGTGAATGATTCACTGGTTCAATTATTTATTAAATCAAATTATCATGTCTATGGTCCAGGTAAACGTACGAAGTTTCGTTGGTTATGATTTTCATTTTCATTTTGCATGTAAGTAAAAATTTACTATTGAGTTCATTCGTATTTTTGGAGGACATTTTTGTAAACGACATAATTGTTGAATTTTAAATCTAAGAATTATGTAAGAATTATTTGAAGTTTGTCGATCATATAACTTATTGAGAAATTGTGGACATGAATTGTTTGTTCTTCGAAAGTGTAGAAACGGTGTGGCAATTTTAAGCAGGATTACTTCGGATGACGACTTATTTGATGTGGACAAGAGTGAGTTCAGGCGAACATTATTTTTATTTTATTCAAGTAAGTTTTGCATGAATTTGCTTGGTTGACTTACTTGCTATCTTTGGATTTTACCTTGTTATTTATTTCTTTAATTTTTACCATTATTTAAAAAAATATTTTGGCGTTGCAAAAGAAATGAACTTATAATAACGTTCTTAGAAAGTCTACAATATTTGCTGCAGTAGAAAAAATTATAGACGTTAAAGATATTCTTTGAATCCACATTAAGATTTTAATTGTTGATCAAGAAATGGTTTTAAATGAAAAACGTAGATCGAAACTGTACCCGGAATCCGATAGTATATAAAATAATTTTTGGAATGATAGCTAGAAAAAGAAGACGTTTCAGAAATTTTAATGTTATAATGCAAAACATTGAGTGTGATAAAACTGCTTCAAATATCGTGATGAGAACCTCCCATTTAATATAGCCTCTCAATAGCAAATATTTACGACTACATTGACTACATTTGTTATAGTTGGTGAAACGCCATTTTTAGAAACATGTTTAAATTAAATGTTGTTGATATTGTTTTAGAAGAGATAGAAAATATGTTGACTTACTTATTCAAAAATCATGACTTTTATTTATAAATGAAATATTTTATAGTGTTTTAAATTGTTCTGAGAAAAAATACAGCAAAGGTAACAGTGATGAATCGTTAGAATAAATGAATTTTATGAATATACGAAATTACGTGAGCTTTTCGTAATGGTTTTAGTAAGGTTAATGAATTATTTTTTAAAATTTGAATTGTTGCAACTTTGTACGATTCCATATGTCTTATCACAGACGACCTGGGTTTCGCCCTTCGGCATCTTCAGGTATTCCATCGCATGGATGCAACAGAACTGACGTAAAACAAACAGTTAGCATCGTATATATAATATATTAATATCATGATTAACAGGAATCTACTTACTAATAGGCAAGCAAAAAATTGCAGCTGAAAAGAATGTAACAATATTAATCCAATAATAATTAGCTAGAACAACTTTCATTAACGATCTTGCTGGATGAATTATCGTTATTGAAATGGGGTTTTCAACAAATTTAAATCAAGTAATTAAACTATAAATGTGTCTTCTTTTATATTATATAAAGAATACCTTATATCAAACATCTAGTGATGAGACATAAAAATTATCGTCATGAGATTGTCGATTCATTGAACCGATCTCACGTAAAGGGTACAACAAGGGGGAGTTGGGAAGATTGAGTTGGTCGTTAAGAATGAAGGTTGAATTTAATAACTGGCCTCTATTAGTTTCTAAAATCTCCTGATAAAACAATTTGCATCCGTGCGATGGAATACCTGAAGATGCCGAAGGGCGAAACCCGGGTCGTTTGTGATAAGACATATGGAATCGTACAAAGTTGCAACAATTCAAATTTAATATTGAAGTTCCATCAAGCACCTTCAGTCGAAATTAATTATTTTTTTGTTTAGAATCCTGTTGCATTTTCCTAGGCTATGTCAAAGCCTCGGTACTCCATTGTATACAGGAAGTATTGATTGAACATTTTATGTACCGGCATAAAGCTCGTTCGAAAATGAGGCAGACGTTGTTTGTCAACTCATGTGTAAAAAAGCTTCGGATTATAAAGGAAAATGTTTCTAAAATATAAGAAGCACGTACAATAACCATTGAAAATTTTCCAAAATTGATAAAATGATTGTGAACGAATATGTTGGCTAGTTTTCGACGGCTGTATAGGCCAAACCCAAGTTAATTGTTTAAATTTTGAAATTAAATGCTAACGCGCACAATTATTATTAGTTAAAGGTGTGATTTAAAGTTATGCGCACGGTCATAAAGCAGTTTGTGGTTTGTGGTAATCGGCATTTACGAATTACATGCATATTGACTATTTTTTTTTATAGATTCTATCCCGGAACAAAATCATCGATTTATAAAATACTTCATCGAAATTTGTTACACTTTCTTTCTGATATCACAAAGTGAAGGTTATAATGTGTGGCAAAACTGCGCTGTGTATAATATATAATAGATTAAGAGAACGAACACAATTCAAATATATAAAATAATCCATTGAATAAATAATACAGAAGTTAAAATTAATTGTCAAAAGTTGTTAGAAATAATGAAAACAATAAAATAAACTAATTATTACCAATTAATAACTAATAACATATGGCTCACCATTAATAAATTTATTTCATTTGAAGTTTTCTCTGCCAAAGACCAATAATAAATGTTGTTGATTGAATTGGCATTCACTTGGTAGAACTCCATTATAACACGGTGAAAAAATAGCAATGCATTTTAGTTCTACAAAATTACTTTTAACAAATATAGTTGATAGCTAATTCGGCTCACGCCATCGTCAGAACTATCTAGTTATCTAGGTATCTATATAGTTCTGACGATGGCGTGAGCCGAAAAAGCTATCAACTATATTTGTTAAAAATAATTTTGTAGAACTAAAATACATTGCTATTTTTTCACCGTGTAATAAATGTTGTAATTAAGGGTGTTATAATGATCATTTGATAATGCTTTTGATTTGCGGAACCGGCCCTGAACTAAGAAAAATAGATTGCTATAGAAATAGTACTAAAATTATGTTGTAATTATTTCAATATAATGTTTTTCGAACAAAAACATTAACACTTTAAATTGCTACAATAATTAGTATTATAGTTTCTTTTGTGCTATCTCTTCTCCGTGTAGAGTAAAAAGAAACAGTCTTAAACACGTGTTCTTCATTTTTAATTTATAAATTAAAATCATTGTACATCTAACGATACGATTTTTCTAAAGAATATTTCCTTTACACTAAACACTAATTACTTAAAAGGTTTTGATAGATTTATCTGAGACATCTATGAGGTATATATATTGCTATGGAGCTTAAAAGAAAATACTTTACACTCGTGTACATAAAATGCTTTATATTTAAAAATACTCGTAATGTGTTTATATTAATAGTCATACTCCTGAGCTATACTTAGTGCTTACATTTCCATGATTTTCGACAGTTTATAAACAGCCAGCTGATTTCCGGACTTTGTCATAATAAACGGATTCACTGTAAAACTAAAATTGCATTATGATTTTCTCATATTTTGTATTTTATATGATTCACTAAGTGACTCAACATGATGATGTATGTTAACACGAGCTAATTATTTTCTAATTCAGCAGTCGTTTTGTATGTAGTCACTGAAACAAAAACATCCTTTTATTAAACGCATTTCCGATTGTTTTTTCTAGAATATACATATCAAATCTATGCTACTATATACAACAAACTCGAACTGAATATTAAACGATGAAACGATAAAAATAACAAAAAAATCTTTCATACATAATAATATTAAAACGACCTATAATTGAGTTCACTGTATACTTCGAGTAAATTAAGGTTAACGATTTTTTTTCAGTTGAAGTCAATTTTAATGGGGGTACACTTAAAACTATAACTATTAAGCATACAGTAATAAAATATACAGAAATTTTTTTTTTTTTATTTTTTTATGGAATCAATACCTTGAAAGCAATAACACCTTCAAATATTTTTCAAAAAATAATAAAGTAATATAGCCCGTTTTTAATATTAAAATCGTTTGATTATTTTTTTTTGTCTATCGCAACATAAAACTTTCATCAAGCATTTTAAGATAAAAACATTTATACTAGGATAAAAATTATTTAACATTTGTTGATAGCCGTTTCGGTAAACGGCATCGTCGTAAAAGTACAGTCTGTAGTAAAAATTTATAGTAAAATCATTTATATTGTATGATATACATCTTTTCTGGAAAAAATATTTTTTGAAATACACCCAGTCCTTTTTTTACGCGATACATTGGTTCCAGAAAAAGGCGCGTAAAAAAATCGCGCAAAAAAATGATTTCACGCAATTCCATTATATTCCTTTACACACCCTAAAACATAAATTCGCATAATATCCGATACACTTGTCAACATTTGGCAATTGTATGTGTATTTAAAAAAATGGAATGCTTTACAAAATTAAGTCTTAAAAATACAATTTTTTTTCATTTAAAAAAAACAATGAAAAGTACATGCCTAGCATCGTATATAAATGTCTTCTTTAAAACAAATTTGGGGAAAAAAATGCGTAAAAACGAGTGAAGCGCATAAAAAAATGTAGCGGTGCCGTCCAAAAAAATCGCGTATAATCGAAATCGCGTAAAAAAAGGACTGGGTGTACTTAAATACGAAATAAAATATTAGAGTATGAAATATCTGCGTAAAAAATTGAAAAGATTAAAAAAAAAAGGAAAATTTATTAACTGGGGTTGAATTTTATATTTTAATATGAACACTGAAAATTCTTGTTTGAATACATTATATTATACAATATATACATTGATCACTTTTAAGGTGTTAACTGTCACTTCTTGATGGAAAGGCATGATATTTTAAATAATAAAAACACATTTTTTTAGTGCTTATTTCCCCACAATATATTTTTTGATCAGGACCGGTTTCGCTCATCGCCGGTCGTGATCAAAAAATATATTGTGGAAATAAGTACTAAAAAAATGTGTTTTTATTATTTAAAATATAAACATTGTATGAAAGAGTGGCTTTTAAAGTCACGGATAAGAAATTATTGTTTTGAAAAAGCTCTCGTGTAAGTAAAACGTGAAATCAATCAAATAAAATAGGTCACGCAGGAATAACATGCCACAACCTTCGAAAAAAGCCCCTACCATTGAATTGGCCACATCCGCCTAAGTATATCTCAAAAAATATACAATGTAAAAATGGCATATCTTCTTTATTAAGTATTTTTAATGACACAAAAAATGACAAACGCCATTGTTCAAAATCATTTATTTATCGCCATTCTGTAAAAAGCTTTACATAATCACGTAAAACGTTTTCATATTTTTTGATTAATTTTTGATAATTGACGTCTCAAGAACCGTAAAGTAAAGAAATATTAGTTAGTAATTAATTCCTACATATAATGCATACTTGAAAATTTAAAATTTAATATTAGGTATAATCATAAACTCATTTTCAATTAGTAATAATATATTGACTTCAGACGTAACCTTAAAATATGGTATTAAAAAAAAAGTTTTTAAAAAGACTATCAATATTTATTTTCAGAATAATCACTCAAGACTGCTTGGTTTTTCTGTATTAAAATTGAAAGAAGTATGTCTTAAAAAGGTTTAAAAAAGATATCATCATTAAACCACTTATATGGCACATGTGTTAACTGACATTTCTTGGTGAAAAGTCATTATATTTAAGATAATAAAAACACAATTTTTACTACCACCTTTCACAATTTTATAATGTTAACATCAGAATAACTTCTGTTCTTCGGGAGCATTATCAACTGATACTTAAGACGAGTGAAACAGCTCCTGTTATAAAACACATAAAATTGTGGATATTATATTATGGATTGTGTTTTTATTATTGAAAAAAAAAATATATTTAATCCAAAGATTCAACGAGTCCATTCTAAGATTGTTGTACCCAGAAAGGAAAGGACTAAATGGTAATGAATAACTTTTTTTTCCATTCTTTGATGTTTTGTAACAGCTACATATAATATATGCATATATGAAACTCAACTTTTGACAATTAGTTATGTTACCGCTTTAAAAATATTCGCTTCCTTCTGATATATTTAGGTTTTTTGATTTGTGTCAGTTTTGCAGAGGCAATGTCATATTTCTGCGAGCGTCTGTGTTATATAGTCGCACACATTTTACCAGAACATATTTTGATAGACATTGCCTAAGAGATGAAGCTTCGGTTTAAAATTAATCGCCCTACTTCAGAAAATCTCGCGACCCAATTTCCTGCTAGGCATAGAAGTTCGGGAATATAATGTGGAAACGTTCAACAGGTAAATAAATGCCTTGTAGATTCGACGTTTGCATTGAAATAGGAGGAAAGACATTTTCTTTACTTTCTTAACGTTGCTTGTTTTTTTGTTTGTTTTGTATTATGTCAAACAGCACATGTAATTCTAACTGAACATTACAAATTCTTCTTTTTATAATTTACAATAACGACTGACGGTGCTTGATAGAATTTAAGCAGTTAAAATTAAAAACTATTATTACAAATTTATCACTTGGCCGACGGTTAATGTCATGTAGTTGATTGATTGAATTGGCATTCACTTGGTAGAACTCCATTATAACACGGTGAAAAAATAGCAATGTATTTTGTAGAACTAATAAAAGTGTGTCATGTAGTTGATACTACTAGTAAAGATTATTTTGCAATATTTTTGGCATTTAAGTGATATTGTGGTAAAAGCTTTATCATTTAGAGCTCAATCCTCGGAAATCAACGAAAAAAATCGAGCTTTACCTCTCTGTATTGTTAAGACCTCTCAACTGTGAGATTGTGAGAGCTTTAGTTTGACAATCATGTGGATTTTAGTTCATGTCCCAGTGAGATCAATACATTTTTTTTTTAATTTGACTTCGTTTTCAATTAATATGATGTCACATGAAATGTAAACAATTCCGATATATTTATTTTTATTCGCCCTCATTTTAAAGGTTTCAAAAAGAAAGGTGAATTATTATGAATGTATTCATTTGACTATAGTAGTCGTTATACTAAAATATTATCTAAAAAAATAACATTATAATTCACATTCATTTTTCGTGATTAAACTATAAACCATAAAATACTTTTTATTTTATAGTTATAAAAAATGTTCGATAACGATGAATAAATTGATCGGGCTTAGTGATTCATATGCAATGAAAAAATCTGGTGAAATGTTCAAATTAATATTTTTTAAGTACTCTGAACAGGTTTATTCTGAGAAATTTAATGAAACATTTTTATATAGGTAATTATGCAAACGTTGAACACGTAGAAATTTCACGGTATAAAATTTTCTACCATTGCCTTTAGAATAATGTTCGGTATTTTTGTTCAGGAATTCGAAATTTCATCCCCTTCCATCGATATACGTGCCGAGTTTACAATAAAAGCCATTAGACGACGGTTGGTATCCAGCATGTCGATTATTGGTCGTGCCAGGCGTAAATATATCTAAAATCATAAATTTACCAGTTAGCTTATATTCATTATGTTTTCAAAGCGTAACGATTCCCATCACTATTGGAAACAGAAAATAAAACGACATATTAAGTAAAAGAGTTCCCGAGCACATGTTTTATCATTTCTTAATACATTGACAAACATGTTTCAGAGTTTCAATCGAGACAGAGAGATTTGATGTAATTGATTTAATTGGCATTTACTTAGTAGAACTCCATTATAACACGGTGGAAAAATAGGAACGTATGTTAGTTCTAAATTTTTTTAAAAATATATAGTTGATAGCTATTTCGGTTCACGCCATCGTCAGAACTATAGTAGTAACTATACGTAGTTCTGACGATAGCGTGGGCCGAAATAGCTATCAACTTTATCTTATAAAAAACATTTTAGAACTGAAATAATTTGCTATTTTTTCACCGTGTAGATTTGATCTTATTGGTTGATTTGGTATTTACTTTGTAAAACTCCATTATAATACTGAGAAAAAATAACAATGTATTTTAGTTTAGTTCAAAAAAATTTATGAGGTATATAGTTGAACAGTTCTGATGAAGGGTAAGCCGAAATAGCAACTAACAATATATTTTATAAATTTTGTAGAGCTAAAATACATTGCTATTTTTTTACTGTGTTTTGGGATTTGCTCTTGTGATCACTATTAAACATATTTATTTTATAGATTCTTACTTATATCCATGTCTATTCCCCGATATAAAGCATATTGTCTTTTCTTAGAAGATAGTCTACGATATTTGCTAGTTGCTCATCCTCCAATTGATTCTTGAAGAGATCGAAGATAGACAAGCTAAAGTTAAAACAATCATAGTGGTTACTGAATCGATCGCGTAAGCCCCGCTTTTTAGGGATCGGACGAGTATTTTTTTAAAAAAGAATAATGAATTTAAAGAGAAATGTATACATAATTTGAAAAAAAATGCTTCGCAAAGAGAGACCGAAAGTTTTGTGTGTAAGCTAATGTAACTCACTGCACCACAAAAAAAACTTAAATTTAATATCTATTGTAGTTTGATCTAATATTGATCGTATGGACCAATTGTTTTATTTATCCACCAAATGGTACATAAATGTAAAGATGATTTTACTCGCAACGATTGTAACTGTCATAATTATTATTAATTATAAATAAAAACAATTTTTGTAATATAAGTAAACATTGACGCATTAAAAGTCATCTATTCCTCATCGATAAAAATGGAATATCAGTATTTTTATATTACCATAAATATCACATAAAAAATGTAAATATTTATTTGCTAAGAATTAAAAAGAACGCTACCATAATGTCATGCATTTATCTATGGTAACTTCATTTAAACGTCTATTTACAAAAAGTTGTCTTTGATTATATGCGTCGATTTTCAAAAGTGGGCAGAATATTCATATCAATAACATCTTAACTTAAGACATCGAATAAATTATCGGTAATTATAAATATACATAAATAATCTAATAATACTGAGCGCCATGTGAATTAAATATTATATTATAAAAATGCGGTTTTAATCGTATGGTAAGTAATATGTTTGTCGTAAAAAGATTCCATAATTTGATTTTTACGACGCTAAAAATTACGTAAAAATATAGCACCAATAAAGTTATTTAGCGTGCGATTATAAAAAGTAAATAAATATAGTAATTTTAATTATTTTTTTGCCAAAAAAAAAACATGCGACTTCTATATTTTTCAAACACTGAAATATAGAATTTTTATATCGGTTTCGAATCGATTATTTTCAGTGTTTCTTCACAACTATTTATTAGCTTTGTAATATGAATAAAGATGTTTAGTTATTAAAAATTTTACATTTATGAGTATGGCATTTATTTTCATATTCCATATTTACAGTAGCCTGCCAGGTTATTTAAATAACAATTTAAAATGCTTTTCCTAAAAAACATATCAAATAAAATTTTCAAATGATTCAAACATGATCTGTTGCGATAATATAAGAATCATTCTCCAAATAAATACGTGACAATTTATAAATTTATGATATCGACTGAAGGTGCTTTATCAAAAAATTAGATTAGACAATTTACTATTTTAAGTTTTAATTCATTTATTGATATTGTAACGTAGTGGTCCACAAACTGCATGAAACTTTTGTCTGTTTCGAATGTTATTATGCATTCCATTATTCCATTCAATTCCAAACGCGATGATATCTGTTATTTTTAAAATTGCTTACTATCCAACCTAATGTAAAATCGTGAAATAGAGTGTAGAAAGAATTGACTTACATATTATCTGTTCTAATTCTTATCGCTTTCAAAAAGAGGTGCTTAATAATTCAATACTAAAAAAAGTGAAATGAAATTTTATTGAGGCACATTCAGAGCTTTTATTCTATACAACTGCAGGCGGAAGCAGTAAAAAATATATAATGCAATAAATCTCGACTCGTGTATTTTTCAATTCATCCGATTCAATATGTCTTTATTTATTTAATAAATTTATTATATAAAAGTATAGAAATGTCTGTTACGTACTACTGAGTTCCAAGACGCTATTTAATACATAAACATAGTTATCATTTTATAAAAAAATATTAGCATAGTTGATTGAAACTATTATTAATTGACTAAAGTTATTCATATCTGTTCGAATATACGTTCCATACAATGTATAGCTTAAAACATTCTGAGAAAAAAATATGAGCTTGCAGTATTAGGTTGCATAACTCAAGGCTTAATTAGTTTGCTTTAATATTGTTTATGGTGCAAAGGAAATCTACGCAGGAAATTGATTTCATATTAGTTTTCATCGCTATCATTGTTTCTTGATAAGGAACGAAGCAAACATGATAACATTGTATAATGTATTGAGACCGATTTAGGTAACTGAATCGTTCCTTGTATAAAAGTAAGAAAACGAGATACAAAGTTTTATATTTCGCGCGTAGAGTTTGTTTAATTATTATGGATAGTAAATTATCTGCTGAATTATTCTGTATACGGAAATTTTCAATCAGCAAAAAATATGTTAAAATTATAAAACTATAATGCCTACCTTTATTTTAAAGAATACTGTTTTAACAATTTAGTCTTGTATACGCACTATTAATTTTCTCGGCTTTTTTCAGTTTTGTCACGATCTTAAAATAACGATGATAATATACAAGCTAGAAGTAACTTTATAGCTTTAAAAAGAAAATGTATTATTACCTAAACTTTTACTTGGAATTGAGTTGAATTATAATCGATTCCCCTACTCCCACCCTTTTTCTTTGCTTTCACAGCACAGCACGGTGATTACTCGAAAAAATTAGTAAAAATAAAAATAAAAAAATGCATTAAGAATACAAATGCTTAATTTTCCAAAAACAAACATAGTGTTTGAATCTTAACAGCAGTTATTCATATTAGTTTTCGTAATAGTTTTCTATTTAATAGCTTATAATAGCATAACCGTCACTTGATAGCTTAGGAGTGGTTTTATACATAAGTAATTAGTGTTGAATATAGCGAAGACAATGAAAATACAACATAGTCTAGAATAAGTCACGTAACTATAAATAACTTTGAAATTGCCTTTGTGATTGTTAATAGTAAGTTGGCACTAGAAATATGAAAATGTATTTTTAAGTTTTAAAAAAATACAGAGCAACGGGAAAATGAATGAATAAACCAGACGGCAGTGAAAAAAATCCAGATGAAAACATCTTAACTTCGATAAAGATATAAAAATAAACTTGAAAACTTTATCAAATTTACCACTGGTAGAATAACAAAGTAATCTATTTCAATTTTAAATTTAGTTAAATTATCATAAAATTATCATATATCCCTCAATTCGTTAAAAATAACAAATGAAGAGGTTTTATGTATATATTGGTTCTTTCTTCAAAGATCATAAATATTATGTTATAGTATTGCTCGGAAAAATGTCATGAAAGATATATTAAACTTAACATCTCTATCATCGTATTCTAAGTAGTTATTGTAATCGTTATCCAGGAATGTTTGAATTTTGACTATTATGGAGAATTGAGCAATAAATTTTGCCGAAAAAAATAACAATTCCGAGTTAGTATTCCTTTACGTAAGGTAAAAGGGACTGTGATCAGTTAGTTAATGATATGGGCGGCTTTGATATATCACCAAAAGCTTATTATTGATTTTACTATAAAGATTTTTAGGATTCAAAAAGAATGTAAATTATGTTTAAAAATACATATTTCATAATATTTTCATTAATAAAAGATTAAAAAAAATATAATAGTCAACCGCACGTCTTTTTCTGCATAAATTTTGAAACAACATTTTATTTTTTGTTAAAATATTAATTCAAAGTGTCTAACATTATAAAACAAATAAAAACCTCAAAATTGAGATGATCAAAGATATAATATTGACAACAAGAGGATAATAATAATAATAAAAAAAACAATACGTTGGAAAAACAATAAATGTATTTTAGTTATACAGAATTCATAAGATATATAGTTGATAGATATTTCAAAAACTATTTGTTCTGAAGTTATATATAATTCTGATGAAGGCGTGAGCCGAAATAGCTATCAACTATATATCTTATAATTTTTGTAGAACTAAAGTAAATCGCTATTTTTTTACCGTGTTATAATGGAGTTGTTTCATGTAAATGCCAATTCAACCAATAAAAAAACAAATTTACCATTTTTAGAATCAGTGCTGTCACACATAGAGAAAAAAATATTTAAAATTAAGTATATGCTGTTGCAGTCTTTCAGATATATTGTATAAGAAAAGTAGCTGCAAATTATTTAAAATACTTTTTTGTTTTACTGCCGAGTGTCCCATAACTGCAAGGTGGCCTACGACTGTATCTGTTACCGTCTGGTCGATCAATAGAATCGTAATAAATAGAAAACCAACTGGCACATTGTAATGCTAGCTGCTGCGGCATGATCTTCGTGACAGATTAATTTCGTCGACTTAACATATTATGTAAAATCTATTCTAATTCTGCGTGTGTGTTACTGATGAAATAGGCTCTGTTCCGGATCGCGTTTTTTTCTTCAAGTTCATTATGCAACTCTACAATAATGGCCAGTAGGCGTCTCGAGTTATTTCGGTTTGACTAAGCAATCGGCCTGGCATAGAGCGACCTTGATTCAGTTTTATTATATTTCTGTTTGTTTTTTGTTTGGTCTGTAATTTGACTTACGTGGTCTGTTTTTCTTCCGGGAGTCGCACAATTGTATTCATTTTATCACTACATGAAAGTTCTATATGCATGGTCAGCGCAATTACATCGGTAATAGCCATAAAAGCAAGACATAACAATCAAATGTAACTGCTGCGTCTCAAAATGAAATTTTGCTCACAACTGTGTATGTCTCAGTTAATTAAATACAGACATACAAAGGAATATTTTTTACGTGGACGGAATGAAGAACAGTGCATTTCCGCTGCAATACGTGCGAATAAAATTCGCTTATAAATGTGAGACATACATAAAAACAGAACATCTGGCAACATTATTGTTCCTTTTTCAAAATAGAAAATTTAAATTTCTCTCATTGGCTGGATCCGTTCCATTTTCAAATATAATAAAACGTTCCGATTTCAACACTGTACCATAAAGCAAAACATTTGATAGGCTACTCTGTTTGCCATGAACTTATTCATGCATCAAATAAGATACTGTGATATTGTTACTTACTCCGGTATGTGACTAATCCAATTGAAGTTTTAAATGCCGACGACAGCTCGTTATGTTGGCATTCATAATTGAATTAGAGGATGACAGGATTATTATCATATACTATTATGCAAGAGAGTCGTGTTTGGTAGCGTTATGCCGATCTATATTATAATTAATGAATACTTGTAGAGGAATGGTTAAGTAATCTTCTCAGAAAATAAAGTGAATGTAATAGGTATTAAGAAATACTATTAAATAGGGACGATTTATGTTATTGACTCGAGGTGCTTGATGGAATTTCAATATTAAGTTTGAATTAAATTTGAATTGTTAAAACTTTGTACGATTCTACATGTTTTGTCACTAACGACCTGGGTTTCGCCTTTCGGTATCTCCAGGCATTCTATCACACGGATGCAACAGAACTGACGCACAATAAACAGTTAGCATCGTCTATATACCAAAGGTATTAAAGGAAAACACAGACCCAAAGGCAAGAACAAAATGTCAGCTAAAACAAATTTTATAATATTGATCTAATAATATTAAGTATATCTAACCTATTTGAATTCTTGAAACCTTGTACGAAATAATGTAAATGATAATAAATGTGTGATAGAATGTCTAAAGATGCCGAAAGGTGATACTCGGGTCGTTAGTGACAAAACATTAAAAGTTTCAAAAACCCGAATATCAATAGTAACGAGTTTGATAAACATATAATTGTCACTTGGTATTGTCATTTGAAATCAATTCGAGGAAAAAAATCACGACGCTCAATCAAATCTCAGATCTCAAATATTTTATTGAAAAAAATATATTTTAAATTCACCTTACCCGCACTTGAACCCGCAATCACGTGAACGCAAATTTAAGTGATAACTATTCAACCACAAAGGTCAACGTTTTCAATCAAAATACAAAGTAAGATAATAATCACTCGAATATGAGTAGTGTGTTTGGTTAATATTGTTAGTAGTAACACTAATAACCAAACATATTAAACGGAAATAAATAATAATTCGATCATGGTAATTATTTATGTGTTGAAGTTTGACAGATCATTTAAAAATAGCAGTGAAGATAGACGCAATGAATTTTGCATTTAAAATAAGAACTACCAACATAACAGCGAGGTTATTAGCATTTTCATTTAACCATACATTTATCTTTGTTTATATTGTACACAAAAAGTTAATAATTTGTTTTTATTTGTTTCAGGTAAGTGATGGCAACATTGGCAAATGCTAAGGGTACACACGAATGCAGTGACAGTATGAAAATTTCACTATTACACATTTTAATTATCAAATCGATAACCGCATTGAAGGCCGCACGTTGTTGTCATAAATTCCATTTTGTAACTATAAATTTATGTAATTGTACCGTCATAAAATCGTGCAAGCCTTATTGTCATAAAAATCGATTGATGATAGCTATACAGCAACTAAACAAAATTGTCTTGTCAATAAATCAAACACACAAAAAAATACAATCACTGTGTTGCATGTATACAACTTAAACATACAATGAAAAAAATATGTAAGGATTTCATATAAACAAAGTATGAAAAAAAAGATCGCTCAATTTGCGTTTAAAATATCTTTAAGCAAGCTTTTGCTTATGAAAGCAGGCAATATTTGAATATTTTTTAATGTTTTAATATTTGAATTAAGAATAACGTACTTAAAAATCTTTTAATAAATATTATATTTTCGTCTTAATTATTGTTATAATGAATAAGATAATAATAGGGTGTTCGTAAGGAAGGTTTACTTCTGATTTTAAAAGTCTTTGTCACTTTATGCTTAACATTTTCTATACATAGAAAGGATTAACATTAAATTCGGAGTATATATATATACGCAGGGTATATGGAAGTGGTTCTACCAGCTAATTTAATGATATTGTTTTAAATGATAAAAACAAATTTTATAATATTAATTTCCATAATATATATAATGATCAAGACCAGTTTCGCTTATTGTGAACATTATTAACACATAGGATACAAATTAAAAGCAAGTCTATTTATAGAAATATGAGTTATTCCCAAATGAAAATTTCCCATTCATTATTCATCATTATGAGACTTTCATAATTGTTCTGAGCCTTTAATTGATTATTAATTTACCTTAATGTTGTTTGCAAATTATTGATAAGATATTAACATTTTGATTTTGAATCAATTTACTTTATTTGTGTATGTATTGTATAATTTCATATTAATTGTTTTTTTCCTTCTTGAACTCATGGTATTGTACACCTGCTAACTTTAAAAATCAAAATTTGTATAAATAGACTTGCTTGTAATCTGTATACTATCAATTGATAACGCTCGCAATGGGCAAAACCAGCTCTAATCATACAATTCACTGTGGAAATAAGTACTATAAATGTGTTTTTATTATTTAAAATATCGTGACTTTCCATCAAGAAGTGACAGTTATATATAGTATGTTACTAAGTGTATAAATAAACTATTTTTGTATTATCATAACACTACAACAAAAAAAAAAAACCCCCAACGCAATTAGATAAATAGTGCGAAACACTTACGTAAATTAATTTATGTCCTTTTTCCTGTAGGATATGGATAGAAGTCGACAGATAATCTTGACATAGAATGAGTTAGCCATGTTTATTTTTACTGTAATCATACCACTTTTGTCTACTGCTTGTTCAAATTATTACTATATTAGCAACGTTTCCATTGTATTGCGTGTCGTATCATACTAAAATATAGAAATATTCAATATCATGATAACCATTTTTAGTCTGATAAAGTCAAAAAGCAAAGCATAATAAATCGTTTTGATGTTATAATGTCTGAGATTATCTGTTATTTGAATTCCTTGGTGGCATTGTAACGACTAATTTTAGAAAATAGTTTTTTTATGTTATTATCAGTGAAAGTAATATTGAGACATAATAGGTTTTCGATGTCATTGTAAAACAAAAGTTTTGTTCAATGACATAATGTTTGAAAGAAACAAAACAGCTGTTGGTAGGTAATCGTTTTTGCCTCGGACATTCACCCAACGATTGAATGACTGATTGAATTGTTTTTTTTTTCAAATTTAATTTAGTTATTATTAACCTCACGATGAACGATATGAACCCGGATGCATGAAAAGTAAATCTATTTCAAAAATTTCCAAATCATGGCAATTACTGTCTATGGATAAATATCTGTTTTTGTATCGATTAATATATGTTCTTGCCATCTCCTTGATACATCTATTTTTTATCATTTATGCACTTTATTTTTTTTTATCTTATATAAAGATTGAGTCTCTCAAGATCAACTCAAGGGGAAAATTCATTAGAATAATTCACGCCAACGATCTCTAGTTGTGATTGAAAAAAAAATCTTAACTTAAAATGAGCCTTGTTCAAACTGATACAAGATGTAAAAACTGTGGCAAATTTTAAGAATTGCATGTGAAAAGGATTATAAGTTATGTGAAATATGATGGTACGTTAAACTATTACAAAAACACTTCAAAAATATTCAATAAGCATATTACTGATGTTAAGAAATACAAGAATGGCGACTGTCATTTTTACCAAAATGACGAAGGTAAAGCATTCACTACTAGGCCATACAATTTTTTACGTGTCTATTTTACTAGCGATATATATTATTGTAAAAGAAATAGTAAGTAGCCCACTAAAGATATGATCAAACACTATGTGATAAATTTAATAATATTGTCTAACGTAATTGACGAGACAGCTGAATTGGCGGAGCAAAACAGTTTCTAAATAGGCATGAGATATACAGTAGTCAATTGCAGTTATTGTCTGAAGTAAACTGTCCTAAATCAAAGCATGCGAGTAATAGGAAACGTCTCATCTTGGAGAACAATCACATTTAAATGGACTGAGGCTATTACAGAGCGTCACGTTCTCGAGTCATTTCTCTTTTAAGTGCCAAGCGTACAGAACCAACATAAATGGTAGTCCACTGGAGATGCAATATGGTGCTCGTAAGTCTGAAGTAAAAGGCAATCGGTATGTTTATTAAATGTTTTGCTCCATTCATTATCTTGAGCTAAAATTATCTTCTCGCACGATTACAATTATCTAGTAGAACTTATGCAGTAAAGAATATAGACATTTCTCCAAGCTATTATCTGGTAGAATTACAGACGTCCCGGACTAAGCCTAAATATAATATTCGGAAAGCTATTTATAATAATATTATGATAATTCAGTGTATACTCAATCTAGCGATAAATTTACTAGGATAGTGCAAGTATTAATACATGTTAGATTTAAATTTAAGCGATTTACAATGATTTTTTTGTTGATAAATAATTGTACGCATGGTTAAAACAATATTGAAATATTATTGACAATATTTGGTTTCAATAAGAAGGGTTGTTTCTGCAGCTACTAAATTTAAGGGTACCTCAGTTCATTTTCTTGATTTAACTCAAATCGTACCAGAATTACGTACTTTGGTTACATACATTTGACAGCCCATTATTAGAATACATGGTTACTTGAACATTAAATCGAATTACTGTTTTGTTTTTTTATGTTGATATCTATTTTATTTCATATAATTATTTGAGTATTTTATTAAAATTAATAAAACACAATTTGCTTCGGACTTCGGTTGTGATCATTCAACTATAATTTGTCGAAGTATTGGTTCACTAATGTGTTATATAACAGCGCTTTATTTAATGAAAGACGGTTTATATTGGTTTCCTGAATAAAAAATAATCGTAAAATGGATAGCATATATTTCGTAATACAATGAGTTAATTGTAAGAGAATTTTATTGACGTATAACTATTTTTTCACAAAAAATAGGCTACAAATCGGCTAGATTAAGTTGACACTCAGGTAAAATACTATATATACTCATATGGTTACCAAATCAGTAGTAAAATGTTTACCAATAAATAATGAGTATATACAATTTGAACATGCTATTGATAAAACTATGAACGTGAAAAAGAACAAACAAAATTCTGTACTAAACTTTTTTACTTAGCGCAACAGTTCTTCTTGTATTTATCAACATAAAAAGGTCATGTCGACGATGTAGAATGAAGGTCACGGCTTCTGGTATGAATATCACGTGTTTTGTTACTATATGATTTGTAGCTACCTTTTGATGCTAAGTTTGTGTACTGATTGCAAATTGAGCTTTTTACTGTCGTTTGCACAACACCATGGTAATATTTTTAATTAAAAAAAATCTTCATTTTTATAACTAATACTGATTAAAATTTATATGTTGACACATCCGTTATTGTGATTTGATATCTAAATATAAAAAAAAGTGTCGACGCAATAATAATATCAAGCGAATAAAAAATATCAAGATTTTTTTTATTGAATAGTTGAGCTATGAACCTGATGTCAATACTAGATAAATATTGAAAAAATATGTACATGTATATAAACAGTTACTGTCGATTGGGATCATAGTTAATAAATAAAATTACTAGTCTACTGTTTTTATTTACATATCATTTAAAATCCAAGTATCAAATACAATTTAATATTTATAGCCGATAATCGTTAAGTTGGTACCATTGTCATTTGAATCAAAACATAACCTTATAAGTTTGGCTTAGTCTGACGAATAGTTGAGGGAATCTTTCAATTTTTAACGTGTCTTCAAACTAATAGAAATAAAAATCGCCCTCACATTCTTATGATATATATAGAATCATAAAACATGTTCTAACTGGAAAAATCGATGCTCGTTTAGAATACGTTTGTGACATTACATACTAGCAAAAAAGGAAATAAATTTATAGAAACCTTCGAATATTTGTGGCTTTTTATGATTTTAAAAGTGTATCAAGGAAGAAATACAATGTTTAAAAAACTAAGTTTTGGCAATGATAAATATTTTTATTTAATTTTAAGAATGCTCGCGGCAGTAAGATACTTACGTAAAATTTACTCCTATAAAAGTTTTTTGTGAATGATTTGTAAACATAAATTACATTTTTAAAGAAAATTATTTCATTTAATGTATGTTCTTAAAGCGATTGCGTGAGACAATGATTGTATTATTTTAGTGAACCAGTGTTGGAAATATTTGATTGTCTATGATCACATAATGATTATTATATCTACAGATTCTTATTTCAAATAATCTTGCCAAATTCGTTCTCAAAAAATGTGAGAGAAACGTCAGGTATACAAACAAAAAGAAGAATTTAGATGTAATAAAAAAATACAGTTTTTGTTGTGGTTTGACCTGGAAAATATATTATGCATTGTTTGTTAGCTAGGTTACATTATTTGCTCGCTTATTTTCGTTTTTGTGACACTGTGAATTCAAAACGGAATATCTATTTTGCTATCAGAACGTGAAATTGATACAACGCGTTATGTTATAACTATTTTGCCGGAGATAAGTGTTTTTATCTACATTAAATTGTAATGTTAGTTCGGTTATGATTTATTAACACGTTACTTGTTTTTACATTGTAAAAATGCTTAAAAAACAATACTTAGGCAACCTCTATCGTATAAATTTACAAATTGTTGAATGTTGAAAGCGTGACCTTGTAAATGAAAAATAATCACACATTGGGACGGCGTTAATCAATCAATTTTTGTTTTATGTTATAGTGTTATAAAAAAACAATTTATTAATATTTGATTCAGTCTTTTACATTTATGAGATTATTGCCATATGAATTGTATATACTATAGTTCCACGACTAATACAGGCATTTAAAAAAAGTGTTTCGAAGTCATTCACTGGTATAAATGTTTTAATTATTATACAAATAAATACAATTTCTAATATTTGATATGCATAGTGAAACTAAACGTTTTTATAATGATTTAAGATGTAACATATATCGAAAGAAAGTGTTTGATAGAGTTTAGTTATTAAATTTGAATCGATAAAATTCACTTTCATATATGCGGGATTTTTTTTTCCAAAAATAGTTTTAATGAAATAAATTCATGTATCATCTAAACTCGTACACTATCCGTTCTCAATAATTTTCTAACTCTCAAGTACGGGCCATAACATAGTCAACTTTACCGGTGGCTCTCAAACTTTTCATATCGCGGCCCCCTTGAACAAAATATTATAGATGATGAAAATTAAAAAAATTGCGACCCTCTGAAATAACCTGTGGACCCCAAACTGAAACGCGAAACTATCATGATAAGTATTATATAATAAAGCGAAAGATACTATCCAAAGCAAAAATATAAATAAATGTTCATTATGTTAAAATATGACATTGGATATTCAGACAATCTTTTATGGACATATAATGTGTATATATTTTTTATAAAGAAAGGTTAGTTGGACCGTATGTGTCACACGGGTCCAGGTTTAGTATTGCTGTATTTTTTAATATTTCGTTTACTTTATATTTTTTTACTAACTGTCAGTCCAAATGTATCCGTGAAGAAGATCGCTTTAAAATACCGAAATATGCAATCTGGTCAATGGAGTGACAAAGCATTTTGAGGTTATTTTGAGTTTGAACAATTTAAATTTGACTGCATACGTGTTTTGTCGAAAATTTTATTTAGGTCTATATTATCAATAATTATAATTAAATCTAATAAATACGTAAAGCCACAATCATATAATATTGTAATATTTTTTGATAAATTTTTGTGGATTTGTCGAAAAGTTTTTGAATTATTTTTACGCTACGTGATATATGTACCATAGACTAGACGAAAATAAAATCAAAACATTTCGTTTGATACAATATTTTAGATTTTTTTCCGATTAGCATAATATAAAACTCAGGACCCTGTAAAATCTTATATAAATATTTGTTGCATGGTACTTTTACTAATAGTATGAGACATTCACGTCGTGACCAATTATAGGGGCATGGCATTGTCATGATGCGAATGAACGCTAAGATAGGCCGCTGGCACCGGACAGTTCTGAGATATTTCTATCAATACATACATGAATGTTGTCTATGTAAGCGTTCCATTTTTGAATATAAATTTGAATAGGTAATTGAATAATGAGTTCGGAATGAAATATTCACCTTTATTTATTTGACATTATTGAACACAAATATAAATATTGCGTAAGTGTGTGTTCCATTTTTTAATATAAATGAGTTTAGAATGGTATGGTTACTTTTTTATTTGACTTTATACTTTTAAGATGTATTATAGAGCACAGATGATTATCAAATATACTGCTTGAAAAAGAGTTTTTTATTGGTTTTAGAAGATTTTTTAGTTATATGATATCGGCTAGAACTAACAAAATATGTCTCGCCGATTTTTCAAGCTAGCTGGGGACAAAAGATTTAAAGGGGTTATATAGTTAATAATATTAGGGTTAATAGTAGTTCTGTACGAAGTCTGCTAAAGTGGATCTGTGAAGTCTCGCCATAGCCTTAGAGATTTTGAATTGGCGGCCATGAAGCTGTAGAGTTTTGTCGATAGCTTCATTATATTATGGTTGTGACTGTTTCCATATCCAAGTAAGTAGCGGGTGTAGCGATAAACCATAGGTTGTTTATTAAAAGAGATTTTCAGTTATGGTTATCAGGCTTAACCTTTTTCGCCGTGGACCGCGTAAATTATATTCCAAAACAGAAAATTTAAGAAGTTAAATAATTGGTATTTTAAATAATAAAAACAAATTTTTAGTACTACCTCCAAAAATATGTTTTATGATCAGGACCGGTTTCGTTCATCTCGAGCATTATCCACTTTTCGAATACTCGCCATGAGCGAAACTCCCTCGTGATCATACAATTTATTTCGGAAATGGTATTGAATTATGTATTTAGAGCTCCATTATGACACGGTGAAACAATAGCAAAAAATTTTAGTTATACAAAAAAACTTTTATTTTATGCTTACGTCCTCTACCATATATAGTTCTGATGAGGGCGTAAGCCAAAATAACTATCATATACATTATAAATTTATTTCAATTATAATGCTTCTCCACTAAGAACTGTCAGTTAACCCCTTTAAAGCTATTAATTAATTGGTGTTAAACAACCTTATAGAAATTATTAGGACAAATAATGCTATATTTTTACACAACAATCAGCTTGTATGATAAAGTATCAAAAATGTTGACAATTTTGTATTTTTGATTATCAACTATTAATACATTATAATCAGCCGTCTAAATAGTTAAGACGTTAGCAGTCAGTGGGTTAAGCGTATCATTTATAAGTTTCATGTAAACTATAAAAAACATAAAACAACACCTTCTATGGAAATCATAAATGACTTCATTTTTCCAACATTGAAATTAAATAATCGTCATTTTCTGTAATAATAAAAAAACAGAATAACTAGGCAATTATGCGCAAAAGTAGATTAGTTGTTTATGACAAATTATGCCGTAATACGTTTGTGTCACAAGTCAAATAATAAAATGTTTCACGGTGATTAATCTTACAAGTAAAGGAATGACGTCATTCAACATATTCGGGTTAGTGCGTACAAAGGGTTGTTTATTTCCTATACTGGTCCCTCTTGCTTGTTAAGCTGTAATATTTACACACAAGCTAATATAATATATGTTTTTTGCAATACCTAAATAAATGTTACATTCCTTTGTTAGTATTATTTAATCAAACAAATCACTTAAAGGTTTGTAGTGTATTTGAATTAAATGGCGTTACGTAATTATACAAAGTAGTAAGAGGGTTAAAAAGATACTGAAAAACGATATGTATAATTTACACAGTTTACGCTTTCAAATATACGTATGTTAAGACTATGGTCAATACGGATGTCAAGGTAGAAAGTGTGATGATTTTAATTATATTAAAAAAAATATATTTTTTGCATTCTAAATTAAATCATTATGCGTAATATCTTAACTGTGATGAAACATTTAGATGATGAATTTAACTGCCGCTTTTCGGTGGAAAGGCGTTTTATTAAAATTATAAAATATAAATGTTCTAAAACTATATTTTTCAAATCAGATCCGGTTTTGCTCATTGTAAGCATGTGTTGATAATTCTAGCTATGAGTGATACCGATTAGTACTAGTAATAATACTTGCATTTTATTTTTTAAGAATCTATAAAAAACTAGGAGGTATTAATTGGTCGATGTCCATTGCTTTTTTGACGGATATAGACGTATAAAATTTAAAAATATCAAACGTGAGGAGAACAATAAATAATGTGTAACGCGCAGAGATTTTTCTTATATTTAAGTATGAAGGAAAACCTTTTTTTTGTTAAGTGCAAAAATTATGCGGAAAAGATTTTCGAAATTAATGTTTACGTTTGGTTTAATACGTTTTTCGTTTACTTTAGTTTTTTGTAATGTAGTATGCAGGCAACAAAACAATCGCATATCCGTGAATGATACTCACAGCTATGCTAATATTGTTATGAAAACCAGAATGACCGTATAAAAATTGTCGTCGTGAAATTAAGTAGGTTTCAGCTTCTCCCACATAGTATTACATAAGTAATTTACCATTGTAATATTTCATTTTTGTTATTTATGCATATTTCGTGTAAGTCACAATCATTTTCAATAATGATTATATACTGTAAGAAAACAAACAGTAAACTTTTCAAATTTATTATTCGTATATGTGTTAGTTTGGAATGTAGTCAAAGTTTCAGCGCCGTCGTTTGCGGTTGAAATGTTCACGAATTCTAATGCTGTACTGTACAATAAATACTTCCAGGATTGGTGGATTTTGGGTTCGAAGATATGAATTGACATTATAATAAAAGTCCATTCTGTACATCTGATTTTAAAAAGGGGCTAAGCAAGAATAGTTAGTAAACTAATGGTCGTGTAGGAACACCATCCGAAATTTACAAACTGAAATAATGATCAAATCTAATGAAATCGAATCTATAAGCTTTTTTCGTGGAAATGACTGAATGAGTAATTTTGTGGGTTGATTCAAGTTTCAAAAATTAATATAGAGCTTATTAACTTTTAGCGTTATGAATGTCACAACGTGGAAAGGCATTTTGTTTTAGTATTATTATATAAAATAAATGCTAAGTAATTTTTCCTCGACGAGCCATACTGGTACTGATTTAAAAAATATTAAATTGCGGAAATACTACTAAATATTGTGTGATGATTAATTAAATAGAGTTTAGTACGATGCGTATTAGAATACTATAATTGTAGCACCTAGAAAAATATGTTATTTATTTTATATTTAAAAAAAAAAAACAAAAATTGTGTTTGATTTGAAAAAATTCGTCGTCGCAAAAACTTAATTAAGATAAATAAGGAAGTGTTCTATTTGTAAGGTTTTATTGATGGATAACAATTATGATATAAGAAAATGAAGCTCAGACTGTATGCGACGTCTATTTTATCATTCAGATTAGAACTTTTTATGTGATTTCATTTACGATTTTTTGATGTGGAATAGTATTAAAAAATTTACAACACTTTCCGTATGTAACGTCTGACTTGAGCACACATCGGCATTCTATCATTTCAGATAGCGTTTTGGTGGCGAAATATTTATTACATTTTCATTTGCTTATTGTATTTGGAGCGATAAATTACTGACGCAGAAAATTTGGCAGAGAGGCCATCTATTTCCGCGCTTTTATTCAAGTGTCAAATAAATCTAGAGGATAAATTACGTTTGGGAAACTAACAGAAGCGCAAAATTAATTATTCGTCATTGGTCACATAAGTGGTGTTTGACAACGACAAGCAAATTGAAATATTATCCCGAGTATCATAAATATTACGTAAAAGAACGTTAATGATTTTTGAAAATAAGCACGTTGTCTAAGAAATACAATCTTTTATGGAGGACAAAATATTTTGATTTATGACTTGATCCGATCCGATGTCTTAAATCCGTGTTGCATCTTGATAGTAAATGTAATGAAGGTACTGTAACGAAAAATCTTCACAAAAAAAGAATTTCAATATTTGGCAACATTACAATAACGATAGAGTGAACAACTTTAATACCTATCGTATAAGCAATAATGATTTAACGTTTCCAATTTTCTGCAAACATTGTTGGCAATAAGCTATAATGCAGTGATCGCAAAACGGTCATTTATGAGTGTTGCTTGGATGAGAAAATATGGATCAAATCTATGACATGAAAAATGGCGCAAAAAGGGTCTATTATCAATCTCTTAAGAATCTACAATATAATATGATGTAACAGGGAAATTTGCATGAGTGGCAAATAATTTTTTTATTATATTATAATACACAAGATTAAAACGCATTGCTAATACATCGCCAAACAAATGACATATATATATATAAACAAATACTATTTTCTCTATTTTATTTTTATCAGGACCGATATCGCTCATCGAGAGCATTATCAGCTAAAATTTGCTTGCGACGAGCGAAACCAGTACTGACCATAAAATGTGGAAATAGTACAAAGATTGTGTTTTTATTCTTTAAATATTATTCCTTTCCAGCAAGAAGTGGCTGCTAAGACGTTAAAAGTGAAAAATTATAAATTCATTCGATTATTGTTGGATATAATGTTCTAATAAAATTATAGATATGATAATGAAAGCAGTTTTTTAAAACTTGAAGTGTTTATAAAGTAATTTTATCAAGAAAAACTCATTTTTAATTTTCATGCCTAGTATGTTCTTTTTAACAAAAAAATTATGAAGCGCAATAAGAAATCTTTATTCAAAAGTACCTGTCAAATTGATTGAATTTCTTAAGGAACAGACTATAATCTATTTTAACATAAACATAGCAGTATATTTTTTACTGTTTTAGTTTTGCATAATCTAGTTGTTTCCATAACAGTGAAAATATATGAAGTAATATCGAAACGCAGCTACTGTTATTAAGGTAAAAACTCCATTTCGTAATGGGCTCGACTTAACAAGACACTTTTTTTTGTTTCTCCAATTAGATTGTCGTTAGTGCAGGCATTATCGAACGCGGCGGCCATTATCATATTTATAGACTAACTGCGGGCACGAAGTCCATTCCACCACAAAGTTTAGGTAATTGTCATGTAGATTTTGATCTCGCCACTGAACTGTGTAACAGACTTGCAAATCGCTCATTATGTTTTTGCATCCACTAATAATTTGCAAACAATTACAGCGCTGTAATAACATATGCTTGTCTCAACCATCTAGATTGTAGACACATAATTGAGACTCATAGGAAATCTAGTCGTTTAATGCAATAGTATTCGTACGAAAAATATAAATGAACTTTGTAGACGATGTATTAAAATCTTTTTCTGTCTATTTGTTGGAAAAGAATTACTATTTTGTGTCATATATACGTATTTAAAGTTGTATGCGACTCTTAAGTCAGTTAAAAATAAACTTATTTTTACGGTGTTTACTGTCACTTTGTAGAGGAAAAGCATCATATTTCCTTCGTCGCATGAATACAAATCCGGTCCTGATCTGGAGATTAAAACATTGTGACAATCCCTGTACGGAACGTTGTGTTTTATTATATAAAAATCCATAATATTATATCAACAAAATGAATGAAAAAGGTATATGAAATAAAATGATAGATTCATATTGTTGATCGAATCACATTTATGACAGTCGTGTGTTTTCAAATTTATGTATTTTATTAAGTATGAGCTGAAACGGTAAATACTTGAATGAAATTATCCCTTCTTTATAAAAATAAATACCATCCTAATTGACCACTCGAATACTCGAATGCACATATTCACAAAATATTCAAATTTTGATTGTAAATCGATTTCAATATAAACTTGTTATATAATTTATGATATCGACTGAAGGCGCTTGATGGAATTTCAATATCAAATTTGAATTGTTACAACTTTGTTCGATTCCACATGTTTTGTCACTAACGACCCGGGCTTAGCCTCTCGGCATCTTCAGGAATTCTATCACAAAATTCCGAAAGGCAGACAGAGTCAGTACTGTCGCGTCCGTGTGATAGAATGCCTGAAGATGCCGAAAGGCGAAACCCGGGTCGTTAGCGATAAAACATGTGGAATCGTACAAAGTTGTAACAATTAATATTTATTTATTATATTCTGTTAATATGAGCATTTTAATAAATACATCGATTAAGCGTTCTTAAATATCGTATCGACTATGAGATATCCATCGTGAATTATTTTAATGAACGCATTTAAAAAACTAGAATCAACTAGTTAATGATTCAGTACTATTTAGAAAGTAAGAGTCCCCCGGTCATCTTCACTCCCCTCTTCTGTATCTCACTGGTGTCTCAACAGCTTCTACTCCCCGCGGTGCTCGTCTTCCCCTCCTAGCGCCGTGACTTTGGGCCTATTTGAGGAAGTGAGGACAAAGTGGGTCAAGATGCAGCCAAACTCTCTTCTCTCGGCTCACTGTTGCTTTCTTTGGGTTGGTTTGTCGGCCCGCCTCACAGAATGATCTCAAATGTGTGTGGATCCACTTTCGAAGCTGTTTTCACTCTTTGATTTCAAGTTAAATTCTGTAACACTTATCTGTTTCTTTTTCTCGAGTTGACTCGGTGTTATTTAATCGAGTTTTAATTATGCCGAGCTGAATCAATTTGCATTGCAAATTCTTCTATAATCACGCATGTAATTATGTGTTTCAGTTCGATGAAATTTTGATAATATTAATTTATACGTATAACACTGTTTTCACACAAAAATTCTCTTCTCTTACTGGTTGTTAAAGTATTCTTTATATAAAACCACAAACGTGTGATACGTATAATATTCAACGACGTAGATAAAGTCTTGTATCATTAAACGATAATATTTTTAAATGTATACTTTGTTGTTAATGAATTTTTGCCGATTTTGTTGTTTTGAACGTCTGCGAAATTACGTACGCGGTCAGCCTATTCTTAATAATTTTAGTGGTAAAGTAAAAATATAAGCTTATTTTAAATGTATTGCGAGTTTGAATTGACTCGTAAATATATATTTGTAATTCACGTTTTTTTATTAAATTATATATTTCCCTTTTTTTAGGTTAGTTAAGTTAGTCAAATTCAATCGGTATTAACTGCCAACAAATTTAATAATAACAGTAACAAAAGTCAATATTTTTAAATATTCATTTCTGATTAATAATATAAGGTAAAATTCACTCATGCTTTTATCAGCATTGGGAGACGCGACCATATAAAATAAAAGTGAAAAACAATATCCATCGATAATACTGGAACACAGTGTTTTACAATGCAAAGTTATACCATAGCAACTAAGTTTTAATTGGTTTTTACAACAAAGCCAAACAAAAAATATCAACAAATTTTAATACAGAAAATATTGTGTCAAAATAGTGATTTATTTATTCATTCATTCTCTAAATTTAATATTATTCAAAAACAACTTGATTTATTCTCGTTTTAAAAGCATCACAGTTATTGATTTGTTGTTTTTTAGCTTTCAGCTAAACACTGTGTTTTTATTTAAGACTTGTTTTCCCCTGCCGTAATTTATACCTGCCAATAATAAATATATTATAAGTCATTACAGTCAAAAAGAAAAATTCAACGTATTCGCAATGCAAAATAAACCAAACTGCCGTGGTATTGAACTTGCAGCTTGTTCCACAGTATCGTTACCATACTTCTGATGTCTGGCACGTGATCTGCATCATCAACTTTTTCATGTTAGCAATTCACACAGATGATAGAATCACCATGACGTTAGTATAATATATATGCAGGTGTATTAGTAGTATAACTAATACGGGTCGTTTTATTGCTATATAAGTCTGGTATTATTGCTTTTGTTTTATTGTCAAAACAAAAGGGTTAATGACAGATGACATCTCTGTTTTATTTCGTGGAATAGACAAATAACTATATTTATCCATATATTCGTGGCTTATATTCGAACTTTATTGTGTCTTTGTGGTTAGGCTCTATACCTCTGGGAAATTCATTTTTGCGCTAGAGAGTGTTACGGAAAACCGATAAAAGGATGCTATTTTCAAATTTATGTCATATTTATGAATGAAAAATATATATTTTTTAATAAGAACCAACGAAACCTGCTACTTTGTTTTTTACAAAAAAAATAATTTTTACTACTTATTTTCACAATATACTTTATAATCAAGACCGGTTTCACTCATCGCGAGTATTATCAATTGAAATATATATGAGTTAAAATATTTTGTTGAAATAAGTACTAGAAATGTGTTTTAATTATTTAAAAGATTATGCCTTTCTTTTAAAAAGTTACAGTTAACACCTTAAAAGTGTACACATTAAATATATTAAGTATTATTGTGTGCAAAATAGAATTAATGCATGAATATGCTAAAAGAAGAATCCTGCGTGGCATTAGTTGTAAAATATGCATATATACAAAAAAAGAAATGTTCTGTTAGTCAAAATATTAAACGATTTTCAGTAATAAAAAAAGTATTTATAAGGGAAGATTTCATTAAGCACCAAATGCAATTTATACGACGTAGTTTTAATGTTATATCAACCAATATTTTCTTTAGTGTCTACAACAAAATCTTTGGAAATAATGTTTTGTGGTTCATTCAATATATTATGTGCCACAAAAGAGAGTTCGTTAAACTCTCATATCAGTTCACATTGGTACAAAAAATGGCAACAATATTGTCGTATCGATATCAAATGCTAGTATCATAGATATTTCATTTCATTTTCTCTGCCCGGGGCTCGTTCACACTGTTCCATCATAATTTATCTCGCAATATTCCAATATCATCGCAGAAGACGCAAGTCTCTTTCTTTAATTCAATTTATTTCGAATATCTCACAAGTAAGAAAAAAAAACGAAAATAAAAAGTTGCGCCGGTTTTTTGATTAAAGGGGATGTAATAAAATAACATTCGTTTTCAAATAACGTATAGCTCTTTGATTGCTTTAGTGATTTGTCACGAAAGTAGGTGGAGTAAAAAATCAGACACCATCTAACGAAGCTATTCAACGTTATAATGTTATATTACTTGTATCTTTCTTTAATCAAATATTAGTTTCTTGAAAGATTGTGAATTAAAAAATTTCAATATAAATTTTGGGTCATCTAAGAAACGGTGTGTATATATATTAGATTAGAATAGAATAGAATGAACACGAACACAGAGAGTTACTAGTTTACTTGATGTTCAGTTGATAATGCTCGCGATGAGCAACACCGGTCCTGATCATAAAATATATCGTGGAAAGAGGTACTAAAAAACTATATTTATTATTTTAAATATCATTCATTTCCATCAAGAAGTGACATAAAATTTGAATCGTAGAGTTTCACCAATTTAAATTGACATTGAAATTCCATCAAGCGTCTTCAGTCAATATCATAAATTGTAGTTCATTTTATATTTAACATATTTTTTTAAATTCTTATAATCTTTTTGGTCAAAATCGTAATGAATTTCATCGCTAATCACATGCGTTTCGCTTTTGTCTTCATCGCTGTTTATAAATAATTTACATACAAATTCCGGTACCTTTTAACATATTGAAAGAAATGTAGTTCTTTCAGCTGTAGGTAAAAAAAGTTAAAAATATTAATTTTCTTAAGACAAAATGTCTATAACTATCGGTCAAACAGAGCCTGCAGAGTATGGACAATGTAATACAGGTTTATATTTATTTTTGTTTTTTTATAAATTTTATTTTGGCCGTTCCCTCAATCTTTCGCCTCGTGCCACCGCCATGTTTTCTTTTGCAAAACCCTTGTGGCTTTACAAACTCCACACGCAAATTTGAGGAAAAGTGTTGAATATTTATCACCGGCACATTTGGTGGTAAATAACCAATATAAACCATAAAATGGTAATAAAACATGGTATAAATATTTATTCGTACATACGCTGAGGTATTATTTGTGCCGTGGTTGGAAGTGTAAAACAAGAATCGCTGTAAATAGGGAAAACAAGATATTCCGAGAAACTGATTATATGTTCTGGGTAAAGTAATACAAAGCAATTGGGAAAAACAAGTTTACGAGCCTTGTTTGTTCTAAATTTAAAATGCAAGCTGTTAATGCCAATCAAGCGACGTCCATCAAATGTGGATTTTTGACGAGTTTTGTATGATGGGCGGAAATAATAAATGGCAAATAGGTAAGAGTATCATAATGATTATATTTAATTATTCGTCACCGTGCTACTTCTGCAAGTAAAAATCGTTTTCAAGTTCTTGAATCCAAGTTTTATGAAAAAAAATTAAGCGTTTATTGATAAGTTATGAGTCATGGACTTACGCGTTGTATGAATTTAATTTGCTGGAAAAGTTGAATTTGATCTGAAGTAGAAGAAAGTGAATAAAAACCTCTTTTAATTATCGAGCTGTGCTTTTAATCCTTATCTTTTTCAAGATAAAAGGCTTAGAATTAATAAAAAAAGAACAAATTGATTTTTCTGTCGGCTATATAACATTCCAATCCCAAAAAATGGGGATCGGAGAAAGTAATATCTTTTAGGTGGTCCTTTCGTTAATATAATCTGATTATGAAAAAGATATTGAGCGACTAACTTTGGTAAAACTTTAGTTAAAACACTATACACGAGGTTTATATCCTCCATGTTGGAAAAGTGTTTCATCAAACATTATAGAAATTTTAAGATTTTATTTAAAATTACGCTAAAATTTCCAAATAAGTACACGTGTTTATTGATACAAATAATTTTATAGATCTTTTTATGATTAATTTTAATGTGTAGCCGTTTTATTAAAAATATATTAAAATAAAGTAAAAAAACCAAATTGCTATAAAAAAATCGAAAATGTTTTTTTAAACAGGAATAAAAATTACCCCCTTTTTAGAGATTAACTGTCACGTGATATTTCAATAATAAGAAGACTTTTGGAACTATTTTCACGATACATAATATTCAATGATCAGGAGCAATTTCGCTCACTGTGAACATTATCAATTGATAATGCTCGCGATGTGCGAAACCGGTTCTGATTATAAAATACACCCTGGAAATAGTACTGAATATGTGTTTTTATTATTCAAAATAAAAATTACCTTCGAAGGTGCAGCTACTAATAAGAAAAACATTAAGGATATTAAATTATTTATGAAATATTAAAAAATATTTATTAATGAAAAATGTTTGTATTGTTTGTAAGTGTCATAAAGGAACTGTCGAATCAGGTTAAATTGGCACAGTGAATGTGTATATTATATTAATAGAGAAAAACAAATGATTGTGTTCGATTTTTGAATATTTCAGTATCTTTTCAGAACACAATAACCATAAGCCGTATTTTTTGTTAGTAGTAAAGTATTGCAATACTGCTTGAGTATTGACATCTGGTTGAAATGCTACATGTATGTGTAGTTATCTATCAATTTTCTAGATGAAATGGCGGCTGACGTAAACTGGCACACATATCAGCTGTCACTGCAAAGTGCGTGAAAGTTTGTTTGTATGAAATACAGTTGATTTTTTATTCCACACTTGACCAGACAGCAAATAGCCTTGAATAATATTTTATATTATTACACGGTCGAGATACAGACACATATGTATCTATATATATATGTATATATATATATTATCAAAACAGTCGTGTAAACAGAATATGTCTTCTGAAAAACAACTTATATATTGATAGAATTATTTTAAAGGTGTTTTTCAAAGAAGCAAAAAATGTCTTACATATAAAAGATCTTTTCACAGAGACACTAAAAGTTTATGTAAATGTGAATAAAACAAATATTCATTCAATTTTTTTCGATTATTTGAAAGTTTATTGTGTGGTATGAAATGTGAAATTTAACTTTTTCGATTGTCCACCGCGGCTTTGTTTGGTTGCAATTATTAGGGAGTTTCATTTTTAAATGAATTTGTTGCATAAATCTGACTGAATTTATTGATGTATCATGTCTGATGGCGTTTGTTATATTGACTTTGAGGACGTCAATTAATTGCGGTTTATTTTCAATATTCTTGCGACTTAAGATAGATCCAAATAAATAAGTCTAAAGGCGTTAGACCGCACGATATCAGTGACCATCTTCATACCTTCAAATCGTTAGTGCAGAAAGTCCATCCGAATTTAATAAATATCGTACGTTGTTCAACACAATAACCTTTCATAGTAATTTGCCGTACTCAAACAAACAATTGATAACAAATTTGACAGATGTCACCTTAAAAACATGGCTGCTATTGCATAACACATTTATAACGTCTATATTAAAATACCCTTAGGTACTAGGTTTCACACTTAAAAGAATAATAAACATAATAATAATAATGTTTATCGATATAATAAATGCCTAAAAAATAATTTAAAAGACCAAAAATTCTTGTATCACACATTATGATCAAATTGAAAAAGTATCATATATACTAATTTACGAAATTGACTGAGGCTAATGGTATCTCAAAACCAAATTTTAATTGTTGAAGTTTTGTATATTTCCATAAGTAATTGCAATCACGACTGGTTTTCGCATTTCACCATCATCAGAAATTCTACCAAAACGTTGTGTGCCAATTCTATTGCATACATGTTTTATTATTTAAGTGACAATTCTCGACCGAGCGAATATATATAATGCATTTTTTATGTAACGTAGATATTTGAAGACGACATAAGGCGAGCCAATTGTTTTTTTGGTATAAATGTACTCAAATCTTGATATAGATAATAATAAAAAAACAGTATTTTGTATTGAGTGTATATAGTCCAGATTACTAACCTAGCACAAACAGCCAATTTCGTATATATAATAAATAATTATTTCAAGAGTTTTCCTCAAAGGTGCATGCATATCAAAAGATGAGACTTACGGTGACTGGACAAGTTCAGACAAATCGGCTCCAGACGCAGACGAAGATCATCCCACGCGACCGACATCCTCGTTAGGTTCAACAACCAAATGTCTTTCGATATGAATCACGGGTTATTAATTTATCCTTATTCGAGGCACTTTGTTATTCCTGATTTTCTAAATGAACCGGTTGTGCAATCGCGCAGTTACTCACTGAAAACTTTCAGGTCTGTTTACTATGATTGGTATTGTTACATTTATTGTATCAAGAATTTCGCTGTCTATGGTATTTTAAAAGTAACTGACACCATCTAGCTATTGAGCAATAAACCATCACCGGAAAATTAATGATCTTAGTGAAATCAAATCATTTTTTTTCGATATGGAAATAGATTTCAATTGAATAGAAATATTGTTTGATAAAGCTATTTAATCACCTACGATATTTTATTGTATATTATATACTTTTGCCTCTATTTTAAAGGGGGTAGTAAACAAACAAAATAATATTTGAAAGCATACATCGAATGTGTTCGTCGTAGAGTTTTTTGTATATTCATAAGAAACACTATCGTGTTCATCGCCTTGCTTTCTAGAAACGCCACCATTTGCTTCTGACAGGCATTGTCGTTGTATAAAATGTCGGTTCCAAAGCTTTGAGATATCTTTAGATGTGTTACTTAAAAAAAATATATTTACATACTTTATGACATCGACTGAAGGTGCTTGATGGAATTTAAATATCAAATTTGAATTGTTACAGCTTTGTACGATTCCACATGTTTTGTCACCAACGACCCGGGTTTCGCCTTTCGGTATCTTCAGGAATTCTATCTATTCAAAGCCACTCATATCTCAACTGAATGATAACTGTATCTGTTACCCTAAATTCAAGATAGAAAAATATTCACCCGTACGTAGTAAATCCAACATCTTACTACAAATGGTGATGAGTTCAGGATATTAACCACTCAGCTGGATATTAACATCTTTAACTTTGGAAATATCCAACATGATGATAAATCCGGATAAATATAGGAATTTAAATGTGTTTTTCAGTATCCATGCCAATTTTTTTTTCGCGAAATATACAATGATGTATTGTTTCGGTCAAACAAAGACACTTTCTGTTGTTGAGTTGAATTTTTGAACAAACTGTATGCAGTATTTGCTTTGCAAAATACGCGAGACGAAGAAATATCTATGCAATGAGAGCAGATAATAAACTGTAAGTTACATGTGAAATATAAAATAAAACAGACCGTAGGCGTGTGACTCTAAGAAACATCAAAGAAAATAGCTATTTTGAGATTTCGATATTAAATATATGTCTTGAGCAATGTAATATTTTACTCGACATACATTTGCAAAATGGCGGAGAAGAGTGTTGTCGTTCGTTTCAATATTGTTAAAAATTGTAGAAGTAATACAAGTTTCTATCATATTAGTGTAAAATCTTACATTGTTGAATAAAACTAAATTAAAATTCAGGTTTGCAAACTTTTGGCATCGAAATCTCAACTTTTTTTTCACATATGATTATTGAAAGCCTTCACTATAAAATATATACTACAACTTATTACCCAGCTTCGTCCACGATAATGGGTGCGAACATTCAGTCGTTGACGTTATTTTGGTGGTAAAAATATTACTGTAGCCCGTACTACATGTATCTTCAGCAAAATATAATCCATCTTTTGATATATAAGTAAATTCACTTTTAATGTATTAACTGTCACTTGTTGGTAAAAACGCATCATAATTAAACAAAATGCGAAACTTTGGAATGTTAAAACTTGTTTTTTTTTATGACGAGTTTTATTAGTGTAACATTCGTGTGATAGAATGCCTGAGGATGCCGAAAGACGAAACCCGGGTCGGTAGTGACAAAACATGTGGAATCGAAACACCTTCAGTCGATACCATAAAAAAACACAACGTTTAGTACCATTTCAAAATATTTTTTCAGGGCCGGTTTTGCGCAGCGCTGGAGCCGATTCTGACTTAAAAAAATGTGGAAACAATACTAAAAATTGTGTTTTTACTATTTAAATAAAAAATGGATACTTAAGAATAAAATGGCTCTAATAAAAATATATAATATAGTAAAACAAGTAAATATAACAGCTGTCAGAATGATGTTTAAAAGTTTCACAGGATCTATGTGAAGTTTTTAAATGTAAATTAAAAAATCCAATCCACAACGATTGAATGATTTGCAAAAAAATATTACTCTAAATCATTATGATATGTTGAACGTAATGGAATTTCGCAAATTTTCTTAATATTTTTCCAAAAACTATTTAATGAAAGTTATACACGACGTGCAATTTCCTACGGCTGAAATTTAACTCTATTATTAATCATCATTTCAAGGGGTCTCATATGGATGAACTTTAATATTGAATTTCATAAAATATCGAACAATTGATTCCAATATGAAAAGCTAGCGTCATTTCAACTCTGCTATTTCATTGTTCGTAAAGTTTATTTATTTGATATAGAGGAAGGACTCCGATATAAGAATAGGCTATTTTGGAATCAATTTAATATCCTCTCTTACAAAAGCCAAATAAGAGTTTCTCATTTCTTTGTTACTGGCAACATTACAGCATTCCGTGTAACAAGATATATTTTTCTTCAACCGCAGAGTCAAATGTAATTTGGCCAGAATGATTTTTTTTCTTATTTACGCTCAATGTATTTTTGGGATATTGTGTATGTATCGAATTCCGCGGTATAAAGGGCCAAATCCATGCAATGGGGTCAGTATTGCATATTTTATAAACATTCAAAGCTATCGCCCTAAAATAAATTTGAAAACGTTGTCGATGACAGTAATATATACAACGATCGTTTTAATTCAAACATAAATATTATAAAATAACATTCAAAAGGATGACTTGGTTGCTTCACTGATTTCGACATCTGTTTCGCAATTTTGATAAAAAATAAAGAAAAGTAAAAAATTTTTTTTTCTTTGTGAGCTTTATGAAAAATACTTTTTATTATAAATTGATAATCTGTATTTACTTACTGTTTACATCTATAATATATGAATAAAAATGTTATCAATATAATTTTTAACTCTTAAGGTGTTAACTGTCACTTCTTGATGAAAAGTCTTGATTATTATTAACCGATAATATACAAATTATTTATTTATTGAATTGGCATTCACTTGGTAGAGCTCCATTATAACACGGTGAAAAAAATAGCAATGTATTTTAGCTCTACATTTTTTTTAAGATACAGTTGATAGCTATTTCGGCTCACGCCATCGCCAGAACTATAGTTCTGTAGTTCTTGTAGACCTAAAATACATTGCTATTTTTTTCACCGTGTAATAGCAAACAAGCCTATTTATACAAAAAAATAGTCGATAGTAACCACGTATAACCAAAGGATCAAGAGCTAAGAAAACAATTTACAGGAAGCCACACAATATACAGTCAACGTATTATACTATAAACTTTTCCTAATTCAAAAGATTTTAAGAATCTAAGACTACACATACTGTTACGCTCTTCACATGATTTTGAAGTATGAATCATAAATACTTCACACAATAATTTTCGGATAAAATAAATATCGAGATTTTTCCTTTTCGTTTGTAAGATGACCCTAAGTGGGTGATGAGCTGGTACAAAAAGGATTTTTAAAGATCTCTATTCGAAGAATCAATTTTATATTGTTTTATACCCTCCTCATAGACAACCTATTTAAAAATATTGAATTTATGGTCATCAAGGCGCCACAATCTGTTTTGGTAACCGCATGATTTTTATTACCATAACATATAGTGAAGTTTGATTATGAGGTGTTTTATAACTATTTTTTTTTATTTAAAAAATCGACAATAATAAAAAAGGTAATTTACACGATAATAAGAAAAAATATAATTAATGCTGAATGGATTTATTATATTTAATATAAAATCATTGGAATGTATATCGTATTTCATCTTTCTGTTTGCAATTAGATTTTGTATGTACGTGTATCTTAAACAGTAGTATTTATATTTTTAGGGAAAATTAAGTAATAAATCTTGGAAATAATAAGCGGATGGGATCTGTTTCAATGTAACGCAAGAATTATGTGTTTAAAAATAATGCAGAATGAAAATGTTGTCTTAAATATTTATACTTGTAGAAGCAAAAGTACATTGAACTTTGAAATATTATTTTACCTTCTACTTGTTACATTTCTTGGAAGTGTGAGGGTTTTTTATTGGAATTATTTAATAGAAAATTGATTTTAAATGATTTTGTTTATTAGCGTTAATTTTATTTATAATCGAATTGTGGTAGTATATGTGCATTTTAAATCAATTAATGTGGAGATATTGAATTTGGTAAATCTTATGAAAAATTGTATGTATAGCTTTTTTAACAGAAAATTGAGCCCGGAAAATATGTTGAGATTTGTAACAGTTTTGCGGTTATTGGTTCAAATAATTATAATATACTAGGAAATAGTAGAGTATAATAATATTTGAAATTATATTGTAAGTAATCGATAATGCTACAAAACAAAAAAAAACATATAATAATCAACGGCTATGTGAGCTGTAAGCTGCGTGCATTCGCCACCGCGCAGCAGTTTTATACTCAGTAGCTAAAACCTCCGTCTTGGTGGGAGCAGTAAAATATCATTTCGAAAAACAATGATTGATTAAATTTATTTTAATCATTACTTCGCAGGTGGAAATAAAAGCAATGAGTTATGAAACGGTAATAAAGTTATATATTATATTTATTTTCAAAAGCATATTTTTTATAATTGTAGTTTTCTTATGACGGACTTAGAAAAAACTAATACTCACTGAAAAGTATGTAGATTTATTCGCAGAATGGTTCCCACATATTTGTTCCTTATACAGAAATCGTTCTCAAATTCTCAGCATTGTTGATATTTTAGTGTAAGAAATCGTTGTAGGTTAGCGAACATTGTCCTTTGTCCGCCTTCAAGAACAGATGCCCTGGGCAGAGTCTGTAAGTCGATATTGTATCAAAATCAAAAATGTCAGAAAAATATGTCATGTCTAATTGAGACAAACAATTTATCACACTATGTTACTGTTTTACATTAAAAATCCGGACACCAAGCATTTTTCCTTTATACATTGCTAGTAAATGTTTGTTCATTAAACTAACGAAAATCATTAGACGTATGAATGGATTCCAATTTATGTATTGTATGTTAATATCATTATTTATAATTACACATAATAGAATGTCTTCTTAAAGGCAGACAGTAAAAATTTGAAAATGTTTGAAACTTCAAACGTAAAACTCAAAATCAGCCATCGAGTATTTTGCAATTTTCATACGTATAAATGATTAACAGATTCAAATACAAGTCGCAATATTATATAATATTAATGATTACAATAGCATCTTAGATGTACGAAATTTTAAGCCAACCAACACCATCTATTGCATAGACTCCCAACCTGGGGTCGCGAAGAGTTTTTGGGGGGTCACCTTATACGGTCAACTAAAAAAATATTTTTTTGTATGCTTTTGGATTATATGGGGGGTTGCGGAACACATGGATTTTATGAAAAGGGGTCGCCACCCGGAAAAAGTTGGGAACCTATGATCTATTGCATATAAATTAATTCTAAATGATGCTTTCTGAAAATAAGCTGGATGGCAATGAATTCTAGCGTTTTCTGAAACGGAAGATTATAAGTGGAAAATCATACCACCCACGATGTGAGTACCTATAATTACAACTCTATAAATTAAAAATCATTAAAGAAAAGTTAGTAATATTCATTGAGTTTCTTCTGCCATCTGGCTATGCTTCGGGGCTGAAGTTAATGGTCCAGATTTCTCACAATTTCCGCGTTTATCGGTCAGCAGACTTGTGTAATTAAGAATATTACTTGCCGATGGAAAATGTCTTCCGTCTAGTAATTGCCACTGAACAACAATTTTCCATGAACATTTACTCGAGTTCAAGTCATATTTTAATGTAGGATTTTAAAATTACAAAAATGCAACGCCAGAGCTTAAAATGAGCTGATAATTCAACATAATGCCAACCGTAACTTACTCTAGTAACCTGCTCCCAAATCTAGAGGAAACGGATCATAAAAATCTACTACATAACAGAAATAATAAATTTACGCTATGGGCGAAACCGGTCCTAATTATGACAGCAAAATGTGGAAGTAGTGAAGAATCGAATTGTATTTTTTAATCTCATCACATCTTACTGATTATTGGCAGTTGAAATCATAAAGGTAAATATACAAGTCTTGTTCGATATCATAGGTGAATAAGTT
Source organism: Himalopsyche japonica (assembly GCA_028555115.1). NCBI lineage: Eukaryota > Metazoa > Arthropoda > Insecta > Trichoptera > Rhyacophilidae > Himalopsyche > Himalopsyche japonica. Next base: position 1,520,724 of record JAHFWJ010000442.1, on the reverse strand, counting down.
ATGGAAAATTATGATTTTTCTTTTGTCAATGAAAATTTGGTCAACGCAGTATGGCGAAAAAGATATCCACGAACAAATACATCTGTTATTTCTTAAACTTAAGACTGCTTTTAGATAGAGTGTGCCTACTGAAAAATATGATCCAAAGCTTAATTTTTTTTTTTTCTAATAAAGACTTGTCTGACGAAATTAAATTAAAAAATCTGCGATATGTATGTGATGAGCGCTTTTCTATGTTTTACACTTTATAACTCACTTCTGAAATTTACTTAGCATTAAAAAGTATTAGATGTTATATACTTCATAATCTTAATGAGAATGAATAAAAATGAAGACTTATAATAAAGTAATTCATAATTAAGAAGTTTGTTGAAATAGTGTTAAACTTATATTATCCACTGTGAACGACGGCAGTAACGAGAGTTTGTCAAGTTACTTGTTCAATTTTCTGGGCGTTGTAAATATTGAATGAGTTTCACTGGTAGACTGGTTTGTAAATAATCTCTTTTTTATAGACTCGTGTAAGTATAAGCTATATGCCTGTCATTTGTGGTAATAAGTACAAAAAAATCATTCGCGGCAGTTAATGAAGTTTCAATATTGAAAAATATCGCCAGTGACATTAATTTCATTTTATAAATAAATAACGAATAAAATTCTTTTTTTATCGGATAAAAAAAGCTTAAAAAATAATGAAATTTTACGAAAAGAAACTTCATATTTCAATAATTTCTCAAGAGTTGTTATTTATTATGAATAATATAACACGACTATAAACCGGAAGTATAATATTATTCTGAAAAACATATTCGTTACATATAATCCACGGACCGGGTCGGGTAAAGGCTTGTAGGCAACGTGATCAAAAATTTTTGTGTATTATTTTATGTTTTCAAAAAAAATGCACATTTCTTCATAGTTTCTATTATATTTCATCAGTTAAACTAAATCAAAACAAAAATAGTAATTTACATACTACAGTATGGTGAAAATGCATTTTTTCTTGGCATTCACTTGGTAGAACACCATTATAACATGATGAAAAAAAAATCAATGTGGGTTTTACCTCAAAACACGTTCCTCTTATTTGAAAACAATGTCTTTCGACATTGTTACCGTGGGTTGCTCTTTTTTTGAAAACGGGACTTTTATATGTCTCTAGGCAACGGGAATGTAATATTAAAAGGGAACTGTGTCAAAGAGTTAAGTCATGGAATGGACATTTTTATAGGTTAATTACGAAAAAATAGTTATTGCTTCCCACCATTTTCAAAACTATTTATTAATTTTGTAAAACATAGATTAATAAAAAATATCCTCGATAAAATTTCGTTATTTTTTTACTTGTTCGTTAAAATGATAATGCTGTTAAAATTAACCGGTACTCTGGAGCACGTTGTAAGCCATTAAAAAAACAGTCATTAATGTTTGTATAAATATTTTTTCTTCGTGTGTTTGCCCATCCGTTTATAAGAGGTTGGAAATACCGGTTTGTGAGAAAAATAGGTCGCTTAGTTAGTGCAACGATGTCTAGAGAAATGTTCACACATGAAATGAAATCTCACTGCGACCGAGATTTATGATTATGTTTCCATACAAGACAGTCTAAAGAGCTTCTTACATGTATATGTCACTCAGCAGTGAACACCTCCATGTTGGATTTTTGATCACTGGCAATCGAAATGATAAAACAGATTGTTGTTTTACCGACATCACACTTCCATATTTAAACATAAACATATTTATTTTGAAAAACAAAAATATGTACATAAATTACTTATGATACGTTAGTATTTCATTATAATTAAATTTCGATTTTCAATCGAATAGCAATCTATATACAAGAACAACTTCATTTATAACACTCGGACTTACCTCATATCCTAACTAAATAATTTTTTATTAATTATTATTTCCATAAAATTCGCGTCAAATCTTTATTGCTATTTTATGAAATGAATTATTAATTAAGTGTAAATATTTAAAAGCATTTTTTGTTAATATTGCGCTTATGAGGTAATCCACGACTGTCGAATCAAAATGTGCTAATAGTCTGAAATCAGATTATAAAATATTTTTTTAAATAAAACACTGTATTGCGTTGAAAGTTCTGGTGACACACAAAACTGACCATGATCATTATTAAAGAAAGTCTGAAACTGGTACAGAAAAAAATATTTTCATTAAAATATATATAATATAATGCTTTACACTATTAATTATTAGTAAATACTAAACAAGTGAAACCTAAGAATTAATGTAAAACTATCATATTATTTGCGAATTGTATTGATTATATGAATATATACTAATTATGTTCGAACCGTAGCATGGTTGTTAAGGTCACTGGTTTCCGTGACAGAATTCATGGATTCGAATCTCATTTCAAGCAGCGTTTTTTTCAATCGATTTGCTCAAAGGCATGGGTCTTTGTGATGCTTAATAATCAATACCAACCATTATCCGATGCTAAAATAGACGATGTAGATCAGTGGTTCTCATGTGCGGCCACCAGAGGATTTTGCTGCGGCCACCAACAGTTTTATAGTAAATATTGATAACTTTTAAGGTGTTAACTGTCACTTCTTGATGGAAAGGCATTATATTTTAAATAATAAAAACACATTTTTTTAGTACTTATTTCCACAATATATTTTTTGATCAGGACCGGTTTCGCTCATCGCGAGCATTATCAACTGATCATGCTCATCATGATCATCAGTTGATAATGCTCGCGATGAGCGAAACCGGTCCTGATCAAAAAATATATTGTGGAAATAAGTACTAAAAAAATGTGTTTTTATTATTTAAAATAAATATTGATAGTTAAAAAAAATATGTTTTTATAAATGAATTATTATTATTTTAAAATTGAATTAATAAACCTGACTTATCCAGCATTTAGTCGACTTTAAGTAACGGACCGTTTTAATAATAAAACTGTTCAAATTTTTTGTCGTTTTGACCTATAACTGTATATGTTGAAAGATCATTCATTGAAATGCACTATATAAAAAATAAATATCGAAACTATTTTTATCACATTTGGTGAGGCCACGAGACGTTTCCATAGGACAGCTGATGTTTATAATGCGGCCATAGTGAAATTTCACTTGAGAACATCTGGCGTAGAGAGAGGAGAATCTGTTTAGCTAACTAAACAGCTTCTCCTAGCCCTATTCGATATGTCTCAATTCCATTTATGAAATAAATTTTCAAAAGAAAACTTCATTAGAATAACATTGAGAGTGAGGATGGATTAAAAAATAATGGAAATATTATTGTATTGTGTTTTCTCTTTCATCACAAATCTTGCAACATCCAATTTTAATTTAAATAGTAGAAAGTATAAGAAATATTGGAAATATAATTATCATATAAAGAATTTATTTGAAATAATATTTGTTTGTTGCAGTCAAGTATGAAAACATGTTCGGCTCGAGTGTTATTTTTTTAGCTTTCTCGATCTGTCGACATTCGCGCTCTCGTGTCGTTAATAAATTTCTAATAACGTCACCTCAGGAAGTTTGAACTACAGCCAAACGACTTCTGTGAAGTGTCAAGCGGCGGACGTGTGTTGACGCGATGTGACGGCTTTGATGCGAACACAGTTAAACAATTAAACAAAATCTGATAAATGAAAACAAATTGGTGATGGGTGAAATTAGACTATTGTTATGCACTTAGCTATTATTTTCCTCTCAGATGTTTATGAGTTTATTTACATCTGACTGAGAGTTTTACCTTGCCAAAACGATTACGTTGTGTGCGTCAACAATACTACAATGCGTATTTATTGTATTGTAAATGGAAATCATTACAATCGTTTTTTTAATTCGGCTAATAGAGATGCAACTGGTAAAAGCTATTACAATCTTCAACTGTATTTCTCCACGTGCCGACATATTCCACGTGGACGAGAGTGAGTTCAGACGAATATATTTTCTTGTTTGAATTGTTACAATTTTGTACGGTTCCACATGTTTTGTCACTAACGACCCGGGTTTCGCCTTTCGGCATTGTCAGGCATTCCATCACACGGATGCAACAGTACTGACGTAAAATAAACAGTTAGCATCGTCTATATTTTAAAGTTATTAATTACAAGATAACGCACACCCCAAGGCAAGCAGTAAATAACAGATAAAACAAATTTAATAATATTAATCGAATAATAATTAACACATTTGCTTGTGATACTTTTCATTAACGATATTGTTAATGAGTCATTCTTTCAAGGGGTTTTCAACAAATATTAATCAACGAACATTAAAATGTAAATGATTTTTTTTTTATTTCTTTTTATTTTCTTGTACTAACGTAGACTTTGTAAGAGCTTAATTGTTCGATTTCCTTGCCATTTTCAAATGTTTCCTATATATAAGAAGTAATAAACTATTATAATAATATTTAAATTTTAATATATAAATATAATATATAATATGTTATGTAACTCAATAAATAATCACACACTATATATACTAATTCCAATTTGAAAACACATCAAGAACGATTTCACTCATCGTCAGAATTTTCAACTAACCGGAAATAGTACGATACAAATTCCCCTAAAATTAGTGACCCAACTTAAAAAGTACAGTTTTGAATTATTTGAAAAGAAGTGTTTTTTAGAGTTATGATAAAAAAAAACCCTTTGAAAACTGTAGTAAATCAAATATGATCAATCAATAGTTCTGACGATGGCGTGAGCCGAATATCAACTATATTTGTTAAAAATAATTTTGTAGAACTAAAATACATTGCTATTTTTTCACCGTGAAATATGATCAACTTTGACTTAAATATCAACCGTAGATTATGGAACGATGTTCTTAAGAATTTTGTTTCGTTTAAAAATGGTTATAAATATGTATTTTCTTTTATTTGAAAAAACTATTTGTTATCGCATAAAATTAATTGAGTAATGAAACGTTTTTGATATAAGCTTATTTAAAAAGGTTTTATTTAATTGCCAAATAACACATTAAATTATTCTGTTTTTATTATAATGGCATATAAATAAAATCGCTAAAAATACAAAAATACTTTTTATCACTTTACTAGTTGAAGGACGTACGCTGTACAAGATAATATCTATACTGTATAAAAGCTCGGCTGCCAAGTAAAAACTATTAAAGTGCAAATTTCATATGACGCAACTTCTGTGTATCTACGAAAGCTCCGCGTGGATCTGGCTAAAAATAACATATTAATTGTCACGGTTTGCCAAGATCATAATATTTTGGCAGACGATGGTAAACGATATACGATCTTCTGGCTATTATCTGTCATACATAGAAAAGTGTTATGGCCTCTCACACCAGAAGACATCGTAGATACGCTACTCGACGAAGACTTTTCTAGCATAACTAAATGATTATTTGTGTTCTTTTTCGGAAATTTTTAATGATTGCAAAAGTACCTACACTGATTTGAGTTGACTGAGATTTTTATTTATATGATGTATATTTTTTTAATTTAAAGTTTTGGACACCATATGTAAGTTGAGTTTGTGGACCTCTCTTTGTGTACAAAAATTTTGCGAGAAACTGAGCGCAGAAGTTCTCGTCGCAATATGCGGAGAAGTATTTTTTTGAAAGTCGCATTCAGGTTTCTAAATGCAATGAAACTTAAATATAATTCGGAATATTTTTGATAATTAATTATACGATAGAGATATTTTAGAATATTGATAGACAAGTTGTGTATCCTGATTGAGCGTCTTATGTCTATATTATGCCGGTAATTATTTACTTTTATTTAATCCTAAATTTCTGAAGTTTGTTATCTTCTAAATTCTTTCAGATGTTTCAGAAAAAAATTTAATGCCGCATATTAATTTTTGATTTTTTGAAAATAAAATTTTCATTGATTGGCAAATAAGTTGAAACCATTAGGCTATTGGTTAATGATTTTTAAAGTCCAAATTAGCCGTTATTGCTCTAACAACAGTGAATTATAATTATAGTCAGTTTTCAGTACACCAGCTAGGACGAAAGTCGAAATGGTCGTAAGTCGAATTTCATGAAAAAAACAATGAAAAGATAGGTATAAAAAGTGCCTAGTACGTTAGTAGTATATATTTCATAATATGTACTGTACGTAAAATACATATATTTATAATATAAAAATATAAAATTATTTATTTATTTATTACAACTATACGGTACAGAACTTACAAATTATCAATGCAATGCTTTTGCACTGTAACATATTAACATATTTAAATATAAGAAAATAAAAATTCAACAAATACACTATAAACAATCAATAAGGATTGCAAAAAAAGAAAGTCAACCAAGTAAGCTCATGAAATGTCTACTTTAACTGAAAAAATAGCATTTGTCTGAGCTCACTTTCGTCCACATAAAATATGTCAACATCCGAAGCAATACTGTTGAACATTGTTAATGCTCTTACCATTGGCATCCCCATTGGCAGATTGGTTCTACACTTTGGAAGAACAAACAAGTTATGTACACGATTTCTTAAAAAACTATCCGGAACATACAAATTGACATTATTAAGGATGGCAGAATTCTCATTTTGGCCTCGAATTAGTCGAAAGAAATATGTGGCTAGATATATTTCTCTTCGATTTTTCAAACTATTAAAAGTGAGCATACCTAAAAGAAAGTCAGTTGGATAAAGCCACGGATAGTATCCGTATGCCCTCAAGTAAAGAAGTCTCAAAAATTTCTTCTGAGCCTTTTCCACCATGAGGACATATTTCAAATCTCCCGGGGCCCAAACAATAGACCCACTCTCAAGCCTACTTTGCACTGAGGTATTGTACAATAATATTAAAATTTTAACACCTGAAAAGGAAAAAAATATATATATTTATAAAAAACATTCTTTGATATTTTCATCATCTGAGCTAATATCCATATGTGTCTCAGTGATTGATGTAGTGGGGTTATTTCATCTTACAAAAATACCCAGGTGTGTTTGTATGGTTTGCTTTTTCATTTGTTTATAAAATTTATTGTAACAGGCGAGTGCTTGCTGAATCAGGCGGTATAACTTCTAAAACCTATTGGTATTTATGGGTTCATGTTTGCAAATTATTGGATTCCATTGTTGATTTGACTAAAGGCTGCAGTCATGTATTTGACACACTTTTTATGTAGTTCATTGTGTTATTCTAGTTCTTTTGATTCTTTTAATTTTTTAATTTTTCTCTCAGTTGTAAGTACGAATGTTCGTAAGCCGAGAACTGACTGTGTAAGCCTATGACAAATGCTTATTTTTTTTATTATTTTTTAAACAAATTACGATTAACACGGTGAAAAAAATAGCAATGTATTTTAGTTCTACAATTTTTTACAAAATTTCAACATTTTGTAGAACTAAAATACATTGCTATTTTTTTCACCGTGTTATAATGGAGTTCTACCAAGTGAAAGCCAATTCAATCAATAAATTACGATTAGTTTGATAATTAAGTTCGTAGTAAATATAGCTTTCTGCTAAATTTACTACGAATTTGTAACTAATATCTGTCTTATCTACATTATATATATAAGTAATGTACGTTATCTGGAATATAATTTTAAGCGGTAAGTTAGTGTCAAACATTATATGTCTCAAGTTGTAGTTTAATTAAAATGAAACACTATAATGTTCTTTTTTTTTAAAAAATCGAATGATTTTATAGCTCAATGTACAAGTGTTTTCGAAATAAAAGTTTAATTAGCCACGCTTCATGCTTTAAAATTGTCTTTTGATTTTCAAATTCTAAATTGGAATGTAAATCATCTCCCTGCGGGCCATTTCGAAATTATGAATCTTCAAACGCCCCGAAGTTAGCCATTTTGCAAGAGAATCTGACAATTTCGCATTATATCTCGTACCTAATTAAAGATAAAGTAACCACTAACGACTCTCCGCGGCCTCAATAAGAGCCACTACTATGAAGTTGGCTGTAATCTGAAACATTTTTTACCTCTTTACTTTGCCAAGAATTCCCCTAATTATGAATATTGTCAATTAACACCACTTGCTGTTTATTCTCATTTAAAATCAAATATTTTACCGTGAAGATTTTATGAATAATGGTGCAGTTTATTATATGTTATGTAATGATACTAATATAATATATTACTTCAATATTTTTTCGTATTCTCGAAAAAATCTAAAAGTTATGCTTTCCAACACGGCGAAAAAATAGCAATGTATTTTAGTTCTACAAAATTTATAACATATATATATTTGATAGCAATTTCGGCTCACGCCTTCGTCAGAACTATCAATAATGGAGTTATATCAAGTAAATGCCAATTTAATGAATAAAGATATGTTTTCGATTATGTGTACAGAAATTGTACTTTTTACAAGCTATTTCACCTGTTTTTACTTTGTTCCTTGTTGAGTACAAGTAATTGACGAGAATAAAAGCTGACTTTTAAAAAAATGTTATTTAGTAGTTAAAGTCAGTTATTGTCTCAAAAGTAAAATTGATGTAGTGATGTTAAATGCTATTAAAAAAATGATACTGAAATATCAAAACACCATTTGTATTTGAATATATTTGAGTCGTTCCATTTTCAAATATTAGAATATTGAGTAAATTTTTCTATCATTTATGGTGTCAGTATAATAAACCACTGGGTTAGCAAAAGAAGTTTTAGAGGTATTCTTTCTGTTTCTTTGAACACTTTACTTACACAAAATTTGAGCTTTTTTATTTATTTCTACTTCTAGCGTGAAGCCATGAACATCTCATGAAAAAAGCTTACTTTAACTAAGTAAAAAAATGCATGTTAAAACATTGAAAAACAAACATAATGTGACAAACAATATTCTTTGAGTCAATCATGCTCACTTCTGTTAAAATTGACTATGTTTAAACGTAGTGTGATTGTAACAGCTCAGTTCCTTAAACTCTCTTTTACAGAGATAGAGAGTAAGGATAAGGAATGTTGTAGCAAACTCACAGCTCTCACTTTGTTTTATTTTTTGGGACCAGATGGGTGATAGGAAGTTTTGAGACATCATAAATACTTCTGCCTTAAAAAATTATATATAGATATAAACCGATTGAAAAAATGTTGTTTGTACTGAAAGCAAACGATAGTTAATACGGCTCAAAAGATTTCTGAAGAAGTTAATGCATATATAATATATTGTGAAATTCAAGCATTCTAATATTCAAATAATGATTTCGAATATTAATGAGTTTCTGTATTCGAAATTCAAATATTAAAAATCCTTTTGAAAAAAACATTTTGTTAAGGGGTTCAAATAATCTGTCATTGCTCTGTATCGAGGCAGAATATCTGCATAGGTTGGCGTGCAGCAGGTGTATTTGCACCTGTGTTTTATGATTGGTCCTTATTCATTCACTTACCACCTGGTGTACAAGACGATAGCGTGGCGACAGATGGACCGCTCAAATTAAAATATCAAATTTATTAATACAACGGGTTATCACACAGATTCCTAAAAATCTCAATTCTTGCAGTGTGTTTTAACCGTAGTAAGTTTATGGCCTATAAGCAAAATTATTATCATGAATTTCATATTATGTTACAATTTTTATGACAGTATTTATAATGAAACTGTTTGAGGCCAGATAAAACTTTTTTAAGCTTTCTTATGGACTCTTTTTGAAGTAATCAAGATTTTTTTAGTTTAACACGTGGTCTATACATTTTTAAATAGTGTTCGTTTTTAAGCAAGTAAACAGCTAATTTTTAATAAAAGAAACATAAATTATTCTTTATTATTAATTTATATTAATTTAACCTACTTTTTGTCTGAATTTTGAGCTATAATCAACAGCAAAACTCAAACATTTTTGTTATTTTAAATGTTAATATTATACTAAATCCTTTATTTGAAATTTCTTGGGATTTGTAACGCTAAGACAAATTATTTGGCTTGCAAAAGACAGCCTTATGATAAGCGAATATAAAAATACTTTATTAACGTAAACGTATTTATTATTTACTACCATTCTTGTACTGTGTAGCTGAAGAACTGTTTTAAAAGCACGCCGTAGGGGGTTATTAAACATCTATGAGAATCATTTGACGTCTAGTGTAAGTCGTGTAAAAAATATAATATATTATTTTAAATGGCAATAAATAGAGCAGTCCGACCATAAATAGACTTTCACAATGTCATTGAAAAAGGAAAAAAATAAATAATTGCAAAATTGAAAGTGAAAGGAGCTGCTTCAAGATGGCGAACCTTTGTTGAACGTTTCATATCAACCGCAAAACTGGTTTTAGCCTGTTGAAGCTCTGAGGCTGCGAGTAAACATTATTTTATTTCATTGGCTCTCCAGTGCTTCACCACACAGAATAATAAAACTTTATTAATAATACCAGCTAAGCTATTTACAATTACCAGATCTTCAGTCATTCATATCAAATAGAAATTTCTTAATTATTTTGAATGTTTGTTCAGAGAAAATAAAATTTTGTGGACAAAGGATTATTTGCACAATTTATTATATCATCTGAAGACACGGAGTATACAGAGATTAGAACACTATGATTCGTGCCTTCACGTGATCAATGCTTTTGGGTGTTCTTTCGAATCGAAATGTTTTACATAAACATGAATAAATATCTTTTTTCATCAATTGATGGAATAGTTTTAAAATATGTATTCAAATGTCATATTTTATTACCTTTAACATATCTGAATAGGGATAGTTGACAACGGTTACACTAAAACAACGCTTTTTTAAATTTTAGCTTTACCCGAAGATGCCGAAAGGCGAAACTCGAATCGTAAGTGAAAAAACATGTGGAATCATCAAATTTGATATTGAAATTCCTTCAAGCAGCTTCAGTCGACATCATAAATGAAATAATGTTTTAATACATAGTTCAATTGTTATCAACTTATTGTAAAAATAAATATTGATTTCTTCAGATACTTCGACTGAGGATCATATATTATGTTCTACATTGAAAACAAAGTAATAGATTTATTAAAAAAAAAATCAAAAAGAAGACTTCGTGTGTTTATTTTCAACAAGACTGTACAAAATTATAATGTCTTTATTAATACATATTTTTAGCTGTTAAAAATAAACAGAAAATATTTTTATGCCAATCTTTAAAAAATCCATATTATAGGGTAAAAATAACAAGATATTAAAATTTTGCTAGAATTTAAAGTTTTTGCTTGCAACTATGTAGGATTTATGCCATCGTCAGTACCAAAAATTTATTTAATTATTATTTTACTTTTCAAATTATATAATGTTCATTTATCTACAACAAGTCAGATTTATAACTATCAGAAAATTAAGTTTTCAGATATTAAAAAAATGTTCAGAAAAGCAAGCAAAATGTATGTCGTACATCACTTAAATTTGATAAAGATAATCTAAATTGAGTCTAAACTTAGTTCCTACAATGACCTGAATCTTAAACATCTGAACCGTTGTTTTGGAACATTTTTACCATGTAAATGTTAATAACTGAAAAATAAGAGTATTTTCTATCAATTAAGTAATAACGTTTTCGTTTATTAACGTGTCTTATTCATTTACTAATAAACAATTTTGATTATAATTTCAACTCCTTTTTTTATCAAGCAAACATAAAAGCTATATGTTTAACGTTTGAAGTTTATTGAGAAACGGTGCTTTATGCTGTTGACCGCTAGTAAAAAGTGCACTGATATTATCAATTCATTTCGCTAAAAGATCGTCATAGTCTGTATCTATTATTTTTATCTGTGTTATTAAATTAATTTTGAAATCGTAATAGCAGACAAAAGTTATTATGATTGCGGTATTAAATGTAATATAAGAACGTTTACGTCTTATTTGCTAAGAGTCAAATAGGAAAATGCCGTCGATTCGATAATTTCGAAAACATTAAAGAAAATTATTGGAGAATTATCTTTGTATTACACAAAATTTTTGTGATAAAATAAACTAATGTAAGAAAAAAAATCACGTAACGAATCTAAGATTCTCAAAACAACTTACTTATGACTTACATGTTTTTATTCATAAATTATGTGCTTCATTTTAAAGGTGTTAACTGTCGCTTCTTGATGGAACGGTACGATGTATAAACTAAATGGTTTTTTATACCTGCGACCTTTAACTAAAATATTTTGTATCAATTGACTTGCTTGTAATTTGTGTCAGTTGATAATGCTCACGATGAGCGAAGCGGTCCTGATCAAAAAATAATATAGTGGAAATAAGTACAAAAAATGTGTTTTTATTATTTAAAAAATCTCTATTTGATACTTTCTTACATACATAGAATTCCCATAATATCACAACGATCACAACTGTTGAATAAATATTTCATAATTTATGTTATCATTAGAACAGGTTCGGCATTGATAGTGAGTACTGAGATATTTCGGATTGTAATAGATTACATATAGAAAATTGCTAATTGATACTATGATTTTTCATAAGTTTTATAACTCTCTTTTTGTTATACGAAATATATGCCCTGAAATATAGTCTGGCGCCTTTCAAGTGTCTAGCCCGACACTGTTATTACGTTTATACATAATATTTGATCTATTTATTTTTAACGTCAAAATTCTTAACAATTTTTTTAAAACTGTATAACTGTTAAAAGCACCAGTTCTCGTTCGATTACCGAAGTTAAGCAGCATTGGACGCGGATAGTGCTTGGATGGGTGACCGCTTGGGAACACCGCGTGCCGTATTCTCTTGGCTATGGGAAGGAAAACCCAGACAGAAAACCGCACACCAACCCGCCTGGGCAGCGTGGTGTGCTATGTCCAAACAACTCCCCTGAAAGAGAAAGCAGGGGGAGGCCTTCATACAGCAGTGGATCGACCCCGGCTGATGATGATAACTGTTGGAAATATGTAATACCATAACTTATAATACATAACATCACACAGAATAACTGTCTAGTACTATAAACATAAGTCGAAAATAGTTCACTAGTCCATATATTTCATTATTTGTTTTCTCAACGTCTAAGAAACATGAAAGTTTTTCTCGAAGATCAGTAGAAAAGAACACCTTTAGTATTAGATGCCAATTTTCTTTGTGTTAATTTTACGATCTCGCAGTAAACTATTCGAACAATAAAAATTGCTAATGGAGAAACGATAAAGCAAAGCAATAACAGCAGCTGTCAAAAAAGTATACTTTTGTGTTTCAACTATGACTGACTTCAAATGAAAATTAATCTTCCGTTACAAAATAAATGGTGTGTTTATAGCCATAGGAATATTCGCACATCGGTATTTTGAGCATGTTTATTTTGATGTACAACATATTAAAGAAACATGTTCACATTACATTATTAGAATACACTTAACTATAGTAACAACTGTTGTATACTATTATATGTAAGATTAATAATAGGTGGAACAAGGGTCAAATAGCGACATTTATTAGGTCCAGCATCTAAAGCGTAAAATTAAAAATATACTCTAACGTGTCCTGTTTATAATACTTAAAATACTGCAGAAGTAATATGAAAATACGCATTTCTTTAATGAATTTTCTATTTTGTTGTTGTGGTTTTTGAGTATTATCACTATTACCAAAAGAGGGTCTAATGTTCTAATTTTCAATAATGGTCAAAATAAACCAAATTGTGATTATCATTTTGGTTGCTAGATTAATTTTTGATTTCAATTCGGTGTACGTGCAAACGACAGCGTATCTTCTTTCCCAAAATCGAAAACATTATAAATTTTCGAAATTTACTTGTGAGTTGAGTCAAAAACAGAACCGATTTATTATGACGTAAAATACGAAATGCTGTCGCGTAACGTTCCAACGGGATTTTGTTAGTTCAATAAACTGTCAGCATATTGTAGCAAGTTGTGTTTTTATTGCAATAAAATTCGTTTAATGTTATCGCATAACTGCTGGAAAAACATCTAGTAAAAAACAATATCTGGTTTCCATAACTAATAATTTTGTTTATGGTATTTGATTAAAAGGTATTGACAAATAAATACGCCAAATATATTTCTTCCAATTAAATGCTTTGACGATAAAAAACAAATTAGGTAAAAATATTTAACTAATCATTGCGGGCTATTTCGATAGAAATGTATATTTTTTATGGGCCATAAAAACACTATTTTTTATTGTATTCAAAGTTTTACATTTCATTATTAACGCTTGATTAATGAAATCAAATATACCTTATCGAAAATATTTTTTTATTCAGAATTAAGAAAAGTTTACTAGATAGAATAAAAGCTCAAAAAATCTCTTCTAAAAAGCTTCATATGAATAAGCTACTTATTTGACTTACGAATCTGGAACATTAGGTGTTTATTTTTTTGAATGGACTCTCACAATATTAGTAGAATTTGAAAAATTGTTGAATCAATTAATGTTTTATTTCTCAATTCGACGATTAAATAATTTTAAAAACAAAATATTGGGAAATTTCGAAATTTTTACGAATTTAATATTATTGTATATATGATTTATAATATCGACTGAAGGTGCTAGATGGGATTTCAAATTAAAATTTGAATTGTTGAAAACTTGTACGATTCAACTTGTTTTGTTACTAACGACTTTGGTTTCGCATCCCGGCATCTTCCCACTGTTCCAACAATTAAAATTTTATATATTTATTGAATTTGTAATTTAAAAATCCTCGTTGATTTTTTCAATTGCATCTTTTAATAAAATAAATATATGAATTTCACAACATAAATAAATAAAACGTTTTTAATAATATGCAGATTTTAAGTTTTAAATTGAATATATGTAGAATATGTATATATTTTGAGAATTTCTTTATTCTAGTTCATTTACTGATGATAATAAGTGAGAAGCATTTATTATATAATAATTTGTAAAAAAAAACATCATTTGGATGCGCAAAACGAGAAATTAAAAAAAAAGGATTAAATTTTAAATGTAAAATACTTTAATTTTAGGAACGGAAATGATTAAAAAAATGAAAAGAATATCATCCGGGAAATTATCTTTTTTATTCTAAAATGCTACAGGAAGTAAGATATTTCCCACATTTTTTCTTACAGCGAATGGAAAGTCTACAAACAAAAAAGTTAAAATAAAAGTCGATTATGTAAGTAAGAATGAAATCTTTTTTCAAAAGCTTATTTCGATAAAATCTTTACTGCAGAGAATATACAAAATACGTTTATTTATTTCAGCTTATACCGCTGCGGTATATGAGCATAAAGTAAATAAATAAATTTCATTTTATTGCTATTACTTACGCCATGTCAAAACAAATGTTAGAAACAACAAATACATACGCTTAACTTTCACATTTTTTCTCCTTTGCGAAGGGCGCAGTGCCAGAAACTGTTGAAAGAAAAACTTTTTTATTAGTAATAGTATATTTGCAGGCGTATTCTAGATGTGTCTTAAATTCAGTGATAACGTCAAATCTCTAAAAACAGTTCGATGAACATATTTTTGGTGATATTGAATTTCTTATTTTTTCCCACATAATATTAAACATGATTTAAAACACACAGTAATTAATTTTGCCATATTATATATTTTATTGTATGTTTATCTTTTGTAATTATTTTTATAATGCAGTGAAATATATTATAATTTATGTATAATTTTTCGTTACTTGGAAAGAAACATAGAAGATTGTGACATATCGTCTATTTATGAAACATAACATATGATATTTAGATAAACTATTTAATCAAAAAATATGATCACGTTTTTTATTCAAAAGCTGACTAAATTGACAATACAATTTAAGAATACACTGTTATATTTCTTACAGAACATTTACACGAGATAAAACCATAATATGAATGAATACTTCGTCTTAGGTTGTCATTATACATGATTCTTAAATCAACCAATTTGAAATACATTTTTTTTAAAAAGCAAATATCTACAAAAAATAGCTCAAGTCGAAAGCCGCACAGATCTGCATCTGTCTTCATTATGATTATAACACAACTCTAGTGTTATGCTATGCTTTACATATATAACAATTATTAAAATATCGCTCATCCGAAAGTACACAAAATTGTCAATTTTCATTAGTGAAAAAAGAAACTATTTGAGATATTTTATGACTATTGGCAATTGAGTTAATATATACTATTTAGTAAGTTAGTTTTTATATGTAATTTCAATCCGTTTATAGGAGCATCGAAGTTTTGGGTATATATCTATATCTATATATTTCTATATATATATATATAGAAATAAAAGTAAAGTTAAGTTGCTTTTAAACATTAAATTAGCCAATTTAAGATATACTAAATAGTGTACAGCGAGTATTACAATATCCGCACACAATATTTTCCTAATATGGTTGAATGACATAAATAAGTTCATATTGCAAGAGTTTTATTATGTTTTATTTAATCAATTTATTGATGTGGATATAATAGTCTATTTCTATTTTACTGAGCGTTGTCACTTAATGGTATGTTTTACTGAAGTAATAAAAAACATTCTCCATTAATTTCGATTTTATCGTAGAATTTTTTTACAGACTAATTTCATTGGAGTTTATTTATTACTTAATATTCAATAAAATTCGAAAATGATTATGACCACTATGACATTAAATATCTATAAATTCCGTACATATGGCAATAATAATTTATGCGTTTTTTTATCCAAACGTTGTAGATAAATTTTCATATGTTTTCAAAATACAATATAATATGATATTTATCTTGGAGTGCTAAGTACACAAACACCTTATCGTGAGAATTGTTAGGATCTTCTTCGTCTTAATGTTTTGTTTTATTTACTATCGCTGTTGAAAGAAGAATGTAATCGCTGCAGAGGTGAGCAATGAATAGTGTAGCCAGTTTCTATGGAGACCACACGTAAATTAATATTGAATGCAGTTTCCTCGTCTCCGAACTTCAGAAAGCTTTTTGGATGGATTTCATTTTTTATAATCCTTTAACGGGTCACTATTTAACAAAACGCATGAACACGATAAATATTTGGTAAATTTTAGAATTATATTTGTGATAGGATCTTCCTAGGGATTCCTAAAATTAAAATAAAAATAAAAATCAAAGACATTTCAAAATAGAAATATCAAAAGTATTCACTAGTAAAAAATACAATATATCATAAAATCGAATATTTGTCCAATTTTGTCAACAAATGAGATCGGCCCCTTAAAAATTCACGCCACTATGCTAGAAAAAGCATTCGGTATCTTTCTAAAACAGTTATATTTATAATCGTTGCTTTATACATATGTATATAATAAATAATGAATAAATTTGAGATGGTCAAAATATAAATAAAAGTTGTTATGTTTGGTTACAGTGGTGCTTCGTATGTATTCTTGTCGTACTTGCGCTCAAAATAAATAAATATTATTTGTTTGTCTTAGAAAAAGGACGATGCGGCATCGTGTAAGTAGATGGATAAGATATTTTCACTTCGCTAAAATCTCTTGAGTTATATTTTTCAATAGGTTTGTTTTTATTTTACGTACTCGCTGGCTTTTAAAGAAGTCTATTTTATTGACGTCAATGAACGAAGCTTTTCTTCAAGTATCAAAAATAATAAATGACCGGCAACTTACACGAAATGATTTGTATCTGAATGTTGCGAATTATGATTTTGAAGGTTCCTTAAAACGATACACATAATGGCAGGCATACAGTTTAAGCGAGCAACTTAAAATTCTAAGAACGCAACGATAACGTTCGATTTTCAAAATTATTAGAACTAATTTTTGTCTGGAGATATTATATATTTATTGAAAATAGTTATGTGATTGTTTTATTGGTTGTAATTTTTAAATATAGAAAATCCGAAAATTTTTGGTCTGGATGTTCTAAATTCAAAACTGTTTCGTCATTAGCGTTTGTATTTATTGGTGATATGTATTTTTTCTAAGCCAAATCATAAGAACAACCGTTCACAAGCTATTGCGATTAAAATTAGCTACTAGTTAACAAATTAAAATATAGACTAAAGTCATTTTTTCACAAGATTTTGCCATTCTGCTTATAACTATCAACTTTGTGCTGTCACAAAATAATTATTAATGATTTTTTAAATAATGTGCGCATTCATTCTGCAGTCGTTAATCTAAAAAAATATTATTATCCTTGTATCTGTCACTTTTAAAGCGTCAAACTTTTGACGTAGCTTAATATAGATGAAGAATGTCATTTCAAACGCATCACAAGTTGTTTGACATCAGTTTTTTTGCATACTACGAAGAACAACCAAATATAAAAATAAAATTCACAGATTGATAAAAAATAATGAATAAAGATTTATGGTTTGTGTTACGTAAAGTTTGTTTTATTTAGCATCATAAAGAGTATTTTTTTGAGAAAAACAAAACTTGAAAAAGTATGAATTATTGTTCTTATCATGACAATTAAAAATAGTTGACAGCGGTGACTTATGCGGAAAGCTTTTATTTTACTTTAAAGCTCGTGAGTGACGGATAGGGTCGGGTTGTCAAAGCAAACTCGAGTTTACAACTTTTGCTCGAAAAAGAATAAAATTGGATCAGGTAAATTGAACAAATTTCGTCCCCTTGAAATCTTCAGTACATATACGTTAACTGAGTTCAAAGCGACATTATTGACAAGTTTTTGAAAGATTCGAAGCCTTGTTCGAAAAGTGACTAGTTTTTTACTTATAACATATTTAATTTGTCTTTATAATTATGTTTATATATTCGATACTTATACGATTGAATTTATTGCTTTTGCAACATATACGATATCTGAAAGATAATATTGGTAGTTTATAAGGAAATCAACTGAACAAACAAAGAAAAAAAATTCTTTAATGAAAAAAAATGTATATGTTTTCCTCTCTCTCACGTCTCTCGTCTAATGGAATATTTTAACATTAAACTATCAAGAAAAAAAACAAATCATACCGACTACTTATCAAAAAATATGATTTTAGAAAATTCTAAATTATTCTGAACAACTTACAATACAGGATCTTTAAGAATTTGTTATTTTTCTAGAAATGTTGAAAAATAACGGATTCTTAAAGAAAAATTAAGGGTGAATTTAAAGCAAACGTTGGCAGACAAGGTCGAGTTAACATGTCTTTTCAGTGTTTATATCAGCAAAAATAATTATTTTCATTAATAAAAAAAGTTCAATTACATTCTAAATGACAATCTGTCTGTCCGTAATTTTTTTAAGAATGTACATATTCAGTAAGAGTTCACGGGCACTGTACGCCTTGCATATATGAATATCATCTTGCTTAGTAGGTCACCGCTGACGCCGTCACAAGCGTTGATCAGACGCGTCGGCGTCGCCTTGTCTAACTCCGGGGAGAGGAAATAACCTCAAAAAGTATGCGCATTTTATAACCAGTCGTTTACGATGGCCATTTATGAAATAACCCACCCGTCATTTTTAAATTTACCATTGCGGTTTTTTTCGGGAGATGCTTTTGATGTATGGCGAATGTAGGCCAGTGTATCATTTTGATTTTATGACTCAAAAGTAAAATAATCGAACTATCAATTTTTACGCTTTTTCCACTACTTATGATTTTATCTTATTTCTATAAAGTAGTTTAGATGTCATTTAGTTATATGTGTATACGCTTTTGAAGTCGTAAATTTCATAGAGAATAAATTTTAGCGCATATGTTTCTACTTTGCAACAAAAATCTGTTTTTTCGTTTGCCAAATCGAAAGTTAAAAAAGTAAAAAAAAAGCTTATGGGCTTTTTCATTTAATTGGTTGTAATCGTAGCTTTGTTGTATTTTTTGTCTCATTTATATTTCTAGTATGATAATTATCGAAACTTAATCGGAAATATGAACAAAATATTTTCCAATAGCAATTTTTAAATAAGTTAATAAAATTGAGATGGTATAAGGAAGATTTATATATTGATAATTAAAACATTCGTGTAAGATATATTTTTTTCAAAGTATTTGTTACTAGAATATTTTTAATTCAATTTAGCAGTTGTAGGGTTTATGCCCTATACATGTAACACGGATGCAAAAATCTTCAATTGAGATAATTTTTTTGTTTGTAGAATTCGTTGAATTATTTGTCCAACGTGTTCTTTGCCAACAGTCCTTTGTTTTGATGTTATTCAGAAAATACTAAATTGATGTAAAATATTTATTTGTATCGTGTTTTTATCAAACTTTTACAGCTTAAAAACTTTCTTTAATAACAAAATATTTAATTTGATTACAACACTCATGACGACAATCTTCTGGAAGAAAAATTACGATTCCAACATGTTATTATCAAATATCATCACAAAATTTCCTCCGCTGACGTGGGTATATGATTTTTTAACGTATGCCTAAGCATTTCACAAAAAATGGGGATCAAGGAAACTTGTTGTGAAATATTTAATATGATTCAAGATGATGACGTGTCATAAATTGGACCACTTTCTGAATTGAGTCACTAGAAAAAACTAGTTCAGGGAAAGACAGTTCTATTTTTAGAGGTGTACAGAATGATCTTTATGTCAATTCTAATTTCTTAAGAAAATATGTATTGATTTACTTTTTTAACGAACTCGTGTAAAATAATTTAAAAGATGTAAAACTAAAAATGTACACATAATGGCAGGCATACAGTTTAAGCGAGCAACTTAAAATTCTAAGAACGCAACGATAACGTTCGATTTTCAAAATTATTAGAACTAATTTTTGTCTGGAGATATTATATATTTATTGAAAATAGTTATGTGATTGTTTTATTAGTTGTAATTTTTAAATATGGAAAATCCGAAAATTTTTGGTCTAGATGTTCTAAATTCAAAACTGTTTCGTCAATAGCGTTTGTATTTATTGGTGATATGTATTTTTTCTAAGCCAAATCGTAAGAACAACCGTTCACAACCTATTGCGATTAAAATTTGCTACTAGTTAACAATCACTTTAAAGGTGTTAACTGTCACTTGTTGATGGAAAGGCATGATATTTTAAATACCAAAACCACATTTTTTAGTACTTATTTCCACAATATATTTCATGATCAGGACGGTTTCGCTAATTGCGAGAATTATCAACTGGTGAATCAGTTGATAATGCTGATAAATCACAGGTGATTTTTTTAACACGATGAAAAATAGTAATGTGTTTTAGTTCTACGACATTTATATAGTATTATAATGATACATAATTGATAGTTAATGAGCTAGAGGGCTTAAGCTGAAATAGTTATTAGCTGTATATCTTATGAGTATTGTAGAATTAAATTACATTGGGATTGTTATAATGGAGTTCTACCAAGTAAATGCCAATTCAATCTATAGATTTTATATTAATGATGATGATAGCCGGGGTCGATCCACTGCTGGATGAAGGCCCCCCCCTGCTTTTTTTCCCAGGGGGGTTGTTTGGACATAGCAACACCACGCTGCCCAGGCGGGTTGGTGTTCGGTTTTCTGTCTGGGTTTTCCTTCCCATAGCCAAGAGAACACGGCACGCGGTGTTCCCGAGCGGTCACCCATCCAAGCACTATCCGCGTCCAATGCTGCTTAACTTCGGTGATCGCACGAGAGCCGGTGCTTTCAACGTGATATGGTCGTTAAAGTAATAAACAATATATATAAAATTTTTCACCATTTGGATGTAGGCTTTGTGGAAAATGATAAATAAAATTCACTTGACGTAAACTAAAAATATATTAAGGTTAAAATTTAAGTTTTACAAAAAAAAAAAAACTATAATAAATCGAATTTACAGTAAAAATAATTATTTATACATAAGCAGTCCAGTGTCTTTTATTCCTTATCATTTTTTTAGATAGGTTAGGTTGAGAAATTGTGGAACAAGAAGTTCTCGTAGAAAATATTCTGTTTAGATTTGGGTAATTTTTTGAAATATATTTGTAAATTTTCTACAGTAATAATTCATAGGAAAATTTCTTTTTTTAGTGATGTTTAATGGTGGGAATAAATGTTTATTACAGCCATCCATTTTCTAGATGGATAGCGAGAAAATTTTTTGAGCGTGGGTTTCGAAATAAAATGTGAGAAAGATTCACTCTTTCATATCAAAATAGATATTATATGCATTGGCCAAATCTGTGGGTATGACTACTGTATGACAAAGAAATATCATTTATCCAAAGCCAAACATTTACGTTAAGAATATTCTATGATGTTCGAAAATGCAAAATTAGAAACCGTAGTGTTCGTAGATGCTGAATTAGGCTAGATGGTACGCTAATAGTTAATAATAGTTAATGAATTCGTAAGTCCACGGGAGAGAATATATATATTTAATTTAAATATCCAGTACACTTTACTTATAAATCAATCTCTTAATAGAAAAGGAGGATTTTTTTTAAAATTAAGGTTTGTGAATCGAAAATATTATTTTAAGTGTGTTTATTATAAGTAAGTACGCTTAAAATTATGGTAAAAGTTATTTGCAAACATTTGGAAATAATTCGAAATTTTTAAATTGAAGATAGCGATGTTGCAATATTACTATTAACTTTAGATTATAAAGCTCTTAAGTTTTGTCAGAAAGAAAGTGTACAAGAGTGAGCTTTTGTAAAATTTCACATTTTTTTCAGTTGTAAAGTTCTCTACATGATCTAAGTAATATGAGCTTTTAGTTTTTATTTAAATCATTAAAAAGAACTCGTGTATTATGCGTTGTCTAATTATAATGAGTTTATTTTCACGATTTATGAACAATTCTTTAGACACTTACATTTAAAAATTACGGTTTCATTATATTATAATATATAAAATATTTAATTATATATAATATATAAAAGTGATACGAAATTAAGTGACCCGATATATTGTCCATCCCTTCTTAAACACCATAAAAACTAAGCATATATGTAGTTCAATATGTGCGACAGTGACGAAATATGTTATATATGGACAAAAATGTAAATATTTTCTTTCTTATCTCATTTTAATAGAGTTCTACTTCAAATTTGTTAAATATACACTAAAAAAACATTTTCATTTTGATAACAATTTTATATCACTTTCTTTACTGAAGAGAATCTACCAAACGGCTTTATTGCTTAAATTAAGAATAAATTCATATTAATATAAATATATATTATATTAACATCTTCAGTCAAAAAATATGTCACTATTTGTCG
This sequence comes from Himalopsyche japonica, assembly GCA_028555115.1. Taxonomy (NCBI): domain Eukaryota; kingdom Metazoa; phylum Arthropoda; class Insecta; order Trichoptera; family Rhyacophilidae; genus Himalopsyche; species Himalopsyche japonica. The sequence continues at coordinate 1,497,697 of JAHFWJ010000442.1, read as the reverse complement.
GTAATCGAAAGTCATTCAACCAATACCAGGAACTGATCGCAGAATAATGTAAAAAAAAACATTTCGTCAATCTAATTGAAAGCTTGTTTTAGCATTGAAAAATATATCTAACATAATATTAATATGAATTGCAATAATACTGTTTTATGTGGGCATCAATTTCTGTTGCTAATGGTCTAGCAATGTAGTTTTTTTATTATATGCAATATATTAGTAATTAACACTTTAGTTATCCGTACATCGTCTATAGAGAAATGGTAATGGTTAAGATATTACCTCAACAGTCTTTCGTAATAATGTACTCCCACAAAATGTATATGAAGATTTTTCGTGTGATTGATTTTCAATCTTTATTGTTTATGTACCCACATTTTTTAAAAATAATTAAAATTATAAAATATGTGATCAATAAATTATTTTAGTGTCTAAGTAAAATGCTTACCGTTCGTATGTAAAGTTCGTTTTTATAAGAGTGTACATTTTTTTTTATTTAAAAGAAGCTTACAAATAACATTGATATGAGAGTTTAGTTTCCTTTGTCGTTTTCACCTACACTGAATTTGGAAGATAAACTCACTGCTATTTAATTTTTTTTAAATATTTGATTTTTTTAATTATATTTGATATTGTACGAAAATTTGAAAAAACTTTCTGGAGAATGGTTTACATTTATAGTAAAAGTGTTTTCATCTGAAATCGAAAAATATACGGATACATTTTTATGAATCGCATAAAAAATCTGTATTTACGGATTTTATCACAGAAGATTTCTCGTCCGTTTGAAAGGTTTGTTTGCTTCTAAACAAGTAGGGGTGCACTTAATTTTAAACAAATTACCGCTTTAAAGAATATATATCACCATATCGCTCGTGAAAGCACTGCATACGTGTATAGACGGCTGGTGAATTCATATAAAACACTTTATAGCAAAAAATTTCAAAAATTTAACCAAATTTTCAAACGAGTGTATGCGAAAGTATACAGAGAAGTGAATAAATGTTTATCTTTAAAAAATATTCTACGGTTCATACCAGTTCGTACCAAAATTTATACCAAAGTATATTCGTTGCAAATACGTCTCATGTGTAAGACCATACGGTGGTTGATTAAAAAAATCTCCAGATCTTTTATGAAGTCAAATAAAAATGGTCTATGTTACAGTTGAAAAGCACGTTTTAAACAATTTTTCTGTCGTCTACATTTTTGTTTTCCGTAAATCTCAAAAACAGTTTGTTGTGACAGCAAATATTTTATTAAACATGTGAGATATTTCCCTAGACGGCGAAATAATTATTATAAGTTTTATCGAAATGAATGAGACTGCAAATTTTAAATATTCCTATTCGTAAAATGTTTGAGAAACAATTCTCATACACACGATCCCATGTTAACAGAATCAGTACTTTGAGTTGCAGACATCGAGTTAACATGAATTATTTGCAGAATATCTTTTAAGCATGGTCGATGGGCGGCTTAAGGTAGGCGGATGACAATGGCAAATCCTGCTGTGGGCGAGTAGATCTAATATCTATTGCGGATGGAAATATGTATGCAATGATTTCGCCCAAGAATTCTGAATCTTTTAACTAATGGACTGCTTTCGACAGTTATTTTCAAATCATCGTACTTTTCATTTTATTAGTGACTAGAGAATCAAAAAATAGTGCCGCTTTATATCAGCGGAACTGTTAATCAAAATCTCAAAAATATAGAAATATTAAATATTTGATAGCATATATATACATATTTTGAATTTCATTTATTTTCGCTAAAATTGTGAATTTGATATTTTTTATGATTTTATTTTAGTACAAAAAAGCCTTCTTATTTTATTGTGGTAACGTTTAAATTATGTATAAATATTAACATCAAAAAAGCTTAAAGTGTTTTTTGATGTAATGTCTTTCCTATCAGAATTGATAGTCTAGGCTAGTGTCTGGAAACCTATGCCAATATTATTTCGTTATATTCAACAGTTGAATAAAAACTTCAAACTATGAACCAAATTTTGAGCCTCAAGTTGCCACTGATATTGTAATGCAGCGTGTATTATTTTAGTCAAATAAAATTGTCTTATTATGGAAGAGGTAAACTTTTTTTTCAGTAGCACGCTAATTGTCAAGTAGCTTGAATTACTTGTTTTGTGGTTCGTCAATGCATTTCGGTTTTTGACCGCTGGTTTAAGCCATAAGAAAGATCATAAATTTTATTTTAATATCAAAAATCGTTAGTAAAATGTTTATTCTTCAGCAATGATTATTATTCTTTTCATGATTTGTTTACGTTTATTTGTAACGTATAAAAAGAAGCGCGCGCACACACACACACACGCTCGGTCTGCGAATCATTCGCTTCAAGCATAGTAAGAAATATTGACAGGTAGCCCTACCATTGACTTAAATAATTTGAAGTAATATAATGATGATAAAATAATGATAATATCTCAAACATCTTATTTAATTAAATATGTTTGCCTTAAGAATATATTAGTGTATATGTTTTTTATTTGATTTGAAAATGAAAGACTTTTTTTTTGATTTCTTCATGGCAATAAGACGGAAGTAATTGATTGAGAATCGCTAGACAGTTTACAAATACGTCTTAAAAAATAATGAAACTTGACCTACATAAATTACGTTAAACTCTAAGTAAAAAATAATTGAATATGATTGATTAATGAACTTGAACACAAATGCAGCAAAATAATTTGGCGTCATTTAATAAACATAACCTCCATAAAAATACAAGCACTTACGCTAAAACAGACAATTATAGACACAAGTGAGGCTAAAAACGATTATGTTTTGCTATGACAAATATTACGTGGGAGCGTAAATGAAGGGAAGGTGAAAATGAACACGTTTTGTCGTTGAAAGCAATAATTGTACATGTTAATGATTAAAGATTTCAACAATTAGACATTAATATTAAAATGAAAATATGTCCGATCTTAATTTGATGCATATGAATTCCAATAGGAAAATCTAGAGGACGTATTTTTCTTGTGAATTATTATTTTGTTACTCAGTTTCTCAAACTTTGTCTCTTAACAAAAAATGTGACGGTTATGTAGGTTTTCGACAGAAATATACATTAAATACACTTTGCTTGAAAAACATATATAATTTGAAATATCATTTGTGTATTTTATAAATCAATATATCAATGTTTTTATGTGCCTATCCAGGGATTTGATCTCATACCCATTGCACTGAATATGAACATGAGTGTTTTACACTACTAAGAAAACATAAGAAAAGTGGTCGGCAACCTACTACCCGCGAGTAATTGAATTACCCACTATAACGACTCAAATTACAAGAAGTTATGTAGATATTTTTGAATTATTCTGTGAAAAAATCTTTTATCCCACTAATCAATATTTTTACTCAGTCTCTTAAAAGGTTGCCAATCACTGAATTAGAATATCTGTGAAATATTAAGGATGCCTTTAAAAAAATGAAAAATACTTTTAGATTAATAAATGATATTTTTTATATTAAAAGACGCTTACGGATTGTTCCTCTTTACTTATAGGTACTGGAACATTCGGAAGGGTCTGCTTATGCAGAGACAAAGCAGCTGACTGCTACTTGGCAATGAAGATTTTGGCAATGGCTGATGTCATCAGGCTAAAGCAGGTGGAACACGTCAAGAACGAGAAGAGCATTCTTGCAGAAATCAGACATCCTTTCATCGTTAATCTGTAAGTCAAATAACTTGTCAAGTATCAATTTCGAAAAATATTATTGCAATGAACTTTTCAAATACAAATATTTTTTTCACACAAACAACAATAAAGATAAAATTTTTGGATGTATTTTTTATATCTGTATTTGTTGCCATTACATTCGCTAAAAGGGGATATAATTTTTTTTAAATTCAATATTATAATATATGCATTTTGTGTACTACCAAATTAAGATATTTTAGAATCATTCCTGATAGTCATATCTTAACAAAAGTTCGATGAGATTTAGTAGATATTCAATCACATACCTCTCTTATACCGTAATATGCTAATCGCTCTCACTATACCATGTTTCTATTATCGTATCAGTGGGATGGATTTCGAAGATAAATTACACCCATGCAAATAAAAAAATACACAAATGTATGTTTTTTTAAATATATAAATTGTTGCACTATTTTAAAAATTTTAAGAATGAATGGAAAAGACATATTATATGAAATAAGAACTTATCGTGACAAAAACAGATTGGAAAACGTTGTCGGTTCAACTACAGTCCCAATATTTTAGATTCATGAGATATTATTTCAAATTAGAAGCGATTAATAAGGAAGTGTTTATAATATTTCAAAAATATTACAAATAATTGAAAAATATTTTTTTCTCTATAATTTACAATATTATTTACTAAACCACAAAAGATAATAAAGGAAATTATTTTTATGGGTATATTTTCTTATACATTAAAATGTAAATTCATTATTTTTGTATGTTCTTGAAAGGTTTATTGTACTGAATATAAAAAACTTTAATGTTCGAAATATTTGTTTGCTCTTTGAATATGAATAAATATATGTAATAGATATATCGATTTCGTTATTGAGTCAATGACCCGATCATATACAAGTTTTAATCAGTTTCTATCGGCTCACTATTCCATTTGATTTGTTCCTATGTAGTCATATTGACAAAGAAATAAATTTAACCAATTCGCAAGGCCGTTAAATTCTAAATGACATTCCAAGCGTTCATTGCGAGGTGATAGCAAAGGATCAATCGATTAGAATTCATCCCACGAATTCCGAGCTTACTATTATTTGCAAATAGCATCGCACTATTTAAGTCAATTACATTCTGATCGCATATTATAGGACTCGTGCCGCTTGGAGTTTTAATATCATCCGAAATGATATGCATAATGACAGCATGAATATTATAATTATTAATGAATTCGAATATAAGTACATAGACCAATAGAATATTGAAAAAGGAATTCGAATAGAGAATGTTTATCATTTTATTCAAATGGAATTATTCGAACGTTCGAATTTTGAATAAAACAGAATTTAGTAAGTTATCTTACAATTATTATTATTATAGCTTCGTTTCACATTAGCCGATTTTACACTCTTTTAGCGTTTATGCTATCACGCGCGATTTGGTTGTGTGTATAATCTGCGAATGAGTGTGGATCGTTATTGATTTAAATTATACACATCATTCAATCGTGCGTGCTTACACTTGTCCTTTTTTAAAAATAATAAAAACACATTTTTAAGTGTTTATTTCCACAATATTGTCGCGAAACTGACCCTGAACATAAAATATACTGTGAAAATAATTACTAAAAAATCTGATTTTATTATTAAAAATATTCTTTTCTTTCCATCAAAAAGTGACCGTTATCACATTAAAAGTGATCTTTCAATTGTATTTTATATATTATAATAAATCCTCGATTAACCTTGAAAAAAAAGCAAATTATTTTTTTTTACCAATAAAAATAAACGAATTGGTATTATAATGAAATAACAAAAAACATAATAATGTTTGGACGAAATTTATTTTGTTTTTTTTTTCAATCAATTACAGCCACCATCAATATTTTAACCACGAGGAGCCACTTGTAAGGAATGCAGTTAAATGTTGTATTTTTTAAATTTTGTAATTTTTAAAAACAAAAAAGCCGTAAAGTAAATAACGAAAAATATGTTACATATTACTGGCCTAATTATACATAAAAATGTATTTTTTTATTCATGAATAGATGAAACGCAATGTTCAGTCATATTTTCAATCAGTCGAATAATGCTCGTGATTAATGATGATTTATTTTCTAAACCAGTCTAAATAGTAACACGGTGAAAAAATAGCAATGTATTTTAGTTCTACAAAATTATTTTTAACAAATATAGTTGATAGCTATTTCGGCTCACGCCGCAAATTTCTGACGATGGCGTGAGCCGAAATAGCTATCAACTATATTTGTTAGAAATAATTTTGTAGAACTAAAATACATTGCTATTTTTTCACCGTGTTATAATGGAGTTCTACCAAGTGAATGCCAATTCAATCAATATATAGTCTAAATAGTGTCTAAACCTTGACTTTATTTAATAAAATATAATGCCAATCCAACAAGCAATGATAGTAAACTCATAAAAAAATAGCGCTCACAAATGCAAAAATATCTGTCCAAAACAATTATTTGTTGTTTTAAGAAGTGAATTATTGTTTGACGTAATAAAAAAACCTTGTTCCTTTTTTTAGACGGTACATGAGCCAACGTGTTAATTAATTATGCTGAGCCTAATTACTTAATTCCCACGTGATAGTTTTATTCGATCTGGAAGCTTTCGCGGTTTATTTTTAAATAATTTTTAAACTTTCGTGTTGAAATGTAATATTTTGTGTGCACGTTAAGATGGGCAATAATATTAATGATATTCAGCTGGTTGATAATTTTATGACCTGATTTATATGAAAATATTATTTACGCAAATATATATTCCGAAGTTTATGGTTTCGATTTTACGATGCTTAAAACAGCCTCAACTATATTGTTTATGCCATAATATCTTAATTAATTCAAATATTTCATCACTACGATTAAAATAAAGCAATACGTACTATTTTGTAAAATTTTGATAACGTATAAAATAATAGTTCAAAATATTTGTATAGGACTAAGTAATTGGTATAAGAATACTATTATATTGATAGTTATACTGCAAATTTTATTTTTGATTGAATAGGAATTTATTGGGGAGAACTCCATTATACCACACTTGTTCTGATGAGAACGTAAGCTGAAATAGCAATCAACTATATACCTTATAAATTTTGTAGAACTACATAAATTCATTGCTATTTTTCATCATGTTAAACATTATCTGTTAAATTATTCAATCAATCGTTTCTAAAAAAAATTGCAGATAATATAGAAAATTAAATACATTTTTCTAATATATATTTATTTATTTTACATCTTAATTTTGTAAATTTTTGTATTTAATTTATTAACACTTCTACTGAATAGAAAAACTTAACTTAAATAGTTTAAAAAAAACTGTCACGACCTATTACATTACAGATTATATAACACTTAATAAATATTTTATGTAAATGAGAGATAATACGTAATTGATGATAATTACTAATCATAAATTTATCTGATTAACCTTCTTTTAAACAAGACTTAAAGCCGCAGTTATAATTGAAACTGTTACGAAAAAAACACCTTACCGTACAAACTGTACAGGACTGTACAGAATCAATCAAGTGGCAATGCACTGCAATTGAATTCAACGCTTCTTTTGGATATTTTTTTCTGATTCTCGGCCGACCTTTATTTATGTTTACAGCAGCACGGTGCCGACGAGGAAATTAACAAAGTTAGTCCACCGTGACTTCGCGAAATCGTTTGTAAAATGATCTACATCCTTTTTTTTAATGTCACTCTTTGAAGGAAACCTGTCAAAACACAATAGTGTCGAGACCTTGGAAACATGCGACGTCAAGGTCGACGTATTCGTACGGTGGCACTATTGCTCAAGATACAATACTTATAAGGGATATCTCAGTTTTTAAATCTTCTTCCTGACAAAGCATATTTTTAGATTCTGACATTTTTTTAAACAGCCCATTTAACTCGGTTTATATAAAAATGTGGAACAAAAAGAAAAAAAATATAGATATAATAATTATGATTAAAAACTGATATCAACGGAAATGTTGCAGAATGGTCAATATAATGACACTAAAGGCTTTGGAGCTCATAGATTTAAGTCTTAATAGAATGCATGGATTTTTATAGATACTAAAATCCTTCTTTTTCAATTCATATGTTTTTTCTTCCACAGTCACAAAATCTCATTTGTCGGAGAGAGTAAAGCTTATATAATATAAGACTAGTGATAAGGTAATCACTGTTGTTGTGCTCAGTTATGAAGTTTTGATACGTAAAGAGAATTCAAGACATCTAAAAAATATACGCGTTCGTACAAATACATAATATGTTGATTGTCCAACCTCCAAGCACTGAATGCGCAGCTGTTGTTTAATAATAATAAAAAAATCTAATTTTTTTACCCTAATACAAAGCGGCATGGGACACGTGACGTCAATCTTTGATATTTATGTTAATGACCTTTAGGAGAAGTATTATTTCACGCATATATATGTATTTCTGTCAAACAATCAAAAACTTTAAGTGTTAAGAATCGATCCCTTAAACAAATACAACTAAAGCCAACGATATTTATCTCTCGGTTATATGCTAGATATAGTAATATTACAACCAGAAGGAACTTTTATGCAAAACGCATTATGACTCGGCTTGCTCCACGTAATATAATATGGTGGATTAGAAGAAAGCTGCAAATTTATTTGGTGGTATTATTATGACATTGATGTATGTATAATGTGAAATTATAATTCAACCTTGACGTTTTCTTTGGCATTGATTAAAATTATTCATTGGCTCAAATCTAGATCTCGTGGCGCTCAAAAACTTAGACGGACATGCGTGGGATATCCTAAAGCATGTCATATTATCGCAATGTTATTGATGTGACGATATCTTACGATCAATATTTTGTGTTACGGAAGTTCGTGATAATTTAACGTAAAATTATATTTGTTTTTATTAAATATTTAAATATTTAATTCAAGGATAGTTTTGAAGTTAGACAAATTAATTTCCGTCACTCGTAATAAAGTACTGAATGCAAAATTGCTCTATTTCACGATATTTTACAGTGTTCCGTAAAGTGTTATTTAAAGATCTAAAATTCGCTTTGGCGAAGAAAGTTACACAGGACAATATTAAAAATGATCTTAGAAAATCTCTGCACGTTTCAACATATTTGAACAATAACAAATAACACATTCAAAAGTACGATACGCTTAAGTAAATTTACTAAAAATATATAAATTATTTGTTATGAAATCTTAACAAAATAATAATATGTTCTTTGATTTCAGGCGATGGTTCACCCGCGACGACACGTGCATATACATGTTGTTCGATTATGTGTGCGGAGGGGAGCTGTTCTCTTATTTGAGAAACGCTGGTCGATTCAGTAGCGCCACTGGTGAGTAAAATTAGTTTTACGATGGGTAGTTAAATAGCTATTTGACATATACTCGTGAAAGTAGTAAAATACTCTAGTATTCAAACTATAGTAATTATTATTCACGTCCAAAAGTATAAATATTGTTCACAAAAATTTGTTATGTCGTTAATTTGAAATGACTTAATGATAATTGGCAATGTATTATCTGGTATCATTTTGAAATTATTTTACGTTTAAATATTTAATTTGAGGAAATTTAAATATAGTTATATGATTTTTCAAACAGTCCATTTCCGAAAGCAAGTTTTCCCAAAAGGACTACTTATTGATCAGATGCTCAATCTCTCTTTTTTCGAATAGTTCTAGTAAAATCGCGTAAATCAGAGTTATGGTGTATGACTAATAAATATATACAATATAAAGTGACATATGTTTAAGATTATAACAGTTTTTACGAGATGGATTTAGATCTATGGATGTCTGTTAGAAACGTTGATTGCAATATTAATTGTATAACCGCTAACGTCTCAACAGTTTAGACCATATGTTCCCAAAGTGTTTCTCCAAGGCAGATTATAGTGTGCTGAATGTTGATATTCAAAAATATAAGCGACATTGTCAAAGCTTTCTTGCAAGAACTATTTTTTTATCTGAAAGATAGACTGATTTTTTCTAATAATTTCTACAATTGAATTAATTTTTGAAATATCTTTTATTTGGCCGAGCGGGCAACGGGTTAAATTGCATGCATGTTGAAGCGTAAATTAAAATACACGATTTTTGATGAATTATTATCTGTCATATTTTTATATATTACTTACGACTATGCCAAATCTGTTCAGTGTATATTTCGAAATAGAAATGATCACAGTTTTGAATCCAACATAAATCTTTTATTCGTTATGACAGGATTTGAAATGGCGGTGTGATATCATTATTTTTTTGATTTAAAGAAAAGACACCTGTTGTAACTGTTGGTAGTTATATTTTAATTCAAGAATAAATAAAGCAAGCCCCGCGAGACTGAACAAGACAGTGAGAGTATAATATATTTCAGGAGGATTATTAAAAAACGAAATCACTTGAAATAAAATAGAATCATGTTTTTTGAACTGAATATTATGTCACTTGTAAATTTTTCACTCCGATTTATGATAACTACAATTATTATTAAAAAAAAAATAGATGGCACTGTAACCTGGCAACACCCACTCAGTGCGTTTAGTGTATATTAAGAGAAAGTGCGTGCGTGATCACAATTTAAAAATTGTAGATTATTCTACATGTGGCTTGCATTCATAATAAAGAAATTAAGTATATAATTAAGTATTCCAGAAATAGTTGATAAAAAAATGTTTATTTCTGAGTTAGATGAAATATTGTTTTGTTATGTACAAGATATGTCAAAGCTATTTTTCTGTATTACCAGCGAGGCTTGGCTTTCTGTCAAAGTTGGTACATACATAATGCTACGTCACAGAGCTGCGATAATCCCATATACTGAAAATGTACTCTAAGTTATGGCGTGTACACAGTGTAATGGAAATTCTGTGTGTATTTTAAAGTTTCATCGCGTATACAAGGCTTATGGATACGCGTGATAAAAAGTATATTGGGCCGTTTATCCTTATAGCTTTTCGTTAAGCTTATAATAATGTTCGCTCAAAATTGCTCGTTCGACAAAAACAAAACAAACGGTTATGAAAACAAAAGAAATATCGATTAAGCGCGGATTTTTGTTTACTGTCATAACACGAAATGAAAAGCAGCAAAGGAAAGAAATAATGCTACAATACTTGTGACCGAGGATCATTTGTTGACTTGTTGAATTATTGTAATATTATCATAATATTAGATATTCGTGAGAAACCTTTCGATTATATACTAAATGAATCCGAGTTTAAATGGAAAATATATGGAAAAGATTGAAAGGAAAAAAGCTTCTTATAAAAAAAGTGGAAAAAGCTCTGAATCTAAGTGAAGACAAAACTGTTATTGTGGGATACACCTCTGTCGATTTGTTAAAAAAAACGTCTCCAACTCCTACTCTGACATTGGTAACGACTCCGACTAAAAAAGTATAAAGTTGTCACGTTTTTCCAACTAATTTATGTGCATTAATATAAAGATTAAACAACCAACCAATCCACCAAATAGCCAAATTGAAATTTTTTACTTTTTTGACACTCAAACGAGGACGAGTCATTTCTCCTTGTTCATTGAGATATTTTTTAAAATCGTCTAATCGGGAAAGTAGTCAGAGTCGCTCGTTTTCACGAATCCAACTCCGGCCATAAAACCGCGACTCCATGACTCGGACTTCGATTCCATAGCCCTTGTGGGATGTCATTTTACCTGAACGCAACAGATATGTCTGTTAAAAATTTGGTGTGACATGCATATATGACAGACTCTACTGCTACTCCTAAAGCATATTGTAATACAAAAACTTTCATAATATAATAATTTGTTTGTTCTTCCAAAGCGTAGAACCAGTCTGCCAATGGGGATGTCAATGGTAAGGGCATTAACAATGTTCAACAGTATTGCTTCGGATGTTGACATATTTTATGTGGACGAAAGTGAGCTCAGACGAATACTATTTTTTCAGTTAAAGTAGACATTTGATGAGCTTACATGGTTGACTTTCTTTTTTTTTTTGCAATCCTTATTGATTATTTTACTGTGTATTTGTTGAATTTTTATAAATTAATATGTTAATATGTTACGGTGAAAAGCATTGAATTGATAATTTGTAAGTTTTGTACCGTGTAGTTGTAATAAATAAATAATTAATTCTTAAAAAAAAACACATTCATTACCGACTTTTACAAAGTACTGATGAATCGGTTTATCTTTTGACTTGGTTAATCGGTTAGTCTCAAATCTTGAGGCGGTAAATCGCAAAATGTTAAAAAATAGTACTCAAAAATATCAGTGTTACGTGTATTTTCATAATAAGATGAAGTCTGCTTTGTCCTGATAATCCCCAAAGGTTTGGTAAATATCAACAATACTGAACGATTTATAAAATATTTAGTGTTGGAATATCTGTTACACGGCTTGGAGGAGGTTAAGTAATTTTATGTTCGATCTTATGGCTTGCGGGCTTCCAATTTTGATTGTCACTTTATATAATAATCTAATGACTCGTTAGTCTAAAAAACTATGAGCAAAATTATTTTATTAGCTCAATTATAAACTTTCAAAATAATTGCATCATTATTTTTACATTAAAGGAATTCAAAAATTAACTAGACTAAACCACACGCGAGTAGTAAAATATTCAAGGTTATGTCACCGCTAATAAGTTGATGGACGACATTTTGTTTTTCATCCACGTTAGTTGCATATTTATTTTTACATGGTATTTAATCCGACTAAAACATAATGTGTATTGTTATTTTGGTAGCACAACGAGGAATTTACAATTTAATATATATATAATAAAAACTACAAAGAAATAAATTAGCACGTTTCCTATTACGATTTGAATTAATGCCCACTCATTTAAGTGATAGCTACCGTGTCTTCGTAATGCTAAAATGAGATTTATTAAGTCCATAAACGATGTTAGATGTTTGTAGTTTTAATTATACTGACATTTTGCAAAAAAACACAAGGACTTTCATTATAATACGTAATATGGGATTGTCTAGGCTAAAACTTTTTAATAATGTTTGATGAATATGTCACTCGAGTTTATTTGGTGAACCACGCATAAAAAAGAGCATATTAATAACAACATATTTCCTTTTCATTAATGTGATACTTGTTGTGGTATATTGTTTGAAAATATATTAAAAATTAGGTTAATTTATAAGTAAGTTTTTTTCTTTGCATAAATGACGAAATGCAAAATATTTAAATCTGAAAACTTCAATTGAACTTGTGTTGACCATTTCTGATCCATTTCGTATAATGCTGCTGGTATTTTAAGTTTATTTTAATCAATATTGTTAAATGAATATTTGCTTTCCATTTTCACTCGATCAATATTAAACGTTTACCATATGAAAAATCGCTATTGGTCATTCAGATTCCCATTATTAACGCATTGTACAATTCTGTATCGGGAAAACCTAACTGTTCACTTGATTTGTAGGAAAACATTGTGAGTGAATAATAATATTTATGGCCATTTTTTTATTCATTATTCTTGTTTTGGTAGAAATTCAATAGGTGGCACTTTTACGATGATTATTTCTGTCAATCAATTCGCAGTTTTCAACGTGGATCTAGGACGTAATTATTATTTTCAATTACTGAAGGTGTCTTAGATGAAGAAATTTTTGACAATTATTTAATACTAAAATTTAATCAGCGATAAAGTTTCGATTCAAGAGTTTGTAAATTCAATTATAATTTTAGTTTTGCCTCATAAAAAGGAAGACGAACAGTATTTTGTTGAAATGGATTAATTGTTTTTTAAAGCGATTTCTCGGCTTTATAAAATATCGTTGTCAAACAGTATCAACATGATATATGTTAAAACGTGATGTAAGATTGACTGCTGTCCACTTCAGCCATGGTAATTAAAAACGTCAAATGTTGCCAAAGTTAATTAATTTTATCGCTAGATGTCACAGTAAAATGATAATTAGTGAATTTTGGCATGAAATGGATTTGAATAAAATGTGATCTGGTGACAGTGACTTAATAATTTGAATACGTCAGTCAGTATTTCGGCTAAAATTAAATTATTTATCAATATAATTATATTCAATGGTGTATTATTAAATCAGCCTTAAATGAAAAGCTTGTAACTCAAAAATATACAGGTGGTGTATAAAATAAAATTATTATGATATATATTCTTGCATTTATTTTGTTGGGCGAAAAATGGTCTCTCTTTGTTCATAAAAATACATTAAAAGAAAACAAAAATGTGCTTTCAAATTTTTAACAATATCAAGGTTAAGATTTCTTGTATTTTTAAAATAAGAATGACCGGTTAAAATACATAAACTGTCAATACGGGTGTATTAAGAATAACTGCGAATTTCAAAATGATCTCAAAATTATAATTTAACGGAGAAAATTTTGGATCTTGAAACGAACTTTAATGTTTGGCTTGCTCAACTATTTTTATTTCAAGCTAAACATATTTTCTAACATCCATTGAATAAGTAAAATTTTATGATATCGACTGAAGGTGCTTGATGGAATATCAATATCAAATTTGTATTGTTTAAACTTTGTACGATTTCACATGTTTCTATCCGTGTGATAGTGTCTGAAGATGTCAAAAGGCGAATCCCGGGTCGTTAGTGACAAAACATGAGGAATTGTTAAGTTTCAACAATTCAAAGTTCAAGTAACATTTTATCGAGGTTTTTGACCATTGCTAATAGTTGAAATCTTTATGTGTTTTGTTTGGCGCATGATTTATAAAAAAAACCACGGAAATTATTTCGTTTGTACTCAGAATAAAACCAAATTTTAGTTGTCTTCTGAAAACAATTATTGAATAAAATATGCCTTTATTCAATTTTTACTTCGCACGTGTTCCACACGTAGATTATGCGTTATACTTTATTCCTAATCTACAGACTCGACGTCACTTCAACGTGTTGGCAGGACCGTGCCAAATTATTTTATATACATGACACGAGGATGCGAAGGTTGATCATTATTTTAATTAAGATAGCATTACACGTCGTCGCGTTGACCACTCATGACGAAATGAAAGCATGTGTCAAGCTTAAGAAACAGGATGTATAGTAAATATTAAATAAGCTGTTATTTGTTATATTATTAAATTGCCACATGGCAAAGAATATTCCACAATTAAACTGGTCCTCAAAATTTTACTTATTTAATGAACGATACATTATTTTTTTTATGATATACCTGACAATTCTAGGGGGAAATACGTAATATTGTATGTATTGATAAAAATGAATTATATTATCTATGTTTATGGTTTATTTTATACTTTAGAACTAATGATTCCACAAATAATCAAGAATAGAGATTGCGACTATTTGTAATTGTCAATAATTTGATTATTGCATACTTTTATTTGCTGTTAAAATAATTGCTGAATTATGAAAAATATTATAAGGGTTATATATGATTAGTTTTTAATGGAAATTAATAATACATAATATTTTTATGTATAGCAACACAATAAAATATATTCTCTTGTTTGACTGACAAGATCATTTAAACTACGAACCATAATTTTGCAAACTGTTTTGTCTAATTCAATATATTTTAAAGTATCAAAAACCATGTTCGATGTCATCAAAATACACACAAATATAGTATTTATTACTGTTTTTGAAATATGAGAAATTATGGTGTGATCTTTCGTCAAATTTTCACCGAAAGTCAATTCTATATTTTGTTGAAATTTATAACGAATACTTTTCGAATAACTTCTTAAATATTTGAATATCGAATATTCAAAAAATATCGAATATATTCAAAAATCAAACATTGAAATAAGTTTATAAATGAAACACAAGATTGTACTACTATGTGTGTACTTACGTATATGAATAATGTCCATGAAACAGGGCATAGAAATGCAAAAATAATAATAGTTGTATTAACGTCTTTAATTCAATAGATACAATGCAATGGCTTCCGCATATTATATCGATGGCAGTAATGAACCACTGAAGCACAGTCAACGCAGAGTGTGATGTCACTAAAAGCACTGATGCATATTAAAATCCAAGCTAGGGATTGCAATACCGGACGAATATGGCAATACCGGTATTGTAATTACGAAACCGGTAATACAAAAAATAATAAAATGGGAAACTCTCATCGCCTTTTCATATTATATACATTTATTTAAAAAAAAAACATAATCATAACAAAGTAATTTTACTTAAGATATTGATTTAAATATACTTGTTGTATAATAGCCTACTGATTTCTAACATTGTAATTGTTTTAACGGCTAATTGCAGTATGTTAATAGATACATAGATACTCAAAAATATTTATTAATAACACGAATGGTTTCTCTTATCGTTAGAATTATCAACTGTTACAAAACTTAGCTATTTATATATTTTTAATATTTTGAGTTTTTTGTTATTATTTACTCAAAGTTTTATATAAATAGTTTAGTTTTCATTTGTTTTGTTGATAATGATCATGATGAACAAAATAGGTTCAAACATTATTTATATAATATTGTTAAGAATGTAAAATAAATTATTTTTTACTATCGTGTTCAAAAAAACTTCTGATTTGATTCTGAATCACGTTTCGATAATACCGCAATATTGCAATCCCTGGTCAATAAGTTACTAAAAGCTAGTCTATTTTTTTCCTCGAAACTATTAAAAGTTACCATCAAAAGTGTTAATAAATGGCTCATTTCCTATTTGATATTTTTTCAATTTAACTTTTAATTGGCGCTTACATTTTAGCCGTCCATGAACTTAAATCCCACTTATTATTAAATGAATGGAACACGAAAAATACTCGTCGAACATGGTCCTGTGATTTGCTGTTTTTTTACAAACCAATCAATAATGTTGCATCTATCTGTTTTATATTGAGGTAAACATTTTTACGATATGTTGTACATATTTATGAAACAAATGTACTTCTTAAGTCAAGAAAAGTTTTCATTCGATGAAATATTAGTTGATTGAAAGAGAATAAAGCAACACATGAAAAAAGATTGATTTTCCACTAAAATGTACCCAACGATGTCAGATATATTATACATATGCGTTTATATATATATATATGTGAACAATATAAACTGTTAGCTAATTAAGTATGTTTTTCTTTGTTTTAGGGATCGGTGAGTGAAAGTGAATTTCAGAAAATACTTACAAAAAATATTTTTTTTATTTTCTATTTAATTTAAAAATCTGTCCGTTATAGTTTTTGATCGCTCGAGCACAGCAACGGAAGCCGTCGACGTCAAGCACTCGTCCTTGTCCGTTGTCATAACCAAAAAAATATATTTAATTGTTGATTTTCATTATACATAGCTGTGGTCTTAAGATTAAAAATAAGATCCTATTAAAATAATAAATTGGAACAGACACGAAACACGGTGACCCAAAAAATCTAAATGATTAATATAATGTAAACATTTCGCAGCTCATTTCCGACATGGCTGACAAATTGAAAATGCACTGGGCGATTTTCCAACCGCTGCATGCCCTGCGGTGAATTTTCATTGCGTTGTTGGCATCTTTCGCCGCACATTTTGATCTTTAACCCAGAAAACGTGTGCGAAATTACTATAGGCAATCAACATTATTGTTCAAAAACTTTTGTTTGTTTTGGCACTATCCGTGATCTTGAATTTTGGTCAAACACCAATCCTTGAAAAGTTAAATAAATGAATAATAGCTTTTTTTAGGATAAAAAAATATTTGTATTATGTTATTAATTACAGATGCTAAAATGATGAAATGCGCTTTTCTATTTAATTGCGGTAAGTAAATTGGCAAGAAATCTAAATTTGAAATCAAGGTAGAAAAACCAGAGTCGGAGTCGTGAAGAACGAACAACTCCGAACACTTTTCGATTCGAACAATTTATTGGATTGGCTAGTAGATCTTTAATTTAATGTGAACACGTTAATAACAATGACAAGATTAATCGATTTTGAGTTGAATTCGTGTTTTTGGTCAATGTCGGAGTAAATTTTTGTTGTCATGTTTTTTAACGACTCCAAAACCCTAAACAAACAAATTAGATTAGTATGATTTAAAAGAATATTTAGCGAATCTGAATTTTGACACATTTTTTTATATGCAAAACATGTATTTTCTTCACTAAACAATCATATTTTAACATGTCAAGTTTTTTCTCCAATCATAGACAAAATATCTAACATATAGAAAGGCCGTTTATTTCATTTTTTGAAAAGCAGCTGTTTGATTAAAATGTCTTCTATTTTAAAAGTAATGAATGATAAAACTGGTAAAATATAAAAATTAATATTTTTTTTTGATAAGTCGGTTATTATAAAATTCAGTAAAAATGTTTCGTTTTTTTAATGTTAGCATTTATAACCTGACCAAATAAATTCCGATTTCCTCGGAGAAATATTAAAGGAATATTTGAGGTTATCTTAAATTGACCAAAGCACCATAATACCAGTGGCAAAATATGTATAAATAAAACGTTTGTATTTGAAAACATTTTTTATCTAAGATAATCTTTATTTATTTATTATAAAAACTGTTGATTGTAATATCGCAAATAAAAGTTTTATGTAGGTTATTAATTTGTTCTTTCATAACGCAATAATTCATCATATAACAAAAGCATAAAAGCCGTTACCGAAAATTTCCAAAAAAGTTTCTCGCTTTGTTTTGACAACGTCATTTAAAGACAATCATATTAGTGTAGGCTTTGAATATAACTTCAACAAATTGTCCATAAACCCGATGTAATGAATGCGACAAAAATGAATTCAGCTTAAAGCCATTAGTTGTACTGTTGTCTCCACGAAAAACATAAAACCACGTAATATCTGTCTCAATTTTTCTTCTAAATGGTAGCGATTTAAATGACAATGAGACTCATTTGGACTGACCTTGTATTTCTAGTTTTACGGAGAATTTTTGCAAAATCTATTATCATTGTGACTCACAAGAAATAAAATATTCAAAATATGTTGTAACTGATCATAAACACGCAGGGGTTTTCAAATTATTTCTAGCAGTTAATATATTATCAAAATTACATATATTTAACTGTCAGATATAGTAAAGTATTGAAATTTGATGGGCCGGTGAATAAAAGATAATCAATGAATTTTTTTACAACAATTTTAATTTTACACAAATGTATCTTTGTGTGTGAAACGACAAAGTAGAATGCGTCGAACTTTTGAAATGAAAAAAATACGTTTAAATAAAATCGAAATTGATTAAATCTTATATTCTGTAAAGTTTAATACATTCCAAATATTTTTATAATTAGCACTTATAACACTTTTTTTGGAACAGTATGTTCATTTCTTTTTTTTTTAATTTTTCCGATTTTACGACGAGTAAAATATACAGCTGCATAATACAGCCAGTCCTCGACTTTCATACTTAATTGTATATTGAAATTTATTGTGTACTTATGTTAATTATGAGAATCGACTAAATTAAACAGAAAATTTAACGTGTATTCGTAAATGTTCACTTATCAACTAATTAGGTGTTTTCTTTATAAAATTACTGCGAAAAGATATAATTGTATTTTTATGATGTATAAGTTATGAAATCTTTATATTATACTATATATACACTCTTTCAATAAAAATCGGAACATTTTTCACTTTAAAATATCATAATTTAATACACAAACGATTTGTCAGGAAAATAAATACAATTTCATGATAATATGAAAAATCATATTTTTTTAGTAATATTGTCGTTGGCAATATAAAAAACCTTTACAAATCGTTAGGCATACGCCCGTTATGAAAAATATCGGCACAGGTAGCTAACAAAGTTATAAACTTGCCTAAAAGTCGCTGAACTTTAAAAAAGCTTTCGTATATTGATCTCAAGCTTGAAAGCTTGGAATAATCATAACATTGATGCGGCTCTAAGATAAGTAACCTTTCATATCAATCTTTAAAAAAACTCCGCATCGCTGAATAAATTTCGAAGTTCAGGAACTTTTTATAACAATTTATTCATATTTAAGGGGTATTCGACACATAACAAAGAAAATTTTTGTAATAAAAATAATATTGCTCTAAGCATTTATTATAGGATCCGTTTTAAATTATACTATTATATCATTTATCGATTTTAATTTACTAAATATACGTTCGTAAAAAAGTTTTGGCTGGAAAAATAGCAAAGCAGAACTTTTACCAATTTGTGCACGCTTTAGGTACCATTATGCCTAATGATATACTTAGTATTGAACATTTATTCTCATATATAATATATATCGTTTCAACTTTTTAAACAATATAACTATCAAATAATAAGCTAACTGACACACAATTTATCACTATTTAAATACTCCAATATCATAACGTTTCAGTATAAAACATTTTTAACTGGTTAACTGCCGGCAGGTACATGTATGGCGGTACCCAGCACGCCGCGAATTTTACGACAAAAATAAAACCTTCTAAATATATCGTTATTGAAGTGTAATAAAGTTTATTCTCAATAGAAGATATTCTCAAAGATATTCTCAATAGATGTCACTATGTGTTCAATATATTTGTACATTTTAAATATTTGATTTTCTTTAGTAAAAGCCCATTTAAAACGGTCTTAAGACATAATTTTTGTATGAGCGGCGCTCCGTTCACAAAAAATTATGCGTCTTAATACGCTTTTGGCAGTTAACCGGTTAAATCCCCTACTTCTAACGTTTAAATACGGCTGATTACAGTGTGTTGATAGTTAACACTTAAAAATAAAAGAATGGTAACAGTGTCAAAAATTCGTGTGAGAGATAATTTTTCGTATCGTCCTGAAGTCTCGATTAGTTTTAACAAGAACACTTTTGACTTGACTATGTGATAACTTGATTAGTTTTTATGTGCCATATTTTACATACAAACAATATAAAAAACATTCTTTTCTGCGGAAAATTAAGTCGAAGTATTTTTTCACCTACTTTTGAATCAAATAATATTATGTAACAAATTAAAAAATTTTTTCCTTTAATATTTCTTTGAATATTAAAGACATCCAATATTAAGACGCCACAGTAATATAACTATTTACAGATCCCAAAACGAAGTTTGTCGTACTTTTTTATACTTCAGTCAAAAAACAAAATACGATTTCTGAGATTTGTTTACAGTGAGCAAGAATAAAATGAATTTAATAACTTCTCTCTAAGAATTCATCAATAAAAATAGCTTGAAGAGTTTATTTACAACGAAATATCAGCAATAGTAATAATCGAACAGGTATAATAATTTAATAATAATAAATATAGATTTCTTTGATTTTTAAAAGTGACAGAGAATAAGGAAAAAGTGTTTATGTGTTGTGGTTAATTAATTATTCATAAATGTTGTTTTATTATAACATTAAAAATTGATACCACTTTAATTCCTACTTTAAAATCCTATTTGAATCGTTCAATATCTAATATATAATTCTCATAATGTTTTTATCAATGGTTTGTTTACTTTTTTAGCATCATCGGGTTGTGTGATTACAAAAGATTATCTGATACACTTGACCGATCATATTACATGTACATGATTTTGATATAAATATAAATGATTAAAAAATGTTGACGCTTTTTTATAACGAATATAACATTCATTTAAAATGATCGGAGTAACAAAGGGTTGAGTCTAGTTTTTTTTTGTTCATGATTTTGGTATTAGAAGCATTCAATATCTTTAGTTACTGATTGATACATCGATGATTTCACATCGTCACTTCGTTACACTGAAATATAAATTTAATTTACCATGCCCTGTTAAAAGAAATTTAAAAAAATAATCAAAAGAGAAAGATTATATTTTCAGTTTGCTGTCAGATGGACTATTTGTTTAATTTATGATATCGACTGAAGTTGCGTGATGGAATTTTAATATCAAATTTTAATTGTTGAAACTTTGTACTATTCTACATGTTTTGTCACTAACAGTAGCAACACTATTGTAGATCATTTTTATAATATTAGACTGTAACAGTTATTTGCTAATATTCTTAACAGTACTTTATTAGAGGTTGTTGAGTTAGTATTTTATTAATGTTGATTTTAATTATCTCATTTATATTGCTGAAACTTTTTACGATTTCTATGCAAATGTAATAACCAGGATGCAACAGAACTGACTCTGTTACATCTGTGTGATAAAATGCCTCAAGATGCCGAAAGGCGAAACCCAGTCGTTAGTAACTAAACATATGAAATCATACCAAATTTGATTATTAATATGTTACGAAAAGAATATTTTTTTCATTACACGTTAAAAAATAAATTTTTATACTTAAAATTAAAACACTTGTTAAAAGATTTAAAAATATGCGATACGAGTACTTAATGTTAATCCATCGACATATGAATCTATACATATGTAAATGTAATATTTTTTACATTTATATATAGATTAAGATTTGGATTTGAGCTTTACAGTTATAAAGTTTTGACAGCCTTTAAGTTCCTTATTTTTATTTAATTTTTTATCCAAATGAGAATAAATTAACAATGTGACTCGATCTAAATCATTTATTCAAAAATAAACAGCGTGAAAGAAGACTGATTATAAGTTTATTGGTAATTAACATGTTTGCAAGCACTTTTTGTTAATGAAATTAATTAATTCGAAAAAACGTAATTTTATGTGTCCCATAAACAATGTGTAAATATTCTCAAAAGTACTGTGAGTTTTTTTTTGAGATGTTACATTCGTGACTTTCACTGCAATGACCTAAAATAATCAAATGAATACGTTTCCATTTAATAAATTAAACATGAGAAAATGGCCTCGAAGGAAATGATTGCGCGGGTAGCCGTAGGTCAGGTGAAAATATAAAAATATTTGTGACAGTTTTTTTGAATATCCAGTGGCGAACGTGGAAATATCGATAGGTTAAAAAAATGTATATGAATACACTTTATGCCGAACGATGTAACCATTTCATGCAGGGAGTATTGCAGCTGGTATATTATCATTATTTCATATATAATATGATTAATCGTTTTATTTTTTTTAAATCACAATTCAACAATATTGTTATAAATAATATAAAATAATGCTCCAAATCAATTTCATAATGGCATTTTGTAATATATTTTTTAATTCTTTCATTAACAACGACACCAATGGCATACAGTGTACATAAAAGAGCGAATGTACATTTTCAGAAAAAGTGTATTTTCATCAGTGAAAATATAGTTTATCAATTCAGGTAGCAAAAATATAACAAGCCTCTTAATGATAGTATCATAATGTTGTCTATAGTTTCAATTAAAGTTCTGAAGCAAAATGTAAAATCACTTTATATTCAAAGAAGTTATATATTAAAATATATTTTCAAACGTTGCTGTAAATTTCAGTTATTGATGATGTTATTAGATATGATGTGATTTCACTGGTACATTAGTAAATATATAAATTTACTTAAATATAGAATTACTGTAAAAAGTTTAACACAATATTTAAATATGAGGAAAACATTTTTTCTTTTTTATTTTGCAATAAAAAAGTGTTTTGAAAGAATGTCATGTGGATTGAAAAAAGTTCTAAGTGCAAGACTCAATGATAAACATCTGAATTAAACAGAATCCTTGTAAAAAAAGCAGTAGTCTAATTCGTGTTTCATCACAATCTGTCATTAAATTTCAATTTTATAAATAGTAAAACATACACTTTTTTTGATCATCGTTTCAGCGCTTCTCAATGTTTTTAAAATACCAAGCTCTCATTATATATAATATAAATAAAAAGACATTAATTAATATAAATAAAAAGACATTAATTAGGTACCCGAAAATGAATTATTGTATAATACGTTTACTGCAAATAGACAATGAAACTTCTCACGATTAAACCATTCTGTTTCGCATAGACATTTCAATATTGGATGAGTATTACTGATATTTCATATTTAATATCGGTGTTGAATATATCAATATCAGTATTTTGAAAATATTTGGAGATGATTTAAATATAATATAAGCAAGCCAAAAAAAAATGTGTGCGTATGATAAATGATCTATGCGTCCATGCATTTCGCCAATTACGTTTTGGACAAGAAATGATAAAGTTTTTATGTCAAATCAAAAATTTATTTTACTTAACAACTTAACAACATACTTAAGAGTTGACTTTTCAAAAAAATATAACAATTTACCGTTATCAAGTGTTTTCAAGTTTGATATTTTGGTCATTAAAATAAATTAATATCGAAATAACGTAATCTCATTACTAGTTTAACAGGTACTGCAGTTTTCTTGCCCAAAAAGTTTATTACTGGAGAGTTTATTTCATTTTGGATTATAATTTCGTTAATTTTTTTTCTTTTATTTAAACTAATATTCTCGGTATCGTCGTTTGAGATTCGGTGAGTTTGGTGATTTTTCCGTGTCCCATTTATGTCTAGCCATATGATTGAGGGCGACTATAAACACAATCATATTTCAAGCGACGCCGAGAGTCACCGAGACGCGGCAAACGACTGTACTATTCGACCGTATATTTTCCGATTTCCCAGAAATACGGACGTCGAGTTTTCGGGAAAAAACGGACACTTTTTCAAGCCGGCATGTTTTTTCCACAGAAGAGTCCCGCCTGGCTTTTTGTAGTGTAAGTGATATATCGAATTAGACACAAAAGAAAATTTTACCGCTATCGGCTGGGTGTGGTCAAATTTTGCGTCTAGTGAATTATAGAAGTCAAATGTACGCACCCAAAATGAAGATTGAACGAAAATCCATACGATTTAATGATTATATTCTCGCCTTGACTTTCCCATATAGGCGTAGTTTGCGTAACATATTTTCTTTAAGACTAATTATTCTCTTGCAAGTGTAAGACAATTACATTGAACTTCATAAACGAATGCTTAAAAATAAGATTGCAACAGTCAATTACAAAATTAATATAACACGGTGAAAAAATAGCAACGTATTTTAGTTCTACAGAATTTTGTAGAACTAAAATACATTGCTATTTTTTCACCGTGTTATAATGGAGTTCTATCAAGTGAATGCCAATTCAATCAATAAAATTAATACAAATTATTATCATTTAGCTGTTTGTATTGAATACCTAACTTTTGTTATTCAAACTGTCAATATTTAGTATTTATTTTTTCGACGTATAATATAAACTCGTACTGACTAAGGCGTTTGTTTGAATTCATCTTTGCTCTTAAATGCCTGAAAATATCGAAAAACGAAATCCAGATCGTACTAAAGCACATCTGAATCGTTAAGTTAAACTATCATGCTAAATCCACTTTTTCCTGCCTAAAAACTTTGAATGTAATCTCAAAATATTATTTTATAGAGTTGATCCATTGTTATTCAAAAACATCCATACGATGATACGACTTATTGAGCTCATATATTTAGTATTTTCGTCGATGATTGCAAAGTCAATAAACATATAACTTATCGAGTGAGTATTAGGTACTGGAAAAATGAAACACGCCACCTATAAATAAGCCAACAAAATCCAATAAATCACAAATTCTACAAGTGTTCCCGAAATAAAATTTACCTAACAGATTAGATGCGGCAAGAGCCAAACGTGAAATCTGTTTTATCTTCCAGTTTTTTTCGACGTCACTTGTTATTTAATTTCATTCAACTCAAGTCGTTTTAATATAATATATTGTGGAAAACAGAAGGCTTGGTCAGTTTTATTATAAGTTTATTTTTAATATAATATATATCTGTGGGCACACATACAGTGTTACTGAAAAAGCTTAAAATTGTTATATCATCGTGCTGTAAATAAATATAACTGTGATTATAAAGCAAAATATTATTAATACAATTTATGATATCGACTGAAGGTGCTTGATGGAATTTCAATATCAAAGTTTAATTATTACAACTTTGTACGATTCCACATGTTTTGTCTCTAACGACCCTGTTTCGTCTTTTTGTATCTTCAAGCATTCAATCTATCTATATTTATTTTACGTCAGTTCTGTGGCATCCGTGTGATAGAATGCCTGAAGATGCCGAAAGGTGAGACCCGGGTCGTTAGCGACGAAACATGTGGAATCGTACAAAGTTGTAACAAGTCAAATTTATTATTAATACGTTTGTGATTTTAAAAGATATCTAAATTTTAAAAAGAAAATACGTAGCTTAAAAATTCACATTTAAAGCACACTTGACTTAAAATTTTATGTCATATCTATCGACCGAGAAGCGTTAATTATTACGTTTCTTTTGAAAAAATCTTACAACGCAAATAAACATAAAAAAAACATCATGAATACGAGATAAGCTTATATATATATTATATGTAGATGTACAATGATAAATTTACAATAACGTACAGTTTATCTGACATAGCTGCAACGTTGGAATCACATCGATGTATTATTATATTAAACTAATAAAAATAATGATCAAGGAATTGTTCTCAAGCAATAATTGAGAATACATTAAATCGTTCTTTCGAAATATACTCATGTATTTGAGTTGTTTTTCTACATGTTTCTATCTAAATTTCGACAGACGGTGTGACTGAATCCACACGTCACCATCTGGTATAAATTAGGAATATTTACAATACGAAATATTCCGCCTCCTCGATTTGCATGTAAGTACAATATATTGTAAGTTTCTTGAATATAAAAAAAAGCATTAATTCTATCGAAGCTTGGATCGTGTCAACTCATACTTTTGGCAGACGACCGAATGTCTACCATGACAGACTCAAAATCCGCCTTTGCACTTTTATTTCATGGTAATAATAAATTCAATATTATCGTCGACATATTTATATAAATCGCTGAGCGTAGCAATAAACGCAACGAATTCTGTTTGTAAAAGTTTCAAATGATCAAACGTTGAAACATATTACGACTTTACCGGAAAATAGATGCCAACCTGATTTTAAAAATAACTGAAAAATAATTGGACATGAAATGTTTATAAACATGTATATTTCATGTGATGTATGTTTAAATAATTAGAGATTATATTTATATTATCCTAAAAACATTTGAATAATAAAAGCATTCGAATCTACGTTCTCAAGGACTGGCTGGATTTAGTTAATTTTTTAGAGATCGCGTAAACATACGTCATTGTATTTTCACCGATCAAATAAAAAATGATATTCTCAGAAATTTAAACGTACCTTAAATCTAATTTACGATATCGACTGAAGGTGGTTGATGGCATTTCAATATAAAATTTGAATTGTTACAATTTTGTACAATTCCACATGTTTTGCCACTAACGACCCAGGTTTCTCCTTTCGGCTTCTTCAGAACTGACAGTTCTGTTGCATCCGCGTGATAGAATGCCTGAAGATGCCGAAAGGCGAAACCCGAGTCGTTAGTGACAAAGCATATGGAATCGTACAAAATTGTAACAATTCAAAAAAAATACCTTAAATCAATGCAGTTATTAAAAATATATAATATTAATGAAGCAAAAGATATTATCTAAATATTACTATTTCAAATAAACCCGTGTTATGATAAGAAAAGCTACAGTTTATAAATAAAATTATCATGTCACTGTCAAAAATATATCCGAAATAACAATGGGGGTGTATAAGATGATTCGAGACATTCATCTTTTCTATTAGAGACATCTGTTGCTGTCAATCAAAGATTCTATTAATGTTGTTTACGAAAATTTTGTACACTGGAAATTAATAATTAAATATTTACTTCTGCCAAAGATTAGTACACGATAAGTCAGAGTGTTCATTTATATTTATTATGATTAAATAATTTATAAATAACATATACCCGTTTGTCGCCCAACATAGAAGATCGGTTTCACTAGATCACCGTTTTAACAAAGTCATATTAAATGATATATTTAATTGAAGAAATAGAGGAAAGTTATGTTAACAGAGTCAAAGCTTTTGCATGAGAGCTAATTTTTGTTTTGAAATATTGTCTGATATGTCCTGATAATCGCGGTAAATTTGGTTAACACCAACACTATCGAATTTTTATTTAATATTTTTTGTTGCCTCAGCAGGGAACAGATTAATAAATAGATATATTTCTTTAAACTTTTGACATGATAACAATGACATGCAAATTTGGAAAACATGGTCTTATTGCCAATACAACTCGATAACTTTCTAATTGTGTGTAATCTCATCACATCACAGATGGCTCTGAGATTAAGTAAGCTCCTTGTTAACGTATTGGCAGTCCATCTTTTATTTATCTTTGCTAAAATCTTTTCAACCAGAGATTTAAATATGCCTTGTCACTAAGGTAACAATTTATAAATTTTATTAACAACTCAATTATCATATCTCTCATCTCATAGTGAATTTACAATGAAAGTTATGTTTGGTTTTATAGATTTTGCTGATTAAATATAATTATTTTGGGAAACTATACCAGGACAAATTACTTTTCAGTTACATCTATATTGGACTTTTATTATTGAATGCAATATTTTTGACCTCATTTTGAATGTAAAAGTATTTCAAACTTCGGCTGATTATAAATGCATGATATCCAGTATATAATCAACATTATTTTAATAGCATGCTTGATATAATTTTCTTTACATACGTAAGTAATTTCCTACTATTGAGATGGAAATTGAATCAATGTTGAAATTGAAATTTGTATTTGAACAAAGCAAAACTATTGTTTTGACGAAAAGAGATTAGTGCAAAAGCGAAGTTGTGCTAAGAAAGCATCGTGTTATATGAGGGATAGGTGTAATTAATTAAACAGATGAAAACACCAAAACTTTCAAGTATAAATAACAACTATAAAAAATGAACTTTTGCTCTTGTTTTATGCCAAAATATATTTTGAAAATAAGTATTTTGGTCCTTCCACAGAAAGAAGAATCTTACATTAAATTTAAAATCCTAATGAAATATTTAGATGTTTTGGCACAACATTGTAAATATTTTTATGAATATCATCAAAGTCAACCTCGATCACAGATTTTATAAAAAAAATAACCTTGATCTACTTAGTGTTAATTCATTTAAGAATCTAAAAGCATTACAATTGCTTTTTGTTTTCCAGGAAATTTCTATGCTGCTGAAATAGTTTGCGCTTTGGATTACCTTCATTCAAAGTCCATTGTCTATCGTGATTTGAAGCCTGAGAACCTCTTGCTGGATAGAGACGGCCACTTGAAGATCACTGATTTTGGGTTTGCTAAAAAGCTGGTGGACAGAACGTGGACTCTTTGCGGTACTCCGGAATACTTGGCGCCTGAAATTATTCAATCAAAAGGACACAATAAGGCCGTTGATTGGTGGGCTTTAGGTAAGAATTGTAGAAGATGATTAAACATATAAATGAGATTTATCTGTTGAAATAGTAAAAAAGCTTTCAAATTTATGAAGTAATTTAAATATAGGAGAATGAAAATAAGATTCAGTACTGCATTGTCATCTATATTATTTACAGTCAAGCTCCTAATTGAAAAGATGATTTTTGTTCATTAAGTAAAATCTAAATATTTATTTCATTTTGTTGACTGATTACATATTTGAATGATTTAAACTATAACAAATGTGTACTTTTCAGGTGTTTTAATCTATGAAATGCTGGTCGGTTATCCTCCATTTTACGACAACAATCCATTTGGCATATATGAAAAGATTCTAAGTGGAAAGGTGGAGTGGGCTCGTCATCTAGATCTAGTAGCTAAAGACCTCATCAAACGACTTTTGGTGCCAGACAGAACAAAGCGTCTTGGAAACATGAAGGTAATTAAAATTTTTATTTATTTTAGTAATTACGTAACTTAATTAGACTCTTAGTATTTTAATCGATTATTCATATAAATCTTATTTCTTTTTTGTTTCAGTGTGGGTCTGATGATGTAAAAAGGCACAGATGGTTCAAGCATTTGGATTGGCAAGACGTTTACCTACGAAAAATGCAGGTAATAATAATCTCTTCAAATTAATATGAAATATCTTTGTTACCGGCATCTATATGAAATGAATGAAACTTATTTTGAGCTTTATTATTTTGAAGATAGATGTCACTAAAATCTGTAAATCTAACTCAAAAATAATCATAGTGACATATTTTATTTTTTTGAATAATAAAAAATTTTGTTCAATTATTCGTTGTTAAACATTATTTCATTAATTTTTCAGCCCCCAATTGTGCCCCAAGTAATGTATGAAGGTGACACCAGCAACTTTGACGAATACCCCGAGACAGATTGGAAGGGCGCTCGTTCTTTAGACAAAGAAGAAATGCACCTCTTTGAAGACTTTTGATATGTCACAGTGAACATGGCATAGTGAAACCATTTCTTACCACTTAAATAAATAATAATGTTTGGTATTTTTAAATATATGATAAAAATGAATTGATTCTTACAACTTAGAAACTAGATACATTACTATTATAAATTAATTCAATGTTTTAGTAATATGTTGTAATGCGATCAATATTGTATGTTTGCTAATGCAGTTTGAGCGACCTGGTAGACAATTACCTATGAAATATTGTAGAAACATTGGATAATAATTATTCGAAAAACTTTGTGTCTAATATTTACATCAATACCAATGAAATAATTTATTAACCAACTTATTTAACAATTCCCGAACAATGAAGGCATTAAATTAATGAATTGAATGTAATATTATTATGGTATTGAATATAATTTGTTATGTTGAATGCATCTTTAGCAAAATCGGCAATTTTTATATCTGCTGTTTTTATGTTTTTATTGATTGTATACAAATTTATTTTAATTAAATGGGTGTACAAAATTAATAGATAATTCATGAAATATGATAACAAACATTGAAAGACTAAACCACAAAAAGCTGAACCAATTTCAACTATTGGCTTGGTATATATATACTGGTTTTTTAAAATATTTGTAATACTCTATCAACAATTTAATGCTATGCAATATTATTGATTTATTGGATAAAGTCGTTGATTTCTATATTACTGATATGGTGAAACTAGATTGTACATTCAACACCAATTTGTGTGAACCCAATCTTGCATTAATTGTTTTCCCGCATGTATTGTTGGTGTTTCAACTAGTGGCTCACATATTATTATTTTCTCTGAGGGTTTAGTTATCTCATGGAGTTGGTCTGCGGTCAATATTCATACTTTGTTAACATTTTTGTCGGTCTTTTCCAAAATGTACAATCAAGGTCTAACTGTTTATTGTCAGTGAAGAGTTTTTTTGACAGAATCCTATTTATCAAAAAATTTGAAATTGAACTAATAATGTATATTTGTAAATGACATTGGTGAGCATATTTCTGAAGTCACCAAATCAGAATATAAAATATTCAGAAAATAAGGATATGAAAAAATGTTGATTATGACAAAATGCTACTCGTAAACACCAGTATATTAATAAAAGTCCATACATCAATGATATCTGAGATTGTGTTCAAAAACTTAAATAATATTGTTCTTCAAAATAGCATCTCCTCAGTCAATGAGAATAAACTTTGATATATCATTATGCCCTGGGCAAGCTTTTTGTCTTTCATGAAAATTCAATAAATTTGACCAATAATGTTCACTCCAAAAACCCTTGAATTGCATAAAAGAAACCTGAGGAACAGAAATATTTCGTAGACCATAAAGTATTATGCATTTATGTATTCAATTTTAATTATTTATTGATTGTGTCGTACCCCTTTAAATGTGTCAACAACTGCATTAATTTAATTTAGTTTTCTTTGTAAATATATATGAATTTAAGTAGAAACATATTTTTATAGATGAAAATAAGTGTTTGTAATGTGTAGCCAAAGGTTATTAATATAAGTTGATAATAAACAAAATTAGTTATATTTTAGATTTGTGTGTTTGGACATAATGTAATTATTGTATAGAAGTAATATACTTAACGTAATATTAACATAATTATGACCCATTTAAAATATATACATACAGCAGCTAATTTACACTGATAAAATAAGTTATACAAATATTATGTGGTGTGTTCTGAAAATTATTAAAATAATTTATTTCACAGTAGCGTATTTTTGTGATAAACTTTTCAACACATATACTAATTATTTGAAAGATTTATGTTTCAATAAATTATGGATACTACTTATACAAACTATTACTATGAAATATCATAAACATTATTCATAGTCTTAATTTTATAATCAAAACGCCATATTTATAATATAGTCTAAACCGTAAGATTTAAAAAACAATTATTAGTTATAAGTTTAACTACTTTAAAGGCTAATTCTTGCTATAGTGCTAATTGCTATTAGTGTTAATCAATACCAACCAGACCACAATAACTTTTCAAATATGTATGTATATGTGTGGCAAAGCAAGAATAAGAACTATTGATTCACTTTTGTGTAGCTTGTAGAAAAGTAGCTTAGAATTACTAATGATTAAATAATATTTTTGCTTAGTTTTGAATTGAATTGGTTTATTCCATTCACATTGTGTCCATATTCTAATTATTATTACCGATAGAGGGCTCCCATAAACAATAAAAAGGATTATATAGATTCATTTGTCAATACTGAAATTTTAGCTTTATATTGAAAATGAATTTTCAAAAAGTAGCTGCATACTATAATATAAAATGGAGGTGCTTTAACTGACATGAACACAAAGCTTCATCAACTGAACATAATACTTTACAATTTTAAGTTTATTTTGTGAAAAACAGAATGATTTGAAAAACTATTTTACTATTCAAAATCTTTTCTATGAATCAATTATCTTTGATCTCAGATTCGTTAGATAGAATAAAGTTTTATTTGACATTATTAATACAACAGTTCTTTAGAATTTTTAAAATTTCTTAAGAAAATTTCAAATACTGCTGAAACAACTTAATTTCATATTGATCTTGTAGGTTCTTGAACTTTAAGAAAGAACAGGAATTATACGATTGCTAGAGTAAAGCTATTAGCTTAGGTGGAGCCAACTTATAAAATCATCATAATTTTCAGCGGTCTACCTGTAGAAAAGGTTATTCATGTATATAATTTGAATTGGGAGCCCTGTGTGAGTTTTTGAGTGTTTTTGTTAACTATTTTGATAAGTCAAGGAGAATATGATTTAACGAGGAGCGATGACGTCGCGTCAAAACATTGACGGGGTGACAGTTGTATCTGTGATAGTGCCTTTAAGTCATGAACTTTTTGTAAGTGCGATCAACTGATGTGAAATATTAATTATTTATAAAACACTGTTAGGTATTTACTCATAATTAAAAAAAATCTTGAAAACAAAATATGTATACTATTACTTGAAAATATATGAATATTTTTTATGATAACTTTTGTTGTTATTTTAACTATAATATTTATTGTTATATAAAATGTACCTGCAGTGTTCATTTCCTTCCGTTAACTGTCTGCTTGTGTTAATTGCTGATCATCAGTTATTAGTCATGAGACACGGAAGTTTGTGGACTTTTAACACAAAATGGACACGTTTTGTATGCTTCCATTCATTCATATTTGATACACTTATGGCTGCTCGAGTTTAAACGAAGCTATCTATCTGGTACACTATAGAAGTTGTTAAACTTATGATTATGGCAATGTTTCCAAATGACATCCTCACAAGCAGAGCTGATAATTTTTGTATTTCTCTGGATGTATAGGTTAATATTGTAACTTCGGAGAGGGTTTATAATGTGTATTATATTGGTGAGGTTATTGCAAACGCCATGTAGCACAAAAATATTAATTGGTTTTAACTACTTTCAGTGGCCTAGGTTCGTGATGTCATACATTAAATATTTCAAGACGATGCGAGACTGTAGAGAAACATTTGACTTGATATTTTTGTATGCTATTCTATATTCAGATGTAGAAAAACACACTAGTGACTGGAGCAGATGTTTGGCACATAGGACTGTGTTGCTGTGTTGTATTGCTTCACTTTATATTGTCTTATGTTATGTGCATCATGTTTCAGGCGAATTCAAATTATTTATGCAATCCACAGAAGCATCTATTGCCACTTATAATATTCCTTTTGATTTCCTCCTTCAGATGCCATTTCGCTGTTAAAGTAAAGCTATGAAGCACTTGGGTAAAGTAATGACCAGCTATTGTTTCTTTAGTAAAATAAGTAACATAGACATTATATAATGAAATCCTTAATCACTTGAAAAAGAAGTACCAGCTAGCCTTCAAATCAACATGGATATTTGAAGACTTGAAAGAATCACTCTTATCTTTGTCTTTTTAATTCTGCTCAGAATTAACAAGCCACATTATAACCAAAAGTCATTGTTACCACCACAGTCAACATTTGTATAGTAACTGCATATTTTTAAGCTGTTGGACACCAACAGAATGCTAATGTAATGGAAACAATTATTATTTTGGAGTGATCTATATAGAATATATCTATACAGTAATTTTTAAAAATTTTAATTGTTGAACTGTCACTTTATGTCAGGTGAAGTAAACAGTCAACAGATGTCACAATGTTGGGTACAGTACCACAAATATTGAAAAATTCTTATGATATGACAAAGTGGAAAAACAATAGACAATTATTATTTAGTTCATTAAGACAAAGATGAAAATGTTTTGGTAAAAAAAAAAATATTCACAAAATTTTAAATGTTTGAAAGCAGGGCATTTAAAACACTAACTGCATGAATACTCAAGTAATCTAGGATTAGACTTGACAATAAAGGTGTAATCAATCACAAATGACTGCTTCATCTACATGGTCGGCGCTTAGTATATACTCATTGTATATTTATTACGACTATGACCAGATGTGTGCAGATCAATATTGATTGGCACTTTACTCATTACATAAACTGTAGAAAAGCCATTATCGATAAATATTACAAATAGAGATAACAATTATCTTGTACTGCATTTAAGGTAGAATTAATGTTTTTATCTACTATACTGTAATTTTATCAATTTATATATTAAAATCTAATCAGCAATTCATATTATAATCAATAAAGACATCTACTTACTCACCAGTGATATTATAGTTGTCAATAAATAAACCTTCCAATATGAACAAGGATAGGAATGGATGATTTGCCATTATGCAATTTTTTTTATTATTAAATGGAAAACCGTTAAATGATTACTTTTGTTTTTACTGATTGTATCTAGAGATAACCGTCTTACAGACAGGTTACACATCATATATCTGGTACCAAGGAGGACAGTATGAGAGATCAGAAATATTACTATTTTGCAATACTTGTAGAGTTTTTTTCAATATTGAATTTAAAATTTATTTTAATAACAAATAATTACTATCTTTAACTTGGTTATTATTTGACATTTAAATTGGCCGTGTTGAGTGTTTAGAAGTAAATGCATTGTCAGATACCAATTGAAAACAGATTTTTCTTTGGTTATTTATTTCACTATATTCTCTCCCTATCTGGAGCATATGGCCATCACGCATCCCCTCTATCGTTCTCAGTCATCTGCCAGTTGCCTTGTTTATACCAAAAATTATATTCACATCTTATATAATCTTATATAATAGATGAAATACACTTTCATTGCTATGTTGAAAATTGTATTTTTTTTAGATTGTATATTTATGGATTCTAATGAGCCAAAACTGTTGATGTTAACCCTCTGACTCTAAAATTGACACTGAAAGCCATTTTTCGTATTGAAATGTATGAAGACTGGATTGTCCTGAAAATCTACATTAGTTTGTTAAATTACTGAACTAATTTTTGAAATATTCACGATTTGATTATCATTCGTGTAGCTCATCATGGAATGGGTTTAGCACCCATATAGACAATAATGTTGGAAATTTACTTCATCACAAGGAAATATAGTATGATAGAAAAAATCCATCCCAAAATTTTCAAAACAATTTAAGCATTAGTTTGTTAAATTACTGAACTAATTTTTGAAATATTCACGATTTGATTATCATTCGTGTAGCTCATCATGGAATGGGTTTAGCACCCATATAGACAATAATGTTGGAAATTTACTTCATCACAAGGAAATATAGTATGATAAAAAAAATGCATCCCAAAATTTTCAAAACAATTTAAGCTGATTATTAAAAAATATAATGGCCCTTGAGGTTGGCGTGTCCCTAACTTTAATACTTAACGGTAATCAATCATACTTATGATGTTGTTACAATATAAAAAAAAAATAGTCTGATTGAGTATTCACAGTAACGTGAAAGGTGCAATAACAAACCACAGGAAATATTTACAATCAATTTTTAACGGATTTGCTTGGATTTCAGACAAAGTTTTGCAGGTAAATTTGCATACACATAATAATGAAATATTGTGTATATATATATAGCAGTAATTATCAAATGTAACTTTTTTAAGCTGGGAATATTATAATAATAAGAATAATCTCAACAATATATCCAATACTCCGAGTGTTACCGAGTGGGCTTGAGTCCTGACAAGGTCGAAATGAGTCTTATATTTGAGATCTTAGACAAGGTTATTTATGATCTCTTTTATCTTCGAGTTGATCTGGTGTGAATTGATTCAGTGACTATTAATTTCTGAACTCTTCAGATGACAGAATATATTGTGTTGAGCAAGCCAATTTTTGTATAAAATATATCATATTTGTCCAGATAATCTTCATAAATTTGTTTGACCTGTTCCCTGCTGACCCATGTAAAAGATATCTTAACACTAAATATTTCAAAAATTAATTTGGCAGTGTTGGTGTTGGTAAACTTGAAGATTATTTCACAAATCAGACTATATTTTAACGTAAGAATTATTCTGAACATTAAAGTTTCGATACCACACTTTAACCTACTGTCTCAACAGTTGATAAGTTAGCAGTAAGTGAGTTAACATCGATATTACAAAATATTTTTTAAAAGTATTTGGTTTTGGAATATACTCCACACACCAGTGCTGCACAACTATTTAAAGTTTGCAGACTGTAAGACATTTTTTAGTGCTGCTCTAGAACCATTATTTTGATTTAAAAAAGTTATAAATGTGAAATAAATAAAGAGTAAAATATAAATTTTACTCAAGTACACCCTGTCCTCTTTTTGGGCGATTTTTCTGACATCACTGTTACTTTTTTTTCTCAATTTACTCATTGCTATGCGA
Organism: Himalopsyche japonica; assembly: GCA_028555115.1. Taxonomy (NCBI): domain Eukaryota; kingdom Metazoa; phylum Arthropoda; class Insecta; order Trichoptera; family Rhyacophilidae; genus Himalopsyche; species Himalopsyche japonica. The sequence goes on along the minus strand of JAHFWJ010000442.1, from coordinate 1,460,983 downwards.
TTTTTATTTTGAAAAAATTCAGATTCTGGTAAATTTTAATATATTCAGCAACAGTGCTAACAACTCCTATAAGTGAATACAACTAAGCATGTATACATTTATATGTGTTTCTCAGTGTATTTTTAAAATCAATAAAGAAATAAAATTTTTCATGCAAGCAAAATTTTTGCTAGGAGAAATTAGTGGTCGCTAACCCCGTTCTCAAGCCCCATTTATTCAAATGCATTTCAGACATCACAGCCATCTATTGTATGTCTTCGAATAAAAAAATATAAATATATTTTAAGTAATTTCGAATTCATTGATATGAAACACAAAATTCATTTTTTTAAATAAATATATATAAATAATTTAACTTAATTATAATTATACAAAAAGAAAAAATCAGTTCTGCTGCATCCGTATTATAGAATGCCTGAAGATGCCAAAAGGTAAAACCCGTGATGTTAGTGACGAAATATGTGGAGTTCTACAGAGTTTCATTAATTCAAAAAATATATAATATTTTATTTTAAGAAATTCCTGGTCTGCATGTACATCTGTGTAAATAACTCCCGGCAGTTGACAAGTTAACAAACACCTGTTACTCTATCAGAAGTTTTATCTGGATTAATTTACTGATTATCTAATATTGATAAACACTTGACATGACAGTTATTAATTTGCTTAACAGATGGTATTTAATAAAAACTGTATGCTTTTTATAGTCTATTATCAATATGGACTATTAATGGTGCATTTACCAGATTTTTACAAGAGATTTTACTTGGGAGAGGGTAAGAGAAGGAATGAAAATGTTAAAAAATAATTAGTTGCTATCCATTGATATGAAGACACATTAGACAGATTCCCGAAAATTTGAAATAAATATCCATAAATCAATGCTGTAGCAATAAACATGTTGCTGTTATGAAATATTACATTATTAAGAGACTCTTTAGAAAGGACATATTACTCATTTGACTTATTTTTGTCCATTAGGTAAACAAAGGCAAGAACAATGAAAGTAAGAGCAATTTCTCCAGAGCTAGCTGCCCTGGCTAAAGCGGAGCTGAATGAAGATACATCCAGGACTGAGAAGGATCTCGAGAGCATTAAAGATTGGCTTTCGAAGCAAAAACACATAATTGCTAGAATGGGTTAATAAAATTGTACAAATATATTTCTAATCATGTAGAAAAGCATATAAAAGTGTGATAGTAACCGAGATTCAAATCATTATTTTATTGGTATCAAATTTGGTGTCGCCAGAAAGAAATGAAAATGTCACATGAATATCTAACAAAGATGCAGTAGCAACACCAGACAATTTATATGATACTAGCTGTAACGGTTTTTCGCTAATATACCTAAAAGTATATTATAGAAGGTGTTCAATGTTGATAATAATAAGCTCATTTATATTGCAACAGAACTGACTCAGTTGTATCCGCATGAAAGAATGCCTAGAGATACTTCAAGCACCTTCAGTCGATAACATAAATTACATCTCATTTATGTAAATAAAAAATTAAATTGATGTGAATAATGACATTTTCAGATGACCAATGGCTGTTAGCCTTTCTGCGCGGATGCAAATTCAGTCTTGAAAGAACAAAAGAAAAATTGGATAATTATTATACTATGAAATCTGCTTTGCCTGAAATATCAACAGCTTTAGATCCAATGGATCCCAAAACACAAGAACTGCTGTCCCTTGGGTAAGATAGTTTACAATCAATGTACAAGTTGGACATATTAACGATAACAATGCCAGAATTAAATACCTTACTAACCCACAATGCACTTATTTTTTGTCCAAAATACTTTTGCGCCATATTTGCAGTTCATAAAAAACATAATCTGCATTTGTCTTTGAAATATACTTACATAGTTTGTTGATCCTCCAGTATATTATATTATGGATGTAACCCTTTGTGATGCATTTGGGTAAAGTTGTTTCTACTCTGATATACATACGCAACAACTTGTATTTTGGTTGAAAGCTTAATTGGTGAGTTTAGGTATAGTGACAGTTGACTGCACGCAATTACTTACATAATTGCTTTTTTTGAACGTATCTGTACTACATAAAAGAAAATGACCAATCACAATTCAAGCATCAAAATTATGGTTGATAGAGAAACTGAAATAGTGAAATATGGCAATATAGGCCTCATTATGTTTGCTCCATTATGGTGCTATGTTCCCGTAAAAATAATTAATTCAGAAGGCTCAAAGTTGATACCATGTATTCATTGTTTTAGGTTTATTGTAGTAAGCTATTTTCCTATAGCTGAATGCTTGGAAAGTGTAAGTTTTATGGCTCACCAAAAGATTTTTTTTGACTTATTGCACCAAATGCCTTGTATGAAATTCATAACAAATTGATGTGTGATATTATCAGAGAAATAGAGTTAACATATCTAAATTTATCATCGGGTTTTATAAAATGAAGAATAAAATTATATGAAAAAACAAATTCTAATCTATTCATAGACTCTATGTCATAATTTCAATTGCAGTTTGAGACTAAATTTACATTTAATCTTTTAATTTAAAAGCAAGCTAAATGTTACAGCTTATAATAAATCTTAATTTTCAGTGTCTTCCTTCCACTGTTAAAGACCAGTGCACCAGATGCTCCAAGAATAATTCTAGTAAGACCTGGACTCTCCGACCCATCTAAATACACAATGTTGGATACAATGAAAGTTAATCAAATGTTCTCTGACATTATGATATTGGAAGATGACAGTAACATAATCGCTGGCCAAAGAGTTATCCTTGACTTTACTAATGTAGGGATGGGACATTTCTCACAGATGACACCTGCCAACGTGAAGAGGATGGTTGCCGCTGGTCAGGTAATTCAAACCATTTACTCGTGGTCTGACAAAAGAAAAACAAACAATTTCAAAGAATTACAAATGTCCATAACAGTGTTAATAGAATAATAATATGTCTGTGTACAAAAAAGCAAGTGTAAAATGATGTCTGGGTATCTTATTCATGAGTTATCTATTAAAAAATCTGTTAATTGTTACATGCTAGCAAATTTTTTTGAACTAGTGAAATACTAGATATCGAATTCTTACATATGATTCCGCATACAGGCTATTAATTTCGATTTTTAATATTGACGGAAGCCTGTACACCCAGTCCTTTTTTTACGCGAATTCAAGTATACGCGATTTTTTTGGACGGCACCATTACATTTTTTTACACACTTCACTTGTTTTTACGCGATTTTTTCCCCAAATTTGTTTTAAAGAAGAAGTTTATAAATGATGCATGTTTTTAAATAAAAAAATATGTGTAATTTAAAAACTTAATTTTGTATAGCATTCCATTTTTTTTAAATACTCATACAATTGCCAAATGTTGACAAGTGTATTGGATATTAAGCGAATTTATGTTTTAGTGTGTGTAAAGAAATATAATGCAATTGCGTAAAATCATGGGATGTGTGTCCGCTCGTCTGATTTCGCAACCAAGAGTGACAGCAGCAAATAATTCATATAAGTGTAAAAAAAATATTTTTATAGACTCATTACATTTTTATAAGCAATAAAGACATGAAAATATATATTTTTTTTGCACGAATTTTAAAGAGCAAATTTTGGTTTTTCACACATTTGTGGTACTTTTTTATGCGATATTTTAATTTTTGGAACCAATTTATCAAATTATATGAAAGTTGTGATTTTTTTACGCGATTTTTTTTACGCGCCTTTTTCTGGAACCAATGTATCGTGTAAAAAAAGGACTGGGTGTATACTGTTTACCGTGGTCTTTCCTTATAGGAGCCCAGTAGGCAATGCTGACTTGATATCAATCAAGGTCAACTTTCAGGCAACCAATAAATTTGTAACAACATATTCTCAATTCCTCTTTATTCCCCTACAGCAGACTTTCAGAGCATGACACATTTTATTTTTCCCTCACTGTTTCTCCTCTTTTAAGCACGATAGTGCATGATTTAACGATCAGTCCATGCAACTCTGAGTTAAAAAATGTCAATTTATGTAAATCTTATCTTAAATAATCCATGTAAAATTTTTTCTTCATATCAGTTTTGTGTTATGGTAGATACACATAACAAATGGAAGTGGAATAACTTTTTGATCAAAACCTGTGATTTTATTTAGTTTCACTGGTTGGACCAATTCCATAATTGGAAGAATACTATAATGTATGTTTACAGATTAGAAGAATGATGATTTTTAATGCGTTTCATTTTCATAGGATGCGGTGCCTGTTAGACAGAAGGGAACTCACCATTTGAATACACCAGTTGGTTTTGAAACAGTTTTCAATCTTTTCAAGATGTTTATGAATGAGAAAAATAGAAACAGGGTATGTGTTGATTTCAAGATCTTATTAAAAATACAAAATTTTAGTTAAGTTAAAATATAGCATTGATGATGGCGTGAAACCTATAGCTGGAATAGCTGTTTACAAACGTATGAAATTATTCTGGGATTAAATACTTTGCTATTTTTACCATATCAATTTGTTTATGTATATTATTAGTATTTATGCTTTAAATTTCATGTAGAAGATTTTAGCGATTTAATTTTCTTCTAATTTTTTTAAAGAAAAAGTAAAATATTTTATTTATGTGTTTTTATCCAGTACTAGTAAGTGTGGATAAAAATACATTGCGAAACACTGACATCTATGAATGAGAAATAATGCTAAAATTATTTGGATTTTATTTTTTAAGCCACGTCTTTTCCCAATATGGCCTAGGTTCCCAACCCCGGGGTCGCGAAAGGTTTTTTGGGGGGTCGCCATTTTATATGGTCAACTAAAATTATATTTTTTTTGTATGCTTTTGGGTTGTATCGCGGGTCACATGAATTTTGTTAATGACAATATAGAAATCTAAAAAAAGTACTTGTCAACTATTAAAAACAATTCTATGCCCCCTCTACTCTCTACAGAGATAGCATTCCCCCTTAGATCCCTTTAGTTACCCCAGGAGGATAATGAATTCATTTTGAGAATGTATGATGTAAACTCTTAATTCATATTAATATGACATATACTAAATTAATAAAATAGCATAAAATTAGAAATAAAAGTTTTCATATTTTTTTAGCTTATTATAGAACATGGAGTTTGAATTGTTCAAGCTCTGTACACTTCCTCATGATTTAATCACAAACTGGTTTTCCTTTCTTGACATATTTTGACACTTTAGTATGCAGTCAAACTGACTATCAGCGCCAAAATCAGATATTGAAATCCTATCAAGTTTCCTCAGTAATATAATGTTATATCTTTAATTATATAAAATGAACTTGACAATACAATATAAAACTAGAAATTAAAAAACGACTGAAATGGTGTATATTGCATTTTTCTAGAATTTTGTACACAATCAAAATATGGAGGAGTTATTTAAATACGTGCCACAAGAAATTTTACCAGAAGAATATGGCGGAAAGGCTGGACCTATTCAAGATTTGGCTGGTAAGATTTTTTTATACTCTTTTGATGGCTTATTAGATGGCAAATACTAGTATTAAAATTACTCTTTCACCATTTGCTGGTAAACCAGTAAACTGATAAAGCAATGCAAGTTCGAGTATGAAATTGTATTCTCAGAAAAATTGTACACATTTAAAATTTACTGTAATAATAATTAACCCTAATGAAGGCTTAATAATGAGTATCATTTTATCAAATTATTAATATTTGTTTATATGTATATCCTTTATATTTTGCTAAATTAGTGATAGAAAATGTTTGAAACTTTCAACATATCTTCTTTCAACCTTCTCGAAAGTTTTTGGATTACTACAACCATATGACAACATATCTGAATTTTTTTTAACCATTACAAAAACTCTTACGAAACCACGTGTCACACTTTGAGATTGACATTTTGCATTCTATCAATTGTCCATAAACTAAATTTGATTTTGGAACAATATTTTCACTGAATGAAAACGTTTTTTTTAAGTACTCACCCAATTCGATTACTTTGAATTTAATAAAGAACTATCAGTATTTTAAATTGGTGGGTATCTCGGTCCTACATTTGCGAAACTGTCACATTTTGAGGTTATGAATTTCTCATAACGTACATTGCCATCTAGACCATCTATAGTGAAAATTAAGATATAAAATAGAAAAGACATGTGTCAGAATTTCTTTATCAAAATCATTTCAATAATTAATTTTATTTTTTAGATTACTGGAAGACAAAGATGGAAAGTTACCGAGATTGGTTTATTGAAGATAGGCAATATAAGTCGGACGAGGGCAAGAGGCCAGGAAAACCTAAAACTGCTGAAACCCTCTTTGGAATCGATGGTTCATTTAGACAGCTGTCTTTGGATTAATGACTATTAATTTTATTTATAATATATACCAACATAATAAGAAATATGCCTAAAATAATTTAAAAGAGATTTATTATTTTATTTAGCCACTGATGTATTTTTTTTACCGAATTAAATTATTTCTATAACAATGTTTTTTATTTGTTTTTGATAGTTGTTGTGACAAAACTATTTGTATACAACCACCTGTCTTTAAACCTACGTTATTGTTCATATCATTTCTATGGCAGAAATGTTTTTCAATTGGCAATGAGACTAGTTGTAAACTTCGATTATCTGAATAAATAACAACCAGATTTAAATATAATCAAATATCCAGTTGTAATAAAATAAAGTTTTTGAAATTGTTAATTTCGAGTCAATATAAAAACATATTCATTGCACGAACCTTTTTTATTCGGGATGAAGAATTCATAGTGTATAAATATTTTTTTGTAACATATATAATTAAATAGAATCTAAAATAAATGCAATTAATTTGAGTATTTCCAGTTTTCGATACATTAGATAAAATCCTTATATTACTCCTATATGTGTAATACATCATTGGGTGAGTTTTCACACTAACACAATGCAGATCGCTGACATGAGACAGTGATTGTTGTAGGGCTGTCAAAATTAATGATGCCATTAATGGCAGTAATTATATTTAAAAAAAAACGAAAAAGACCCAATAAGAAAAAAAGTAAATTTGTCATTGACATTGAGTATTTTTATATAAACCATGGTGAATTTTAAATTGTTGTTCTATCACACGCAACATGCCAAAATACGAAACCCGGGTCGTTAGTGACAAAACGTGTAGTGTCAATACAAATTTACAACAATTTATAATCGATATTGAAATTCCATCAAGTATTCTCAGTCGATATTATAAATCATATTATGATCAATTTTGTATTATTTCCAAATAAATAGAAAGAATTCGAATTTATATGTTATCGAAATGAGAATAACTCATTTTTTCTAGGTAATTTTTCCCATTAGATTTTGTATATAAAACTAAAGATAATATACAAAAAATATTACATAGCTAATATATTATTAATCAATGTTCAATCCAATAAAAAATATACGCTTTATAATATCGATATGTTCTCTTCAAAATTCGAAAAAAAGAGCATTCTTAATAAGACGAAACACATTTTAGAGTAAGTAATACAACAGTGGAGTAACATTGTTGTAAATTTAAATTTTACAATGAATATTGTAAAGTTTGCCTTATTTTCATTTGAAGATTTGCCATTGTGGCATAAGATAACACAACGCCTTGATAGTCATGTCGTCATATGTAAATAACAAATCTCTACTCAAAAAATTATGTTTGTATATAAAACAACAATGATCAACTTTAGACAGTTAGAAGAGGCAGCTCTTCCTTGTCTGAATACATGTGTTTCAATCGAAAAAGTAAACAAAGTTGTTTCTAAAACTGGTTTCGTGGGTTTACGTGTTTTTGAGTCATTGGGAATAATTTCGCTTTTTATTGTACAAAATAACAAAAACGCGATCGGTAGATATCTGTTGAGTTATAATACATACATCGTTATATTAGCAGCCATATGATACTTGGCAGTAAATTTTAAAATAATATTTTCATTCGAGTTTTACGGCCTTAGAGTAAGTGGGAGACTTTTTTTTTAAATATGCAATAATATTTCTTTTTACATGTGACGTTTAATATTTAATAAAACTTATTTGTTTGTGTTTCGAAACTTTATTTTTTCTTAAAACGCATGCAATATTGCTGGATTTCGGTGGTATAAAATTAAATGAAAAATAAATACATTTTTATTTTCGTGATAGTTTTGGAAAAAAATATTGTTAGCGTAAGTTGCTATGTAAGGTTTATTTTATTACCTCTTATCAACTCGAAATAAATAACCTGAAATAAAGTAAAATTAAACATGTATATAACATTGTACACATTGTAACAAATTGATAATTATGTTTTTTGATATTTTTAAACCTTTAATAAATATTAAATCGTAGAAAATATATACCTTTGAATATGTTTAATATTATTCACTTCAAAGAATTAAATTCAAACTGTTGTTTTCAGCAATTTTGTGTACAAGTCTTGATTCTGCTTTGTGATCATTGTCCAGATTATGTGACCATTGTAAATTAACATACAAATTTAATCAAATTTTTTTTATCCAAAGGTACAAAAACAATTTAAAATTTGTCAAATTCCGCACAGAAAGTCACGTTTTTAATATAATATAAAAAAAATGTATTCATCACAAAAAATAAAACTCGTGTTCGAGGTTTTGCCAACCATGCGTATATGTTTGTGTGTATATTAAAGAATGAATATTTTAAAAATTGGTTCAACGTTTATAGTTAGATACTGCACAAACATGGGAATCAGAGAACTTTCTCCAGAGTTGACCAAAGTAGCTGAAAAGGAATTGGGAGAAGTGACATCAAGGATACCAAATGATTTACAAAATATTAAAGATTGGATAAGCAAACAGAAACACTTAAAAGTCAAAATGGGTAAGCCAAATCTAATATTTGTATGCCTCGTATATGTATATTATTGTGTTTTGAGTAGTCCAAAAAATGTGTTATTACTTGAAAATGTCACATCAATCATGTACTTTTAAAAAATAGTACATTTAAAAATAAACTAGGTTTGGATATGAATATCATTTGTTTAGAATAGCTACAATTATTTTATCATATTTTAGTATCTTTTTCGTAAAATTTCTTAAAAACAATTTTTTATAGAGTTAATTTAATTTAAGAAAAGAAAAGGAAAAAAAAAACATAAAACACACATATATATATAATTGAAGAAAACTTGGGATTATTTTCATACATAATTAGTTTTTTTTTTGTAATATATAATATATATAAGTATATGTATTTTAAATGATTGGTTGGAAGATTAAAAGAATAATGCTAGGATATCATGTATTTAGTTTAATTAAGAGGATAGGGATATAAATTATGTTTTTTATATATATTTTAAAATATCACATCGTATTTGATGAACAATCTCAAAATTAAAATTGTAAATTTCAATCAATAAACAGATCACGATGATATTCTGGAGTGAACATTTACATTTTGAAATAATATACGAGTAATAAACAGCTCATTTACTATTTTTTATATGAAACAAAAACTTAGAAAGTATTAAACACTTTTTTGAATAAACGTATTCTATGATTTAGTCTATGTACATATCATTTCAATTGCCATTTTTTCTTAAAGTCCATTTACCAAACATATAATACTGTCCTAGAACACCGATCGCCAATCTTTCGTACACAACGAAGCAATGTTTCTTTCCTTTAAACTTTTATAAAATAATAATTATAAAAGTGAAACGTATTTAAAGTAGCCACTCTAGTTTTATAATAAATATATACATGTCATATATATAAATGTACATTATATAACATTATAATTCGAACAAGCGCGAACTTTTGAGGGCTTTGGGGACAATAGTGCAGGGTCTTCAAAAAAAAAAAATGATTATCTATTTCACGGTAAAAAAATAGCAATGTATATTAGTTCTACACATTAGTTTTTTATAAGATATAGTTGATAGCTATTTCGGCTCACGCCATCGTTGGAACTAGTTTTTAATAAATATCTTATAAAAGTTTTGTAGAACGTATACATTGCTATTGTTTCACCGTGCTATAATAGAGTTCTACCAAGTAAATGCTAATTCGATCAATATATTATCTATTTCATCACAGGAACTTCACAAAAGTTAAGTTTCAAAAAATATATACGACAAAATAACTTACCCCTACTTAAAGATATTTTAAGACCAGATGTTTCAAAACTTCAAAAAATATTGTCGGTGTTAAGTCTTGTAAAGATTATACACGTAACCTGAATTGACTTTATACGACAATTAGTATGGATTAGAAAGTTTTGACTATATTAACTCATACATTTTTGAGAAATGCTAGAGTATGACGTCTCATAAATAGATCGTTAAATCGATACTGCGACAATTACGTGGATCGCTTAAATTTTCTCGCGAACCACCGGTTTGCAGTCACTGTTGTAGAAGGCTAACGGAGATGCTCAAAGTCCAAGGATCTCATTTCAATTCGATTCTACAAAATGAAATATAAAACGGTGATGATATGGCATCATTCGGACGGCAAAGGCGTTAATTTAAAATTCAAACATTTAAAAGCTATAATTTGCTTTAACATAGTAATAGAAATAAATAAAACAAATATGACAATATGGCGATAGTTGCGTAGACCCGCTTTGTATGCCAACCGACATAAAGCCTCTAAATATTTTTTGTAATAGCGTGAAATTTTCATAATATTGTTGTAATCAATTCATTGTATCTTTATTCTCTGCGGAATAGGTAGGTTAAACTATAGTGTCTCAACCTTTTTACATCCGCAGACCACCAAAAAGTCCAAAAACGTTTTGCCAGACCATTAAAATTGGAATCAAATATAAATATTTATACAATTGATTTTTTAATCAAACTATAATATTTAATTTTGCAACACAATAATAATATATTGAAATAAACAGTAACAAAAAAAATAATTTAAAATTAACTTCTACTAGAAGGTCATGTGCTGCATATCGCGAATAGAAATGGATTGATAAAAATAATAACGTCTTTTGATCAGAAAAAAATCAATAAAACCGACAAAAAGTAAGTTTATGGACTAACTAATAAATTTAAGCATGAAAAATAAAAACGTTGCTCACAGTTACGTTATATAACACCATTTCAAAATGAATGTACAGCTTCGGCTTTCCTTATACATCATGTATTCAAGAATATGTATATCGCTGCCACCTCCAAATGTTGTTTTATTGACTTGATTTGTCTTTGACCTTTGTTTCATTAACGTCTTTCGTTAAATTTTTCGGATTCGTAGAAGTTATTGTATATACCATCTATTGAATATTAACTCCCGGACACGTCGAGTCCGCGTCATTCGGTATAATTGACAGTAATCGTTCCTCTTTGAATACATAAAAATAAAAAAAATTACATAATTATTGTTATCAAGCCATTCATTCATAATGATGTACATATTTATCTATGGCTGGAAATATCAACACTTATGAAATAGAAATAGAAATATTTACGAAAATATGAACAAATATACAAAATGTGTATAGAATGAAATTAAAATTGTACAGAATAAAGTGATACACGTTATGTTCTCACTGCACTTTTATGTTGTTTACTTTTTGAATATGCTACCATAAACAAAAATTGATTAAGCGCTACACACCAAGTAACATATATCACATTTTGAAATACTAATTTTGGTCTAGTAACGCCACCTATTGAGCGATTGTGAAATAATTGTTTTAATTTGAAGGCGTTACTGAATGCGATCCTTTCGAATTGCAACAAGAGGAAATGGAATGAAAGGGAAGAGCCTTTGAAGTCAAAATGTAATGAAAACCTTCTTTTTCCACTACAACTTTTGGATTTGTTTACTTTTATTTTATGTTGCCATTATTGAGAATGAAATTTATCATAAAAAATAATGATTAAATATTACACACCAAGTAACATATATCACATTTTGAAATGGTTATTTTTGTATAGTAACGCCACCTAGAGAGCGATTTTGAAAATGTTTTTTTTTGATTGTATGTATAAACTGTCACTATTTCTTTTGTAACTTTTCGCGAACAAATTAAAAGACTAAATAAGCAAGTTAAGCTGTGAAATTAATTTGAAAGACAAGCAAATAAACTTATGTTCATTGTTTATATTTTCAGATGATCAATGGCTGATAGCATTTTTACGTGGATGCAAATATAGTTTGGAAAGAACGAAGCAAAAAATTGATACATTTTATACAATGAGGACTGCTTTACCTGAAGTTATAGTGGCCAAGGATCCAATGAATTCTAAACAACAAGAATTAATGTCGAAAGGGTGAGTTTTTTTAGGGAGTTTTAGTTTTTTTCTAACGTAGGAATTGCAATACTAAGAAAATATATATTTACCGGTATTCCACAGGATACCAGGTGTTACAACAATAAGGAAAAATAAAATGACAATTATGAATTATTTACAGGACTGTGAAGTCTTTAAAAACACAAAAACACAACTTAAGAAGATTAATTTTATCAGGTTTTTGTTTTACAACTTTTCCTATTTATTTGCATTAAATTAATTAAAACCTAACGAGTAAGTCATTAAACATAGTTATAAATTTTGCTTCGCTCCCATATTGTTTTTATTACATGATTACATTAGATTTTGTTAAATTTAAACTTTTTGGACTTGTATTTTTTTTATGAAATTTCAATAATAAATACACGGAATGTCATTTAATATATTAGTTATGATCGAAAATTTTGAAAAAAAATTAAAATAATCAAGCTTATTTTTTGGGCTGTAAGAAAATTTTTTATGAAATTATTGCACAGTATTTTCAGTGTAATATATATATTTGTATAATTAAAACTTTGTACGATTCCACATGTTTTGTCATTAACGACCTGGGTTTCACCTTTCGGCATCTTCAGGCATTCTATCACATGGATGCAACAGTACTGACGCACAATAAATAGTTAGCATTGTCTATATACCAAAGGTATTAATTGAAGGAAAACACAGAACCCAAGGCATGAACAAAATCATAGCAAAAATAAATTCAATAACATTGATCTAAAAATAATTGACACTTATATCGATTTGGCAAGTAACGATTAAACATCATATGACGCAATATAAGAATTTACTTCATGAGATTGTCGATTCATTGAACTGATCTCACGTAAAGGATACAACAAGAGGGAGTTGGGAAGATTGAGCTGGTCATGAAGAAATTTGAATTTAAATTTGAATTTAATAATTGGCCTCAAAAATTATACATTGAATTTTGGAAGGTATATCAATTATATTGATACAATATCATGAGATAGTTTGTCTTAACTGAGACAGAATATCTCAAGCCAGTGGCTCAGAAGCACTGGACTGTATAACATAAATTTGATTTAAAATAATTGAATAATAAACAATTTTAAATTTGTTTATAGAATGTACATCCCTCTTCCTAAAACTGCAAACCCAGGTGCCGCAAGAGTAATACTGTTACGACCAGGCGTGTACGATCCTACTCGAATATCATTTATGGATATGTTGGTAACACTTCAGATGTTTGCTGACGTTCTATTGATGGAGGACGACAACTCAACAATATCTGGTCAGATATTCATCATTGATCTCATGGATGTGACAATGGGACACTTCTCGCAAATGACTCCTATGAATGTGAAGAAATTGGTAGCAGGGGGTCAGGTATGAAAATAATTTTACAAATAACTGTAAAGCAACAGCTAGTGAGCAAACTTGGGCATTGGGCAAAAGCATTTGGGTTCACAAGACAAAAAATATATTGTTAATAGTTTAAGTAAAATTTTAAATTGTATCAGTCTTAGTAAAGGTTGAAGACCACTGTTATAGAATTTAAAGCACCATTAGTCTGCTCCTAATGTTGTCCGAACAAAAGTTTTACTATGAGAACAATTTCTTTCTGATTTGCTCAACCTTTCTTGTGTGAAAAGAGTACTGGTATAAGGGTAGGGCTGGGAGAAATTAATGTTCGCTAATCCCATTCTCAAACCTCATTTGTTCAAATTCATTTCAGACATCACAGCCATCTATGTCTTTGGACAGAAAACAGTAAATTTATTTAAGTAATGTCGAATTCATTGATGTAAGAGACGAAATTCATATTTTTTAATAAATATAATATAAATAATTATACGAAAAAGAAAAAATCAATTCTATTGCATTTATGTGATAGAATGCATTAAGATGCCGAAAGCTGAAACCCAGGTCGTTAGTGACAAAATATGTACAATCGTACAAAGTTTCGACAATTCAAATTTGATACAAAAAAGTTTAAGCAAAAAAAAAATTGTTGTAGAAAATTTACATTTTTCAATTAAAAACTGGAAAAAAAATCTGTAAAACTTATGTAAAAAAACTTTATATTCGGTAGGGCTTTGAAAAATATGTTGTAAACAAAATATAAAAGCTGTTTATATATACAATATTATTGCGATTAATGAATTATTTTGAATTGTTTTCAGGATGCCTTGCCCATAAGACAAAAAGGATCTCATTTTATTAATACTCCACCAGGATTTGAGACTGTTTTTAATATAATAAAAATGTTTCTCAATGAAAAAAATAAATCTAGAGTAAGTGAATTCTTATAATTATTCCAGTATTAAGGTTACATAAAAGGCATGTAATTTATGAGATAGATTGTGTTATGATTGGTCGATTTGCCATTGTGAAATCATTTTATTTCATTCTGGTTACGGATAACGATAAAGCAGAGAGATAATAATGCAATATTTAGGATAGACCTTAGGCATGGTGAATAGTTTGGTGACAATTTTTTAGTCACCAAACAAATGGAAATCTGTAGTTATATTTTTTACCAGTCAAGCTATGTATGTCTGTTCAGCTTTAGTAGAGAGCATTTGCCACTCACAACTTATAGTGGAACGTGCTTACACTTTGCATGATAGTCCACTATTACTGATTGTGACAAATTTGTGCCTTGGCGAATCAAAATAGAAATTTGTACATAAATTTTTAAATTGATTGCTAAGTACAATCGTTTTTTAGTGTCCACATGGCTAAAAAAGTTGCTAAACCCTGAACTTAACAATTTACTTTTTTTTCTACTTTCAAACACTAATTCGTTTCACTTGGACGTTAATTATTTACTTTAAGCTCTGGTGAAAAACTTTCACTTTATAATTAATATTTGTATACTACATTTACATATAAATCTTTCAGATATTCGTACACAATCAAAATATGACAGAGTTGTATAAATATGTTCCAAAAGAAATTCTTCCCGCTGAATATGATGGAGAATCTGGCCCGCTGAATGACCAGATTGGTTCGTAATTTTATTTTATGGATAAGTTATCGAACTGCACAAATTTTTATTCCAAAGTACAATAGTTGAATAAAAGAGAACATTCCACTCTATTGTCACTGAAATGTTAATAATGGTGCATTGAATGATTCGGTGTGACATCTGTGAATGGTTTGTTTAAGAATTTGTAGAAAATTATAAAATGGAAATGAACAAAGCACATAGTTTTTCGATCGTTATAACTAATTTTATTTGAAAAACTCACAATACATATTAGTGTGAGTGCAGGCAATACAGTGACATCTCTTAATAAAACAATATGTTAAACTATATTTTCACAAAAATTTGTGTAATTTGTTTTATTATTTATATTATATAAGATCCACTGATATTGTAAAGCCCGTGTTAAAGTCTTGAACCTCTTCTAAAATATATTAGTATTTGGAAATTACTAGTGACCGATTAGTAAGGATCAACATCTATAAGCCAAACACAATATTTTTTTAGTTCAATATTTATTTCTCAGGTTGGTATTAATAACACATGAACTTTTATCACAAAAGTCAAAATTTATTACATTCAGTGTAAAGGTATTGTACTCTTGATGACGCGCTGTTATCGTTGTTACAGGTTTGATGAAATGAATCATAATATTGTAGTAGAGATACCTAAACTATTTTTCTTGTTTCACAGATTACTGGAAAAAGAAATTTGAAAGTAGAAGGAGTTGGTTTCTGGAAGATCAAAAAAACAAGTCTGATGAAACCAAAAGACCAGGGAAACCAATAACTGCGCAGGATGTTTTTGGAATTGAAGGATCATTCCGGAAATTGAATGTAGATTAATAAATGCATATATTTTATATCTTGTAAAGTAGCAAATGATTTATTTGCCGGCCATGTCCACTCAAAACATGAAGAAATTATCCCTCTGGCTTAACGACTCAACCGATCAAATGGCTGATTGCAGAGTGTTGATAATTGACACTTAAAAATATGAGATAATTAACAGTGCCAAAAATTTCATGTGAAATCTTATTATTGTATTTAACATATATAAAGCCTGATTTGTCCCGATAGGTTCCATAAGTTTGGTTAACACGAAAACTTCTGAATTTATTTTTGAAATAATTGGTGATGGAATACCCTTTAGTTGGCCCATCAGGGAGCAGATTATGGGTGTGTGGTTGTTAGTGGTGATTTATGTATTAATTATTCACAAACGATCCTCATGATGGATTGTGAAAAATTCTAACAAGTCTTCTTCACAAAGGGTTTGGCGGAAATATTTCCTAACGACATTACTTGATAGAATATATTATTCTTATACACTGTGTTTTGTGAAGTGGGTATTGTTGAAAAAGACTCATCAAATTTAGGTATTATATCATTATGAGTGATCTTGGATGAATGATTTCTACAACCAAATTTTTGATATAATAAAATATTAATAAAACTCATTACGTGGAAATTAATTGTAGTATCAAAAGAATGATATGATAACATCACGGTACATATGGAAACTTTTGATAGGATAATTAACTTACACATTGTCAGCTTAGATACTTGAGTTTCAATCAAATCATTGGATCTAGAAATCAACCAGAACTATTTCAAAGAATATGAATTGTTATGATATCAAAAAAATACTATGATAAATCTGACAATTAATAATATAAAAACTCATTAATCCCTGACTGTTGACGTTTCTAAGCGGTTGAGGTATACTCAATAATATAACAATGTTAATTTTCATGTATATGAATTTTTTAATATTGGCGTATATGATGTTTGTCATGATGATTTCAATTATTTTAAAATTGGTTTCTTTTGTCAAGTATTTTTTTTACATTTAATACACAAATATCCAGGATATATAATTGTTTTTGTTTTTATTCAATCCTATTCTATTACTACCAAAATAATAAGATGAATAGATAAAAAAGTGTCATTGCATTACGCAACTTGCGCTTATATGGCAGTAACTAACATTTTTTAAATTCATATTAATATACAATAATTGATATTGTTTTGTTTTGTCAAATGCGAGAATATTTGAATATGTAAAATACGAAGCAAAAATGAACGCTGGCCGACTCCTTGAGATGACTGAAAAGATTGTTCATAGGTTTCAGTAGGTGAGTCATCAGCGGAAACATTACATAAAGACACCATAACGATTCGATGCTTGCATACACTTTCTTTTGTAAAAAGATTTTGCTTTCTGTTTTAAACTTACCGTTAAAACATTATTTAGTTTTTATGAAAATAGTTCAAATAAAAGTTAATATGTATATAAATCATATTTTTTTTTTTGTAAATATGTGAATATATTTCATTTTTTCAATTTCTTTAAGCCACATATAAAACTTTGAACAGGTGGCACTGTCACCTCAAATTTTCTAGTAATTACAATACTTGTTTTAATTCATCGCTCTGTCCATCTGTAACGTACAGCACAGTACAATATTGCATCAGTGCTGAGAGAAAAATAACAAGAGGGGCTTACACTGAAACTAATAAGAGCGTACAAACTATTATATCTTAGCTCAATTAAATTAGTAATTTAGTATTGTTACGAATGGAGAGTAGTGAACTGTAAATTAATAAGCATTGAAAACGGACAAAAAATATACTTATTGATTGAATTGGTATTCACTTGGTAGTACTCCATTATATCACGGTGAAAAAATTGCAATGTATTTTAGTTCTATAAAATTATTTTTTTAAATATAGTTGATAGCTATTTCGGCTCACGCCATCGTTAGAACTATGCTCAAACGAACATTTGCATATCTATATATAGCTGTGTAGAAAAGGTACACAATACATCTTCTCTCCCGTTTTAACGACCTAGCTTGTTACTTTCTCATATTAAAACTAAATTTTCAAAAATTGTTAATGAAACAAAAGACGGCTATGACAATAAGTTTACATGTGGCACGGAAGTGGTCATTACGGAAGCAAATCAGACCACCCCCGGGAATAGGTTGAACTAATGGGGACGATAATATATTAGTTTGTTCGTTAAGAATCCTTTGTGATAATTGAGAAGATTATGAAGAATTGAGAAGAAATAATCTTGCTCGCAATAAAATTAAAAATTTTAAATGAAACTAAAAAGGCGGCCATATCAGTAAGTTTACATGTGGCCCGAAAATGGTCTATTATAGAGACAAAGAAGCACCCCGCAGAGGTTTAAGCAATGGTGATCGACATATCATAGTTTGTTCGTTAAGAATTCTTTGTGATAGTTGATGTCTATTGATTTCCAGCTGTTCCAAAGCCGTCAACCTGCGACCCCGTTCATCATGTCAAAAAATATACCCTTTGTAATAGAAATGTTTTCGCGATTCGTTGCAAAGGCTTATTTGATATGGTGAGATAAAATAATGCCAACTTGTGTTTGCTTACTGACGCGACGACTATTTTTAATATCAGTGACTTATCAATCATATTTTATCATTGAGGTTAATTTCGATCAATTGATAGGCAAACAAGGCTGTGCGCTTTCTAATGGCCAAAAATCATTGCCATTGAGGGCAAGAAAGAATTCAAAACCAGGGCTGTAAAGTCGTTATCGTGGACTCACGGTGTTTTGGCAGAAGTCAGAGTCGTATTCGTGAAAAACGAAACGACTCCGTCTACTAATTTGATTGAACGATTTTGAAGAATATTTCAGCTTTACATAATATTTTAGCTTTCATATAATTTGATATATTGGTTACAAAAATTAAAATATCGCGTAAAAAAGTACTAGAAACGTATTAAAAACCAAAATTTGCTCTTTGAAATTCGTGCAACTTTTTTTTATATATTTCATGATCTTATATACACTAATATGAATTATTAAAGGCCGAGAAAAGTGCTATTCAACGAATTTAATAAATGCATTATGTTTAAACAAGTTTACGAGCGGACACACATCCCATGATTTTACGCAATTGTATTATATTTCTTTACACACCCTAAAATATAAATTCGCATAGTATCTGATACACTTGTCAACATTTGGCAATTGTATGTGTATTTAAAAAAATGGAATGCTTTACAAAATCAAGTTTTAAAAATACACATTTTTTTTATTTAAAAAAATAATGAAACGTACATGCCTAGCATCGTATATAAATGTCTTCTTTACAACAAATTGCGGGGAAAAAAATGCGTATAAGCGAGTGAAGCGCGTAAAAAAATGTAGCGTTGCCGTCCAAAAAATCGCATATAATCGAATTCGCGTAAAAAGAGGACTTGGTGTAATGTTCATAAATAGAGAAGGTAGGAAAAAAACTGACAAAAATAAACTTTTTTTAGTCGGATTCGTGTTGTTGGTCAATGTTCGTGTTTTTTTAACGACTCTAAAGCCTTGTTAAAAACTAATATCATATAAATGAATTTTGTGCAAAGAATTTTATGCAAAAATATTAAAAAAATGTCGAAGTCATGAGCATTGTCAACATTTCGCGCGGAGCAAATAATTGGGTAATCGTTGATAAATTATAAATCAATCAAAAACCCAAAAATGTCTATTTACTTAATACACAAAAAATGTTCATCTGAATTAACAAAATCTGCCAAAGGATACATTTAATATTAGGGCCTGAAGTTTGTACATCTGTGGTCTCTACGTATAGATACGAAACGCACCATTAATAATCAGTCTATACTTGTGTATCAAGTAATTACGACCGAATTGTAAATCATTTTTAATAAGACGTTGTAAAAGTTAGTTTGAAAGTCTTTGTAGCGTTTGTTGGACCATTAAAAAACTGGATTTTTTTTATCAATATTAAGGTAATATTATATATAAATACGCTGTAAAATCATTGACATCTTAAAATAGCATTTGATTCAATCGAAAGTGAATAATTTGATCGGTTTTAGTGTCAATTTTTAAATTTAGTGTGATTAAATCAAATTTTGTTGTTACAATAATCAATACGTAAGCACGGTAGTGATGTTCGTTTTTTTATTACTGACATTATAATTTTAAGATGCAATAATTTTGTATGATAAAGCTGAAATAATTAAAATTCAATGCCTTTAGAAATTATTGAGGTTCGTTTTTTTGTGTTGTTTATTGTTAGTTAATATTGAATGTACACAGCAAGAAGGGTAAAGTGTTTTGCTCTTCAACAATTAAATGCTTTGTTCATTATGCCATTTACTAATGAATTCAATAATTATATAATAAAAATAGATTACTTTTAATCATAATATCAACTGAATATTTTTGACAATTATAAAATTATTTATATATAACTTTTACAATATTTGAAATCGTTATGAAAAAAAGAAAATATAAAAAAAATTTGAATGTAAAAAAAATTTTATAGCCTTTTAAATTATGGCAAAATTTTGAAATTATTGTTTATTTCCTATTGTATTGTAATTTTGTATGAAATATATATAGTACTAGCTGACCCGTCTTGCGTTGCAGCAATTTCAAAGTAAGACAATTGAAGTAAATTCGTCATGAAAACATACATTTTAATTGTTAATAACTGTTAATAGTATTATAGTAATATAGATTAGATTTTACATCAATTTTTTGGACGCAGTTGATATGCCAGAAACCTTCATGGGAGTTTATTCAAGAAATTTGTAAAGTTTTATATCGATCGGATGAATGGTGCAATAATGCATAAAAGACAAACAGATAAAAATACATTGTTTTATTTAATAGATAGTTATGATATATGTACAAAAAATTAGTATTTGACATTGAAATAACATTCAAATAACACACATTTTAAACATTTTACAATTTTATAATTGTTTATTAAAAAAATCTCTACGCCTTTTCGCAAAACTGATGTAAACAAACTGTAAATATTTTAATTTTCGTAAAATATCTTATGATGTCATAATCGGACATTTTCAGTTTTAGATTGGTAATTACGTTATTTGAGAAATATAAACACTTGAAACCTGTTAGCATACTCATTTCAATATGACACCGAAAGCAAAAAAAAAATCTTAAAATATTTAATTACACAAATCGTTGAAAATTTTTCAAATTCATCTCGTCACTTGTTTGTAATTTTTTTAACCATTTCGCAGCCCAGCCGTCAAACAACATTTATCAATTCTCACCGAAACGCCAAGAATCACAAAGTCGAAATATAAACATATACTTGAATGCAGAATATCACACGAGACGGCGACTCGAATCCAACTATTGAAACCAAATATAATTATTTAACCCTATCGATTAGCGTAAACTCCCAGGCTGCTACCGTTTCAATTGTTGAAACGACTGATTGTAGTGCGTTAATATTTTGAAATCAAAAATCTAAGAGATATAAAATTGTTAGAACTTTCATTTAAACTTTTTTATAATATCGACTGAATGTGCTTCATGGAATTTCAATATCAAAATTGAATTGTTACAACTTTGTACGATTCCACATGTTTTGTCACTAACGACCCAGGTTTCACCTTTCGGCATCTTCAGGCATTCTATTGCAAGGATGCAACAAAACTGACGTACAATAAACAGCTAGCATCGTTTATATATCAAAGGTATTAATTACAGGAAAAAACAGACCCCAAGACAAGCACTAAATGGCAGACAAAACCAATTTAATAATATTTATCTAATAATACTTAACACAATAGCCTGTGATAATTTTCACTAATGATTAATCTTATCAATGAGTCGTTCTTGAAAGAGTTTTACATCTAAAATTGTAGCTTGTGGATTTTTTTTAAAATTTTGGTTTAACTTATGGAGATTTTTAGGAAAAATCAAAGTTATTTTGATAAAAAATAGATAGCAAATGTTAACACTCATCTCACTGTCAGCCGTTATAATGGACGAGACTTCAGCAGTTACCGGAATGAGCAGCGAATTTGTTAAAGTATTCGAGATCTTAATCTTTGAAATGCATTTACAAAGAAGTATTAATACTTGCATTTATGTATAGCATATATTTTTCTTTTATTTTTACCGAAAATAACAATTTCTATATTACTTTGAAATAGCTTAATGAAATTTAAGCGTTGGAAAAAATAAAACCTTTACAAAGCACTAAAAGGACAGACAAAAATAATGCTTTTCCCCCAACTATTAAAGTATGTTTTTTTCAATTAATTCGGCGAAATATATATTTTAACAAAGTTTTAATTTAATATAGAATTTTATTTTTTCTGTCTTAAAATTATTTCAAGTTATTTCTTGAAGAATATTATTGAATTTTATATTTCGAATTTTTTAAGAAATGAATGTTTACCCAATTTCTTCACAATATAACATGTATGTAACGCTTAAATTGACTTGTTATATAATTGTTATATAATTGCAATTTCAGTGTCCGTGGAAAAATACTGATAAATAAAAAATGTATATTATTGACTGGTGTGTTATTATGCAATGCGAAGATTACATTAAATTCTATTATCTTGATTGATTCAAAGACAGTCAGAGTTAAGATAAAATTTATATATATTTTAATGACAATTAAGGCACCGAGAAGTATTATTACCTATAAGTTTCGAAGCTTTATTACCTTACTAAATTGTCTACTTTTTACATTTTTATACATTTATCGTTTTTCGCGTGTATTGTTCATTGTTAATATTCCTGGCAAAGTATCAATGAACATTTTTAAATATTCTTCGATCCTCGATCTATCGTTTTTCACGGCTTATCGATTTATTATAATGTTCTCGTCACATATGCTACACTGATCGATCGTTTTTGCCAGATATTTCCTATATTGATCAAAAGTTACGTGGCATTTTTCTACTTCGTCACAAACTGTATTCCGAGCTATTGTTTTCCCGTCCATTTAAGCAATATTGCCACTGAGACTGCAAGCCTAGAAGCGTTGTTTTATTGTCACGATATCACGTCAAAATTATTCCACT
The DNA here is from genome assembly GCA_028555115.1 of Himalopsyche japonica. Taxonomy (NCBI): domain Eukaryota; kingdom Metazoa; phylum Arthropoda; class Insecta; order Trichoptera; family Rhyacophilidae; genus Himalopsyche; species Himalopsyche japonica. Next base: position 1,437,898 of record JAHFWJ010000442.1, on the reverse strand, counting down.
GTCATCTCGTCGAATCAACCAGTTTTCACTTTCCTCGCAGAATAGATGCGCTTTCTAAAAAGCGCATCTATTCTTATTTGAAAGTTCAATGCCCATTATGACGAAATCGAAGAGTCTATCTTCTAATTTTGATTTTTTAAAGGTAAAACTCTAATTTTCCGAGTATATTAACAAAACGTTCGTATATTTACAGCTATTTTTTATATAAATCATCTAGTCTAATAAACAGACTAACAAATTTAATGATATACACATTTATTTATTTCAGCATATAGTGTGATATCGTCGAAATCGTCTCCATATTTATGTTAATTGGAATTATACAGTTGGTTGTTAAATCATTGGTAACTTTTTTACTCAACGGAGTAATTTACTAGATGTGATACGTGTTTCGCATTTTTTAAAAGCATCTTCAGACTAACTGTAATGTAAGATTATTCAATACTTTATTAAAAATGGTAAAATTATTTATTTTTTACTGAACGCGGAAAGAAAGTAAGAATCAAAAATCTCAGGCAATATTTATTAGCATAAAACTGTTAATTTTAGATTAATTACTAACGATTGGTGGTAAAAATCTCAAAAGAAATACACTTAATAGTGGTAAGCCATTTGCTCTATTCAAAATTTTATATATGTAATTGATTATTTTTTCATACCTGTTGTATTTTTGGTGTTTCACCTTTTATGTGGATACTTAAAATAAGTCACATTTTTACAGAAAATGATTTGATACGATGGGTGTAAGAGAGCTTTCACCGGAGCTTGCAGCGTTGGCGAAAGCTGAATTGGGTGAAGATCCAGAAAGGCGAGATAGAGACCTTCAAAGCATTAAAGAATGGCTTTCCAAACAAAGGCATATCAACGCCAGACTAGGTATGTGTCTACTATATAAGATTTTTGATTCTCCGACAAAACCTATCATATTATCGCAGAGGCATTGCTTATCAACACCAATACGGACAAAACCTCCAGCAAAAAAAAATATATATTTTATATTAAACAAGCGCTTTTTGGGTGTTCAAATTGCTTATAAATTTATATACAATAAATCAAAAGTGAAATTGAAGGTTTTTTTTCGTAGCATTTGATAAGAAATAATTGCGAAATAACACGTACTGAAAAATTAAAAAAAGTGGTCGATACCAATGCTGCTTAGTTAATAAAATAAATTAAGCAAATTAATTTTTATTAATTGATATTTTGCTTGCAATTAAAGGCCTTGGCATAGAACAACAGCAGCAGCAGCATCATCTTGAATATCAAAAGAAGATTGATTTTTCTCCGTTTTTTATAGTATTTTTCAATTCCTTTTCAATACATCACCTCTAACGATTGTTGCTTTCGTAGTTCCGTAGATTTTTTAACTGTTCAATATTTTCACATTCTCATTTCGAAATATTGTCAAAAAATACTAAAAATTACAAATTAAAAAAAATAGTTAACAAGCACGTGTTTTTCCCCATATTGTAAGCGTAAATAAATGACAGATTAGTAACAAAATGGAGTATCTTATTTTAATGTTAGTTATACTGATAAAAGAGAATGATTGTACATTAAATACCTCGTGAATTGATGCGTATGTAATGTAATTGTAGTTCATTTATAATTAATATATTGTTACCATAAATTAAGGCAGTTTATCATTCCATTGTTATTCTTTCTTTATGTATTATCGTGTACTTTTTTAAAATTTCCAATATTGAAAGCAAGTAAAGGAAGCTTGTGTATGATGTAATATTTTTTTATCGTCAATCTTTTGATTGATTCTTTTGTATATGAAATGGTGCGTACTTTGTATCTCGGACATTTTATAGCACGCCTTTTATTCATGAGTTATTTCATAGAATCATTCCCAATATATTATTTAGCTCGCGACACATATAGATATTTCAGGATATACATAAAAAAATCCCTTCAGCAAAATATCACATGATCTAGTTTCATGGTAGTAAAGTTGTTCAAATGTAAAATCTTAAGTTATTAATTTACATTCTAGTAAAGCTTTTATAAGAAATGAATAAGCAATATGAACAATTAATTTGACTGTGAAATTATCAACAAAACAAATTGAAGGGTGATAAAACGTGTCCACGTTTCTTTACATTCCGTTAATTGTGATTCCTCGTTAATGGCTGTTTGAAAGATTTTTGAATCAGCTCTCAAAAAAATGAGCTTTTCCTAAAAACAGAAATAATAAGGTCCATTTTGTATGAAAATAACAAAGATCTGTTATATAATTTTACCGTCATAATTGTTGTTTTTATTTAAATATCTTCAATAAAATTACGAATGCATCATAAGTAAATGAAAGTTTTTTTTAAATTCTTACAACTTTGTACAATTCTACATGTTTTATCACTAATGATCCGGGTTGGGCCTTTTGGCATATTCAGGCATTCTATTATACGAATGCAACAGAACTGACGAAGAATGTGGAATCGTACAAAGTTGTAACAATTCAAATTTGATATTGAAATTCCATCAAGCACCTTCAGTTGATATCACAAATTATATCAATAATGCTAGTGCGGAAAGATTGACTGAACTTTACAATAAATCAGTGTTAAAGTATTGTATAGTTAGTCCTGTAATTAACACCTTTAGTATACAGACGATGCTAACTGTTTATTGTACGCCAATGTCTGAAGAAATGTGCCGGAACGCAACACCCGGGTCGTTAGTGAAAAAACGTATGGAATCGTACAAAGTTATAACAAATCAAGTTTGATATTGAAATTCCATCTAGTAGCTTCAGTCGATATCATAAATTAGAAAGTTTTTTTGTTTTACTATGTTTTATATTCTTTTATAATACATATATTTTTATAGATGATCAATGGCTGTTGGCTTTCCTTCGAGGATGCAAGTTTAGTCTTGAACGAACCAAAGAAAAATTGGATACATTTTACACGCTAAAATCTGCTGTACCAGAGATAGCTATGGGAATCGATCCGTTGGATCCTAAAGTACAAGAAATGTTGGAACTAGGGTAATTTTACCGATATTTTATATTATGTGATTAATCTAGTGACAGACAGACAGACAAACACATGATAGTGAAGTTAGGTTGATTTAAACCACTGAGATATATTTTGTGATAATTCTTTCTTCCAGAATTTTTGTTCCGATAGTCAAAGTTTCATCCCCGGATTCGCCAAGAGTTACCATCGTGAGACCTGGTCAGCATGACGCTATTAAAGTGACCATTCTTGATACAATGAGGCTGAGTCACATGTTTGCTGCTATTATGATGATGGAAGATGATCACACCACAATTGCTGGACAAATTTATGTCATCGACTTGAGCAATGTTACGATGAATCACTTCATGCAAATGACTCCTGCCAATATCAAGAAAATGGTAACATCCAATCAGGTTGGTGTATTAAAAAAAAATATCAAGACGGAATGAAAATTTTCAGTCTTTAACACAGTGACATCTAGATGTGAAAAAAATATTTTTTATCAAACGAATTATTGTAATATTAGGTGTACCGGAAAAGAATGTCGTTTTTTTAATGAAACAATTTGAACCGATTATAACATTTATTTATCAAAGTTTTGTCTGCTATATAATTTTTATCATTTGTGATGACTTATTTCCACGTATATGGCGATTTGGAATCCATTTTCTGTAAAATTTGATTGGCTTGGAACCAAAATACTCAGATAGTCCCATTTTCAATTCTTCGTAACAAGTATATTTTTTGCCATCCAAGACATTGCATCGACCGAAACAAACGGTAATCGGATGGAGCAATGTCTGATGAATATGGTCGGTGTATTACCGTCATCCATTCCAGGTCCATATATTTTTTTTGTATATTTTGCAGTATGTGGCTGTGCATTGACCTGCTGTAAAAACGCTTTTCCTGCGATTAGCAAGGGCAGGTCGCTTTTTCGATAACTATTGTTTTTTTTGCGTCTTTACCTAGAATACAACGCCGCTTTATATCTTCCATTATAAGATATTGCAAAAATGCTGTTTTTTTAATTAAATTCCAACTCCTATTTGCACGCGTTTATTCCCTAACTTTGATACTTTTCATTTTACCAGTGCGGTATCCATCTTTCTTGTCTCCAAGTCTTGCCAATGTAGTTATCGTGCTCTTGTACACTTGATCATGAAAATTCGAGTTTGTCTGCGAGTTCATGAATAGTTAATGGTCGATTTTGCTTTATAAGCATAGGTAAATCATCTTCATCCACTTGAGCTGGTCTTCCACTTCCAGGGTGTTTTTTTAAATTGAAATCTCCAGATCGAAACTTTTTGAACCGCCTCTGACATCAACAAACGTGTAAAACATTCCCCGATGTAGCATAAATACTTTCTGTAGCATTTGTTTGGTATCTTTCTTCAAAAAATGGTATAGCATAATGTTTCGAATAATTCTTTGTTCCTGTAAAAGCTATTCATTGTAAATATAATTGTTGTTATTTTTGTTTAAAAATTACAATACACTTTAGGTATGTATAGTCAACAATAAAACACAAAAACATTTTGTAAAGGATCAGCTGGAGAAGCACAACTGACAATTCAAAAGCAAGATCAAAAAACGACATTTTTTCCCGGTACACCTATATGATATTTAGCCAATCAGCTGATTGAACCGACTCAGTTAATATATTCTGTAATATATATATAATAGATTTAAAATAAGATTCCATTATCCATATGACATAACCATCATCCAATAGCGTAATTTGACTGAATAACTTGATTTTATTTTGAAAATTAAACAACGTTTGAGATTTTTAGCTTTTCATTGATAATGTTACAACTATGGGATGAAGTTTAGATTTATATAAAACATATAAAAAATTATTAAATGGATATCAATAACTTATAAGAATTAAGTATAAATAATACGTCAAAGACGCCATCTATTTAAAATGATGTTATTAATTACGGCAGTCCTATGAACTTAATTTATTTTTTATTATCAGATTTCGATCTATTGTTTAGCAGTCAGAGAGATTGACCTGCTATCAAGAAATGTCGATTTTTTAATTTTAACATTAAACATCATTTAAATTAAAAAGTGACTTTATTATAAAAAATGTTTTGTTTTTATTTGTAGGAAGGAATGCCAATGCGACAAAAAGGAAGTCACCACATTAACACACCGGCTGGTTTTGAAACAGTTTTTAATTTATTCAAAATTTTCATGAACGAGAAAAACAAAAGCAGGGTAAGGCCCAACTGTAACGTAATATTTTGTTGGTTAGAGGTTTTTTTCGAATTATTCTTAGTATATCTGTCTACTTTGAATGAATATGTTTGAATTCAAAACCCGAAACATGCTTAATATAAACAAAATTTTAGGATATTCTTGAAAAAGAAAGAAATTTTTAAATACTAAAAACATATTTTTTGGTACTTATTTTCACAATATACCTTATGATAAGCACCGATTTCACCCAACGCCAGCATTATCAACAGATAATTCTCGATCATAAATTACATTGTGGAAATAAGTACTAAAAATGTGTTTTAATTATTTAAAATATCATGCCTTTCCAACAAGAAGTGACATTTAAAAGTGAGAGTTAAATTGTATTTTCTTCAAAATGTTTCAAAACTTTTCAGTGAAAAAACCAAATAGCATTTTCTTTTATATTTATGCTGTAAATTGTGTTTTATTTTCGACAATTCATCAATAAACTGTAATTCGACATGTTATTTTGTTACGAGAATACTTCACTGTTTGATACTTTTTATTCATTTTTAAATTTTACACATTGAGTAATTTTTCTGTCCTGAATTTATTTTTTATAAAAATAATATATACTACCGATTTTTATAGATTTATGTATTATATTAAAACACAGCGATATTTTTATAAAGCTTTAAATTCACATTTCTTTAAAAAATGACCATTGATTCAATTCTTCTTTGTAATATGAAATGTATGTTTTTTTTTGTTTCAAGCTTTTTGCGCATAATTCCGATATGGAAGCTCTTTACAAATATGTACCAAGAGAAATTCTACCGGAAGAGTATGGTGGAGATGCCGGCCCAATACAGGACATGGTTGGTAAGTCTCGGAATATTGTATTAGATATTTCGGTGCTTTGCTTTTTCCATCTCGTTCTAAAAAAAAAAACTAATCTCGGCCTGGAACTCATTCAACCGATATGTTTAAAATAATCAGTGAGACAATAATAGACAATAGTCTAACAATTTTTCGATTCAAATTCAACAAGAGAGCTATTTATGACAAGCTAACTATTAGTTAAGTGGTTTTTAAAAATTTGTTAAATATTCAGTTTTACATTAAATTAAAATGTTTGCGGCAAAGTAGATTAAACCAATTTAATGTCTTACCTTCCGAGAGAAAAGGTTTTATTTGTAAACTGTCAGTAATATTTAAAAATAAATATATCATTAAGACCAGGGCCGGTTTTGCTAATGGTGAGAACAAAATTTTTGTATTTTCAGTATTAAATCGTTATTTGTTTGTACAATTTTTCCATTCTTTTTTATTTTTGATAAAAAAATCCATAAATAAATTATTTGTTTTTAAGCCTTTTAATTGGTTGATAATTATTATCTGAAAATGTGTATCGATTGCTTTGTTTTTATTTATATTCTATTAGTTGATAATACTCGTGATGACAACATTGATATGTAGTTAAAGCTTTGGTTGCTGAAATTGTATAGAGCATTAAAAAGGCATCATTCAATTAATCATTTTTTTTTGCGTTTCTAGATCACTGGAAGAAGAAAGTTTCAAGTTATCGGAATTGGTTCTTGGAGGATATGGAATATAAATCAGACGAATGCAAACGACCAGGAAAACCAAAAACCGCAGAAACACTCTTCGGAATAGAAGGATCGTTTCGACAACTCACGGTCGATTAAGTGTTTGAGTTGACAAATCTATTTTGAGGCGAGGTTAATGGAAAAAAAACAAATTTTATAAACAATTGTTATATTTTAAAACGAAAAATATTTGGGATTCTTTTTCTTATTTATACTTAAATAACATATTTTATACTTTTTTAACCGTTAAAAAAAATATTTGTAAATTAAAAACTACAAAAAAAATATTTTGCATTTAATAATTGTTTTTCCGCCTCGTCCCATCTATTGTAGCCGCTGGAAAAAATGGGTAGAATTCTTAAATATTTTCTCGTGTTTATTTCATAAATAAATATTTGAAATTAATGTAATGCAAATATTCTTTGAAAAGTTTTTTTTTGATTATTGTCTTCATCATATTTGAATCGGTTAAATTTTACACATTTCCACACGTTTTATCTATACCGGATGGGTTTCGCTTTTCAGCATCTTCAGGAATTCTTTCACACGGATTTTATTTAACTGACAGTCACTTCTATTGAACCAGGGTGGTGAGTAGATAAACGTGTGGAAATGTACAAAGTTAAGACAATTCTTATTTGATATTGGAAATACCATCAAGCTCAGTCGATAACGTAAATAACGTCACAAACAACTAAGGTTATTTGGTAATTTCCTTTTACGAGATTGTGAATTATACATTTTTTTACAACGTTTACGTATCGATGTCAATGTATGCAATACCTATAACGTGAACCTTTTACCACAGACTTGTCATTTAAGGTGATTAAAGTTTTTATAGAAAATAGTTCATATTTTATCGCATCTGTGCTATTAAAAAAATGGGACTCGCTTAGTTTACGCCCTTAAAAACATACACAATGGGAAGACATGATATTTTGTATAATAAAAACAGATTTTTTAGTACTTATTTCCACAATCTATTTTTTGATCAGGACCGGCTTCGCTCATTCAAAAAAGTATATCGTGGAAATTAGTTTTAAAAAATGTGTTTTTATTATTTAAAATACATAGAAAAACTGTTATAGAAATTAGTCTTAACCAAAAGAAAATCATTTGGTGTGGAAATCACCCTTAATGTGATTGAAAGCCATTGATTATCAGACTTGAACATTTCGCGATATCAATTTATCGTCGAAAGATATGTCGAGAGTTGTTTCATGGCACGCTCTTAAGCTCAAGTCAAATGCTCCAATACAAAATTCATTGATTGATTTTTTATATATGTCTAAACCTCTCCCAAGTTTAATAACCCAGCCATTTTGTAATCTGCAAATAACACATGTTGATTATAGGTAAATATATAATAGTCAAATAATAAAATTGTTAATGACAAAGCAAAACTAAACCAAGTACATTTAGCTTACGTGATTTTCCCAGCATGCGTTGCATCAGAGTATTCAACAACCAAAGTGATTTTGTAGTTTTCGTATAGTTCTGCCTTTAAGCATTTTTCCATTTTCTGCATATAACGAGTACCCTCACATTGCGGGTGGGTGATAAGTTTTAAAGATTTTAAATTTTTACACGACTGAACAAGCAGCTCACATAGGCGAACAAAGTTTTCACACTAAAACGATATAAAATGAGTTGGAATGACAATAAAGCAAGTAAAAATAAAACATTTAGGCAGGTATCACACAGCAAGCACAATCCATAATCTGCAAAATGCAATATCGCTTTTCTATGATGACAAACAAAATTTTGTAAATTTTAATTAGTATCCACTAATAAATGATATAAGTAGTTTTTCACTGTGATTTTTAAAAAAATGGAAAGTGTAAATTTCATTTATGTCATGTTTTTATTTTAATCAACACATCAACGGCGGGAATGTAAAATTTTCTATTAGTGTAAAACTTTAATACTGATAAATGTTTCATTGAATGTTGACGATTACAGCTTGATGACAATGTCTGCTAAGCCCACCTCTGTACACCTCACTGTAATATTTTTTAGCACATTTCAACTAGTATTTCATAAATATCTCTTAATATTTCCACAACAGAAGTGTGGGACTATTGAATTCGGTGACTATGGAGGTCAATCGACAACACCATTTACATGTACAGTTTGTTGTTGAAACAGGTCTCCCAGTAATTCTATAGTAAGATTGGCTGCATGTAAAATTGCACTGTTTTGGTGGAATCATGTAGTTATGAAGCTTAAAGCATCCAAAACTGGCGTCAAAATGTATCCGATTAGGTAACAATAACGTTGTTCATCTACAATTACAGGAATCACGATCATCTCCAATAAAGATACAGGATATACGTCCTCAAAATAATTACAATACTGGACAAAAAATCTTGCAAGAAGATCTTTAAAATTTATAGTACATGTGGATGGGTTTTACAGTTTAAATTAAGCCAATATATCCGGCAGCAATATATTGGATTACAAAAGGAAGTATACATTTACTTACTTGGTGCTTGATATAAATACAAGGGTCTTCGACTGTGACAATTTCTACATCCTCATCAAGAAATATTCCAAATAGAGCTTGATATGTGTTACCGGTCGACTTATTTTTGATTTGATTTTGCCGGCGAGACGATCCGATACCCCCATTTTTGGCAATAAGAGCCTTGATGTTGTCACACTCCTTCAAGTAATATTCTACTTTACCTCGTAGGAATTTCTCTCTTTCGGCACCTTCATCTTCTATTAAAAAATATCATAGGATTACGTAAAACATTTTTCGAATACCGGAAAGAAATTAAGGATAGTCTAATTATAGGTTTATACAAACCTTTTCTCATCAAATCGACTAGCAATTGTATTCCTCTTTGATACATTTTTAGAGACTCGTTGTATCTTGTATAAGTTTTCAGTGTTAGTGCTCTGTCAAATATTTCAATTGTCGGATCCTCTATATTGGTTTTGACATTTCTTTCAATCAGTCTTCGGAGTTATAAAATATAATTAATGCTCGGTGAATTCCATATGTTATATATATATATATATAATATTTAAAGTTGTACTGTAGATAACGATGTTAGCCGTGAAACATTTACAAAATAAGTTATTCATATATTATACAATTGTTCGTTCCTTATAATTTAAGTTCCTTCCGAATAGTTTTGATTTCGAATAAGCAGCATTTTTTTTGAGAAATACCGAATACTAAAGAATATACTTTTTTATTTTTGATTATAATAAATATCACTCTCAATATATTATAATATTTTCATACAAAATACAGTAAAAATCGTCAGAACTTAATAAGTCGTAGGAATCGTTTTTAATTTAAATTATCCGATGATTTACATCTTTTAACGATAAAATATACTGATCTTGTAAGCATAGCGGCATCTTTTTGACTAATATTAGCATATAATATAGTTTGAGGTTTTGTCTCAATGGATATTTATATTTCAATTCCGGATATTTGCAATTTCTTTACCACCGCAATGCACATGTCTATGTGTGTGGAATGATGTTTGTAACATATTTTTTTAGAATTAAACAATTTACATTAGAGGTAAGCTACAAAACAAGACTTAATTTCACGTGAACGTCAATTATTGTACATATAATATATAAGTTAATAATACGAGCTTGTCAGATTTTGCAGATTTTAGAAATACTAGATTCAGTTTAAAATAGCTTACCTAATTCTATCGTCTGAATTCTTTTCGATTACATTGCCATAATAAATGTTGATATGCGTTTCAACACATTTTTTTAAACTGAGGTCATATGTTCCAAGACTAAATTCATTGATTGGTTCTTTATATATGTCTAGACCCTTGTCAATCAATATAATCCAACCAGTGCTCAATCTGAAAAATAAAGCACACGTCCATAATGATACAATGATTAAATTATACACGAGAAAGGAAAAAATTAAACAATGTTAAACAAGCTTACGTGATTTTACAGGTTTTAGGGAATTTAACTTCCAAAGTGATATTGTAGTTTCCTTTTTGGTTTGATGTTAAAAGCCTTGCCATCTCTTCCTGCGGAATTTCGTACGAAATTTTCTCGGAGTCGTTAGGATTTTCGGATGTATTTTCTAAAGTGATTTTGTAGTTTCCTTTTAGATTTGATGTTAAAAATCTTGCCATCTCTTCCTGCGAAATCTCGCAAACAATTTTCTTGGAGTCATTAGAACTGATGGCTTTATTTTTTAACGAGATATTGTATTTTTTTTTCAAGTCTGATCTTAAAAGCCTTATCATCTTTCTTTGCAGACCGTTGCAAGCAATTCTTGTAGAGTGTTTTGGATTTATGGATGTATTTTCCAAAGTGATTTTGTAGTTTTCTTTAACGTTTGATGTAAAAACCCATGCCATCTCTTTTTGCGGAATCTTGCAAACAATTTTCTCGGAGACGTTAGGGCTGATAGATGTATTTTCCAAAGTGATATTGTAGTTTCCTTTAAAATTTTGCTTAAAAATCCTTGACATCTCTTCTCGTGGAAATTTACAAACAATTTTTTCGGAATCGTTAGGAATAATAGATGTATTTTTGGAAGTGATGAGTTTTATGGTTTTTAAATTTTTACTCCTCAGAACAAACATCTCACATAGGCGAACAAAGTTTTGACACTAAAATAAAATAAAAATAGTACTTAGAAGCAATTTTGTTAAACTAAAATATTAATGCAGATATTCCACAGAAAGCTCAATCCGTAATCTGTACTTTTCATTTAATAATTCCAATGGAAGACGAGCAAGTTGGAATTTTAATTGTGAAATACATTTTTTATCTCTATTCAGTTATTAATGATAAGATCTTCTCAAAGTAGGACGTATTGACCTGTTTTTATAAAATAATCTACTACCTGAGACTACCTCACTAGAAATGTTTTTCTGTCCCTTTGCAATCTGTGCTAAATTGTTACCGGTCGTAAAACCAATTGGGAAGCTTCGTGTTTTTTTGATAATACGTATTGCTTGAATTATCATTTAACAAATAACAACTTTAAATTATAGAATATTACGAGTATTTGTATATTCATTATAGATTGCGCAACTCTGCACTGATTATATTAAAAAATCTTTAAATAAGAGATGAAAGAGACCTGCAAAGCTCTGATGCTAACGCGTCATAGATCTTAACTTTCCATAAACTTCATACTTAAAAAAAAAATTACAGTTCTTCACACATACATCATGTGAATCTAAATAATATAAAATGCTCAAATTTATTGATTGAGAATCCACAGCAACAGTGAAGTATATTTGAGCTTGAAAGTGTATTTTGTTAATTAATTGTTTTTGTCTTATTTAACGGTTATATTATTTACTACCTAACGCATGGTCTCCCTAAACGAATTTGGTTTGCATGCTAAACTCCCAACGAAATTGTATAATAAATTAATACTTTGACTGAACAAGAAATCATGAAAGCAATTTATTACATTTTATAGTATATGGGAGTTGCATCTATAATTTAATTTTAGTCAATAAAAAAAAATAATCAAATTTACATACTTGGTTTTCGGTAAAAACTTGTAGGTTTTCTACTGTGACACTGGTTAAATGCATGCCAAGAAATCTTTCAAAGAGAGTTTCATATGTGTGACCAGTTGAATCACTTTCTATCGAAAGAAACTCGTTGAATGATCCCTCATCCTGTCGCTGGAAAATATGATTCAATACTCCCATATACATCTTCGTGAATTCGTTAATTTTGTTTCGCAAGAATGTCCTTCTTTCGGCATTTACATCTCCTGTTTGAAAATATCACAGAATTGAGTAAAATATTTAAGAATAAAGGAAACAAGCACTTAATGACGGCATATTTAGGTAAAAACAAACCAGTTTCAATCAATTCATTAAGCAAATATATTCCTTTTTGATAACATATTAAAGACTCCGTATATCGTTGTTGTTCATCCAGTTCTACTGCTTTGCGTAATATTGTACTTGCCGTGTCCACCATTTTCGTTTTGACTTCCCTTCAAACAAACAACTTCTTCTGAATTATACGGTATATTTAGTGTTCCTTTTATCGAATTTATTATGAATAATTTTGGTATATTGTTGATAGCGTTTGATACGATTATCAATAAATACTTTCATTACACTAATCGAAATCAGATCGATAATTTCATGATTACGGCTATAATTAATGTGACAATACGTGTCGTTTTAAAGTTACTGGTTACGTTATCGCATTCAATGCCCTGGGATGCCAAAATATCCCTATTTCTACAAAAAAACGGAGTTGTGTGAACCATTCCAGACCAAAATCTTATCATAAGTTTCGAATATATTTAATGTCTGCTGTAAAAAGGGTATTTTTAATGGATAACTTGTGGGCGAATGATAAGATATAGTTGCGAATCAAAGTTTTAAAAAAAATGTTGATAAAACCAAATATATAATACTCAAGCAGATTTTTTTATCGAAAAAATAATACAGTATAAAAGTTATTCATATTCATCAGTTCATTTAGTCATAATTTTAGTTTCTTCTTTATGGTTTGATTTTCAAATATCAACCAAATTACAAAAAGTCCTTAAAATCGTATTAGTATTTACAAAAAAATACAGACAATTGTTAGAGGTCGACTTTATACTGATGTAAATTTCCATAATCAAAGTTTGTTTTGACTGACTTTCTAGTATTAATATCTTTATCTGATATCTCGTATTTCTTTAAGATCGATATTTTTGAATGAAAGTAAGATAAGATTTTATATAAAATTCACTTTTTTTGTTTGTCAATCGCTTAATTGATTATTGTCATCAAAATATTGATGCATATCGTGAATTCCGAACATTTTATAAAATATCCTATCAACGAATGAGCTTTTTATTGAGGCACTCCCAAGACATTATTTCACTCGCTATATAATATAAAGATGATTAAGAGATAACATTAAAAATCCGTGACAAAATGTCACATGATCATATTACGACATAAATTAAAAAAACAAGACTTGTTTCATTGTAGTAAAGTAACGTGTAACATTATTAATTTGTAGTATTATAATTAATTATAGTATTAAAATTAGTATAGTATTATATTTAATTAGTTTTATAGCTTGATAAGAAACGAACATAAACTATGAAAAAATACTTTGATGGTGAGATTATTAAGAATAATTCATGATATCGACTGAATATGCTTGATGGAATTTCAATATAATATCTGAATTGATAAGACTTTGTACGATTTCAAATGTTTTGACATTAACGACCCAGGCTTCGCCTTTCGGAATTGTCAGGCATTCTATCACACAGATGCAACAGAATTGACGCTCAATAAACAGTTAGCGTCGTCTATTTACCATAGGTATTAATTGAACGAAAACACAGACCCCAAGGCAAGAACTAAAGGACAACTTAAATAATTTTCAATATTATTGATCTAATAATAATAACACATAATTGGCCGTGATAAGTTTTATTAACGATAAATACTGTGAATGAGTCATTCATGAAAGGATTTTACAACAAATAATAATCAGCTATCATTAAAATGCATTTGGGATTTTTTTGGGGAGTTTCAATGGGGAGTTGCGAAGATTGAGCTGGTTGTTAAGAACGTAGTTTGAATTTAATAATTGACCTCTTTTAATTTCTAGAATCTCCTGATAAAATAATTTATGATCTCCCGTGTTACAATTGTATCCCTTCATCCGCGTGAAATGAATGTACCTCCGACAACAAATGATTAGTAAACGTAGAAGTATTATTATTTAATCTAAAAGAAGCCAATTGTTCTGCAACACCAATTTTTAGCAGGTAAGTTACGCGTGGTTTTACCCACGTAAAAATGTTGGCATTCAAGACACTGTAATTTATAAATACCTGGACTTATTCCCAAAATTAACTTTGTCTTTTTTGTTCTTTGATGTGATTTTCTCAATTTCTACACCCTCATCAAGAAATGCTCCAAATAGAGAATTATATGTGTAACCAATTGACTCATCTTTGATTTGATATTGCCGGCGATACAATCCAACATCCCCGTCCTTGGCAATAAGAGGCTTGATGTTGTCACACTCCTTCAAGTAATATTCTACTTTACCTCGTAGGAATTTCTGTCTTTCTTTTGTTATGACCAGTTCTTCGTGAAACGATCCTTGTTGTTTGTGATGGCGTATAAACGTTGTGATTCTTTTATGCCTCTTCGTGTATTCTTCTATTTTGTCACGTATGAATTTTTCCTTTCGATGTCTTAATCTCCTGTTTGAAAAAATAATATTGTAGAATTAAGTGAAATGTTTTGGAATAAACGAAACAAGCACTTTATGACAGCATTTTCATTAGGTAAAACAAACCAGTTATCATCAATTGCGAAAGCAAATATATCCCTTTTTGATAACATATTGCAGATTCCGTATATCGTTTTTGTTTATCCAGTTCTACTGCGTTGCGTAATATTGTACTTGTCGAGTCCACCATTTTTGTTTTGACTTTCCTTCAATCAAACTATATCTTCTGAATTATGCAGTATATTAAGTGTTTCGTTTTTCAACTTATTCAAGATAATTTTTTTATCTTGAAGATAGCGATTGTTACCTTGATACGATTAGAATTTAATAATTTATTTACACATACACCCAGTCGTTTTTTTACGCGAATTCGCTTATACGCGATTTTTTGGACGGCACCGTTTCCCCTTTTTTACGCGATTTTTTTCCGCAAATTTATTGTAAAGAAAAAATTTATACATGATGCTAGGCATGTATGTTTCATTATTTTTTTGAATAAAAAAATATATAGTGTATTTTTAAAACTAAATTTTTTAAAGCATTTCATTTTCAGTATGCATCAAAAAACCAAAAATCGGTAGGAGACTTTAAAGTCGCACAGGATTGTGTAACATTCTTACTTTGTAGCAATGCTTCTGGAGATAGATTGATCAAACCGCTGATGATAAACAAAAGTTGCAGACCGCGTGCACCAAAGGGGAAGGATTTTAATGACTTACCAGTCCATTGATTAGCTAATAAGAAAGCTTGGGTAACTGCAGCCACATTTACACACTGGTTCAAGAAATGGTTTGTACCAGAGGTGAAAAGATATTTACAGATAAAGAAACAACCATTTAAAGTACTTTTAGTTATTGATAACGCACCAGGTCATTCAATGCTGGAACATCCAAACGTGAAAGTAGTGTTCATTCCATCAAACACCACATCAATTATTCAACCGTTGGATCAAGGTATCATCTTAACATTCAAAATGTACTATCTAAAGAAAATTTCTCAGTGTATTTTAAAAAACTGGATAACAATAAAGAATTAGAATTCAGCGATACATGGAAAAGTTTTTCCACTATGGATTGCATCACTTATGCGTCTTCAGCGATTTCGGAATTAAGACTATCTACGTTGAGTGCATGCTGGAAATCACTATGGCTGGCATTCTGGAATGCATTAAAAATGAAATATCTCCCACAAAAAATGCCACTAATTATTCGGAAATTATAAATTTGATGCACACCGTAAATAATGAAGATTTCGAAAATAATACGCGTGAAGATATTCACGAGATTCTACTCGACCAAATGCTAAACGACGAGGACTTGATAGAAATTGCCACGGCTAACAACGATTCAGGTAATAGCGGTGACGAGGAAGTAGAGGAACCAACATTCAAAGCGGAAATGATTCAAAAAGGATTGAAAATGTCAACACAGATGGTAATTTTTTTGACAAACGATCCCGATACTAAGTGTGCTAGAAAGTTGACAAGCAAGAAGCTGAAATATTGACTTGATAACTGATGCCATTTTTGATTTTTTCAATAGAATGCTATTTACAAAGAGTCTCCTCAAGTTTATCTACATCAATAGAATGTATATGTAATCTTTTAATGACTACAGATAACCTGCTTGTGAAATTATTGGCGACGGTCTACAAAAATGAGTTTTAATTTAAAATAAACATAGACAATACCAACACCAAGTTATTTTAATATTATAGCAACAATTAGTTATGGATTTACACATATGTAAATGTATTATAAACCATTCAATTGACAATTGACAATGCATATTTTCAGCAAATTTATTATAAATTTGTTGATAGTGCTTTTGAGTTTACCTACATTTTAAAGACCCGTTATGGAGGATGGACAATTATAATGAAGTAATTTACATGTTGGGGAAAAATTGGATACACTTTTGTAAACTTTACAAGAACAAAATTTTCATCAGACATATTATGACGGACATGTGGTGTATATTTTGGTCACTACTTATCTAGAGTGACTATTTAATTAAAAAAAAATAAACAATTATTTTCTCTCAACCTTAATAAGGCAATGTCTATATTGTCAGAAGCTCTTATACAATTTGGATCTATATTTATTTTTTTGAAATCTAGAAAGAAAAGCCAGTGGGACAAAAATGAAGTATGGTGACTGAAACAACTTGTGTTTTTGCAGGATGAGGCCCAACTTTGACGTAATTTTTTTTTGATCAGAGATATTTAAAAATCAATAATATTATACCATCAATGATGTGCTTAGGCTATATAACACCATAATATTATATATTATTTAAATTTGTACAGTTATAATGACACCATCTATTTAAAAATAGATTAACTTTTATTCAAAGCATAGTGGCATTGTTTTACAGATTAACATCAATATCCCTTCATTTCGTATAATAATAATGACAATTTATTTTACGGCTAGTGTTGAGCAGATAGTGACATTTATTGTATAATGTATTAATGGTAATAATAATGGACTCATGTTTATATTTGGTTACGTTTAGTGGAAATTTTAATAAACAATGTCTTAATCAATTGTGAACATTGTAAAATATATTAGCTAGATGAGAAGATTATATAAATGTTTGAGAAAATATCGTGTTACATTTTTCACATATAGATGTCATTGTATGCACTACTTTCACCATTTAATACATTTATTGCGCATACATCTCATTATTATGTAACGACACCTTTATTACTACTTCTCTTCAAAGCAATAAACTGGAAAAATATTTTTTTTTTTATATGTATATAATAATCGATTTTAACATGATCAAAAAACATAAGCGGCATCTGTTTGATGCTATATATATATGACGGAATTATGAATACAATTTTGAACTGAGATAAAAGAAATACATGCGAATTGGTTAAACAGTCTATCTAAGTAAATCATGCCTGTGCCACTGTGTTCGTTTTCACATGTAAAACGCTTTGCAGACTGATGAAAAAGTATAGAATATTTTTTTTTCTGCTATGTTAATGTACCATAGTGTTTCTTTTTTTTAGAAAAAGTACACAATTATTGGAAAAATTCTAAATACAAAATGTTTAGTATCTTTTAAGAGGCGGTATTGAAATTTTTTCGAAGGCGTAACTAAAAAAAATAATGTGTCCTATAGAGCAGCAGTCGGCAACCTTTTTGGTCTCACGGACCACTAGATGGATTAAAATGTAAAAATTTTGATCCGGTGGACCATCAAATAGACTTTTAGTTAAATTTTAAACAATCTGTATTGAAGTCTGCATTGCTTATTTATCAGTATTACAGCGTATTGCTTCGGGATTCCTCACATTCTTTTAAATATATATTTTTTAAAGTAGTCAGATTTCTCTGCGAACCATCAAAATTTTCCTCGCGGACCACTAGTTGCCGACCGCTGCTATAGAGCAGTGCTTCGAAACCTTTTGTCTTTAACAGTACACAAACGCTTTTTTACAAAATTTCGCGGCACACCACTAGTTAATATTTATAAAAAAAAACGGAATATATAGCATCGACGCTTTTGTTAAAACTCATTGTCTCTGCATTGTTTACTTTATTTACACACAATTTTGTTTCCTATAAATTTAGGGTTTTATTGATATAGATGTTAAAGAGCGTGTGTATAAAATTTATTTACTTATGATGTATAGTTCCGACGAAGAAAGAATTATTTCTCCTACAATGCGATAAAGTTTTCACAAAATATTTTAAAGTGCAGACAAATTGTATGATTTTTCTTCTGTTAAAAAATACGCTGCGGTAAATCAAGCATCGTCTGGCGGCACGCCGATTGCGGAGCACTACTACAAAGGGTTAATGTTAGTAATGTCGTCTAAGATAATATAAATTAATTAAGTAAATTTCAAACAAGGTGTCGTATATATTTTTTTTACTTATCGAGAAATTATACTTGAAGCCAAGCCGTTAAATTTTTCCGATTAAAGTGAAAAAGATATGAATCATTTTATTTACAATCGAGAATGCTTGGTTTCGTGGAAATGAATATTGTTCGTACTCAAGTACAGTGCAACCTCATTTCTAAATTTTTTAAGGTTAAATGCATCCAACCAATCCGGAAAATTGTCCATTGAGGGAGTATTCAAAATCTTCTTATCAAAAAAAGCATTCGGATTCGCTCGTTTTTCAAAAATCCGACTCAGCAGCCCTGATTTTAACAGCAGATTCATTGAACCTTTGGAATAAAAAAAAAAAAATTTGTGTGAATGTCGGAAGGGTTTTTATGACAGGACCAAAATATTAAGACAATAATCAGGAAGACGATAAGTGTGGATTATTTAGTAATGCTCATTAAGAGAAAACGATGAATACAGGAAAGTAAGATCGGTGGCTTCACTGCACATGTTTCGAGTTTGTATAAAATTGTTTCTTATATATATATATGCTTTGAAAAGTAGGCAAACAATTACAGCATGAGTGTTATCTTATATGTCTTACAACAACGGTTGCTATTGAAAAATGTGACTACGTTTTTTAGCATACATAATGTTGTCTTCATTCACAGGTGCAATGGATTTAAGCGTCTTAACGATATGCTTATCACTATAGAGTATTTAATTAATAACACTTAAATTTTCAGGTGTATCACCAAAATTATTGTGGTTTTATATTAAAATCTGCATTGTTATAGATAATCAATGTTTACTGTTGATTTATTGTTGAATATTTTCAGGAATGAAAATAAGGTTACCAAGCGCTTAGATTTTCTTGAACGGATTCTTGAAAATGCGTCCACATCGTATGGATTCATGTGATGTAAGGGTCATTAGAAGATTTTTTCGAAAATTATACAAAATAAATATGTTTTCATTGAAAGTAAAACATTTAAATAATTAAGATTATGAATTATCGATTCAAACAGCACATAAAATAAAGTTTGTTATATACTAGCTGACCCGTTACAGGTTGATTCGATCTCAGAAGAAAGAAAATTCAAAGAAACTCGTTATGATAACAATTAAACGATTCGATTGTTATTAGTGTCGTAATACTATTTATTTACTATTAAGAGGTTGGGGAGGGTGTGGTATGCTTGAAATATTTTCGGGAGTGTATTTAAAAAAATTGCAAAGCTTTATATCGGTCGGATAAATGGTATAGTTATACATACATGACAAACATACACACATGCGTTGATATATACATATAAGTTAGAAAATGATTAGATTATATGTAATTTTTTTGAGAGATAATATGCAAGAAACCTTTGCGGGAGTGTACTAAAGAAATTTGTAAAGTTTCATATCGATCGGATGAATGGTGTAGTGTAGTAATGCATATAGGACAAACAGACACACATACACTGATTTTTATATACAAGGATTTTTTTATTAAAAATGTAACGTTACGTTATCATATTATTAAGAATGTTTTTGGAAGCAAAGTAATATTTTTTTTTATATCTAGCTTATGTTTTATGGACGATTTAAAACTTTCTTCTGAAGTTATGTTATGTTTATTAAGTAAGATTTGTGTACCCAAATCACTTTATATGTATGAATCTATTGTAATAACTAATACGTGGTTGTCTGTCTGTGTATGTATCAAAAAAGAACTGAGTCTAGGCTCATTTTGTACAACGTACTGTGATCAACTCAAAAATATTTGTCAGTTGTTATTTTTATAATACAACATTATAAAAATGGGCATGAAATTCTGAATGACATTTTGACATTGCAAATATACTTTACATAAAAAAACATTTAGATACACACTTGCTCAAGTATGATTAGTTATTTATTAGTTTGATTTTCGGCCAAACAGAGACACATTCATACCCCGATTATTTTTTTGCGCGGATTCGCTTTAACGTGTTCAAAAAAAGTGCATTCAATGAATTATTGCTACACATAGCTAATAAAAATTCTAATATTGCCAACTGTGGATCAATTTTACGCGAATATTTGAAACTGAGCTTCAAATTAAATATGAAATTAAGATGTTCATTTGAGCAGTTGTTTATATTTTGGTTCTATGTTTTACTTTTCTATAAGTTCCTGGCGTTTTTAAGCGGTTCTTCTTACACGGTTTTGTAAAAAACATATTTACCGCGTAAATAAGGGGATTAATGTATATTCACAAAAAATATTTTGTATATGCAACTTTGTAAATATAACTTTGTTATGTTTGTGACAGCAAGAAATGCGTTAAATTTACAATTAAAAACATGTAGTTTGCATAAATGTACGCATGTACCAAATCCAAAGACACAGAATGCTGATATTGCAACATTTTATATTCAATGTGTCTTTTTTTAAATAATTAACAGCTAAAAATACATAAAAATTAAAAGATCTTTCAATGGAGACGCTTAAAATTTGTTGGGTTATAGCATCCATGTTGTCAAAGTAACATCTGTCTAATCTGTTCGGCAATTTACTATAAAAGGTTAAAGTGTTCGAGATGTTCCTTTGGAGCTATGCTAAATCGACGGGCTTTGCAAACAAGCCGCAAACAATTGACATCCTCACAGTAAACATAACAAACGCCGTCCAAAAAACTATACAGATTTATGCGACAAAGTCATTGAAAATTGGACCTCCTGAATACATGCCACCAAGCAAAGCTTCGGTGGACATTTGTACGACATATAATGCAGTAAAACATACATTCGAATAATAAAAAAAATGAGTGGATATCTGATACACAACTTGTTGTATTTACATTTTAACGTATTTCGAGCGCCCCTATTGAAAGACCCTATATATAGTAAAGGTATAAAAATTGTGCGTGAGACATGCACTCTGATCACTATGTGCTAGAACCAGAAAGCAAATGTTTTACAGCGATTTTAATATTCACACAGCAGCGAAGCAGTGAATTCATACTCAACGATCTTATTTTGGTTTGGATTTAATAAAAACTCGCGTGTCTAAAAACATACTATTAAGCCGCTTATTTTGTTTAGTATGTTTTTTGTTTAAGATATTTTTTTTAACAATCACTTTTTTATTATGTATGCTAATTCAAGGTTGTCGCGCAAGTCACTTGAACTAGTTAGCGCATAGATTCCCAACCTTTTCGGCTGCCGACCCCTTCTCATAAAATCCACGTGACCCGCGACCTCCCATACAATCCAAAAGCATAAAAAAAAAATATTTTTTAGTTGACCGTATAAGTGGGCGACCCCCAGGTTGCGAACCTATGAGTAAGTGTTTGTATAAAACGTTAAATTAATAAAATAAAAAAGGCATGGTCGGAGACTCGAAAGTATTTAATTGAAATTGCGTGAATAGTTTTATTAGTTATAAAATACAATTAAATATCAGCAAAATATTGGCCGGAAAAAATCAATAACTATTTTGTAACGAAAGAAAATTGTATATAAATGTGATGGTATCTTTTCTTTATAAATATAAAACGTACATAAATACACGTAATTTCGTTGGACGATGGTGTACCCAAGAAATTCAATATTTCAAAAAGGATTGTATACATTTTAAACACCTTACCTAATGCTAAGCCGTACATATATTATAAAATTACTGAGCGCATAGTACTGAACACTTATCAGTCTTAAGCATGATACTTATATAATGTATACAATCACTTGTTACAGTGGTATCAAATTTCATAGTGAGATGGACCGTGGAAGAAACCACGTACGGAGAATGTATGATCCACTTATTTGGACAGGAATAATCATTTAGGGAGTTGTTTTGTACAGCTGCGAATTGATTGATAAATTAAGATTTTTATGGGATATCAATTTGCAAAAATATTTTTATTGATACTATCAAATTTTTGGTTGGCATTGGTAGTTTTTGAAATTAATAAATAACAAGGAATACTATTTTAAAAATACCTGAAAAACTCACTATGAACGTTATGTTGAAGACGGAGTTTTTTTTTTGTCGGCTTTATCACAGAATTCCAATCGCATATACGGATTCGAACTGACTCAATTCAAGTTCATCCGTGCCGACGCCGAAAGGCGAATAGCGGGTCGTTAGTGACAAAGCTTACAAAAATCCCCAAAATTTGTATTGATTTTTCATAAAGCATCCTTAGTCACAATTTGAAATTTAACTTAGATAGACAATTTGGTTTTCTCACCTTTACCTGTTGTGTGTATGTTACCGCTATCACACGGCCGTCTTCCATAACGCAACACCGGTAAAAAGAATCAATTTTATTCTTCACTTTCTTGGCCCAATACAGAGCTGCATGGAACGATTGTTAAAGAGCTTTAATAGAATCGACCAAAAATGTGCTTTAAGAATAAGCTTTAGTCGACTATTAAAATAAAAATACAATTTAATAAATAATCAAAAAACGTACGACAATACGTATTTTATTATTTCAAGGGAATTATGGGAATATTCTAAGAAAAATCGTATCAAGGTCACTCATTCACAAATCTACATATATTGTATATTAATGGCTACCAGTGCACCAAATATTATGCGTAACTCGCCGTCAACAAAACAAAAATAATAGACATTATTAAGAAAAACGTTTTTTTTGTTTTGCATTAATATATTATATATTAGATGTTTATATAAACCTTAGAGTAATGATCTTTCAATGGAGAGGTTATAAAAGCATTGAATTATTTTTTTGTGACATATTACTGACGGTTGATATGTATATTTTTTTAATGATACTAAACTGTCTTTGACAAGTTAATCCAGCGGTAAGTAATTTTGACGGATTTTTTTTTGATAAGCGATCGATTAGAACCAGGAAAAGTTCGCGAAACGTAATGTTGAATAGCACTGTAGTGTGGATACCTAACATTGCTAATTCAACGCAGTCGCGAACAAACGTCAATTCATTACTGAAGTCATTTCACAGGTAACAAATAATTATTTTAGTAACATTAATAATAAAGAATACCGAGAACTCGGGTATATTTTGAACTTTTGTTTTAAATAATTTAATTAAATTTGAAATGAAATTCAATAAGCATTTAATAAATGACATTATCGCTAAAATTCGCGTTCGAAGACGTAAAAAAAAACTTCGAATTCATTTTGCTGTGAGTGAGAAATGTGTGCTTCTGAAATGATAAACCAAAAAATGTGCACCAAAACCGTATATTATGAAACTTTTATTTATTTTTATAACACTCAATGTGTCTGTGAAGTTTCCGCAAAGAATGTCCAAAATAAAGTGTCAACATTGTGTTAATAATTGCTTCAATCTTTTAACCAGTACCAAAGAAGTGAATTATTTTTTTAAGCGAATTAAATATCATTTTTTCTGTACATGCTATCAACCGGAAATTTGTAATTCTATTATATCTGAAAGATATTAAAATATCAAGAATTTTAACCACGTAAACGCCACCTTGAGAAAATTTGGAATGTACATGAATTTTTCAAATAAATATCTGAGACATCGAAAATTAAAATTTTCAAATTTTGAACCGTTCTCATATTTATCACATTTGAGTCGAACAGTTGTCAAACTGTGGACATATTATATATTCATTTTTTTTTATTTTACTGTCCTAGCCCTCGAAGTCTCTACGTGTTAAATTTATATACTACACCAAAAATGTTGCGCTATGCCTTCATAAAAGAGCCAAAATTAATGATTAGAATTGATTATTTCAGTTACATTTCATATAAATTATCTTGATGTCGCAGTTCTAAAAAAATTAACTTTAATTATTGTTATTTTTTTAAGAATAGAGTGGCACAAGTACAATTGAAAGGTGGCGTCCAAAGAATAAAGAATGTGTTCAATATTGTTAGCGATATATAAACTTGTGGGGGTGATCAAGATAAATACGTTGATGAAAAACGTAAAAGTAAATTTTTTACGACAGTTTTGACACAGTTAAATATTTTTTTGGAATCATAGCTAAATGCGCTACAATCAGCCACCTCAGTGTGTTAAATCACACGTTTTGTTTATATAATATTAACACTTTACAGTCCATGACGCCTCATTGGCGTCATTTTTGAGACAAACGTTACGATCCGGGAACGCACAATGTAGCATATTCGGATACGCGAAGCTATTCTATCAAAAATTAGTATGAATTTTAATTCTTACTTTCAAAATTTATCGATAGATGGATGAGGAATATACACGAGATCTAAAATCAAAATAGAAAAAAACTATTTCGGTGTAGTTATTTAGCGAAAATGTGCGGACCGTAAAGTGTCAAAAAACAAGTTAAGTTGTAATTTCCGTGTAATGAATTGATGTGAGATAGTTTTTACAAAATCTCTATGAAGGAAGTAAAGTTGCGATTCTTAGAAATATGATGAACAATACTCTTTTATCAAATTAAAATAAAAGGTTTATTGGTTATTGTATGTACATTTTTACGAACTATGTGTATTGAATGAATACACAATATTCATACTATATATTAAATATAAATGCTTATTGTCAAAAAATTGACTAACACTTTATTCTGACAATTATTTTTCATCGGTGTATATAAAAAATTTCAATATGTGGGATGAATAATTAATCATTTTTCATTAATTAGCTTAACAGTTTTGGCCTCATTAAATAGTCAAATGAACTTTAATAACATGTAATCGATTCGTTTCTTGCGATAAATTAATTTGTTCTTCTTTTAAAATAATAATCGTGATTATTTTTGTAAAATGTTGACGGAAAATTTATTGAGTAACTAAAGGACTGATAATTTCTCTAAAATACAATAAATGATTTTAGACATGGCCATATAATTGCTTTACATCACTCGATTGTCACCAGTGTTCAGTGTTCCTCAAACTTTTTAAGCCTGCGGTAAAAAAAGGAGAAAAAATCGCAGACTTTACTAATAATAAAATAAAAATGGTTTTTAATGTAATATTTTTCAAATCTTATATTATGAAAGATAGACATAACTCTGACTAACATATATATCATACATTTAACAAGCTGATACAATTAAAATTGAACAAAAACGATCGGTTTTACAACAAATTAATTCGAAACCTGCTGTTGTATCTTTGCTAATATATTGTATACTTTTTGATACACTGCTGTATCTGACAGTTATTTTTCACTACCTTGTGGCATTATTTAAACAATTAAAATCATTTAAGTAAACCAAAAATACAAGTAAACGTGAAAAAAATCCTATTTTTATTATTTTTAAATGGGGATTTTCTTGAAATTTGGTATAATCTGCGGCCTGGTGGAAAGTCTTTGCAGCCTAGCATCGAGCCACGGTCCACCGGTTGGGGAACGCTGGTTTAAATGATAACAATTACGCAAAATATTTAAAATATCTAATCATATATATAAATCAGTTTATCGTGATATATGTAATCTTAAATTTTATGTATTTTATTTACATAATTAAAAATATTAATATATAGAATTTTTTTATCTTTTTAGTCACCTTCAACAATATAATTTTGTTGCAAAATCCTTGTAATATAAATTCATTAAAAATATTTTCAATATCTATAATTATTGTAATTTATATAAGTGAGACAGACACAGTATATAAGAGGTCACGAAATTCCATGTAAAATGTAAAAAAATATTATTTAAAAATTACTCTAAACAAATTTTATTTGCTTTTCGGAATTTTTGGAATATTCAGGCACTGATAAAATGTTGCTAATACAAGGGTATTAATTTATATAAATTTATATTGAATATCGAACAGTTCGTTTATTGAACAAAGCTGTGCGTCTAATGCTAATTACTTATCTTTCACAATAGAACAATCACATCAAATCCATTTATTGTTTTCTAGGGCTAATCTGAAAAACAATGTCAATAAGACCGATTTCTGCCGAGCTGGCACGAATAGCAAAAAACGAGCTTAATGAAGACCCAGAGCGAACGCCATCTGACATTGCTGTCATAAAAGACTGGCTAGGAAAACAACCACATTTATCTAAAATACAAGCGAGTAAGCCTGATTACTTTTACAATATATAGATGTCGGTAGTATTTTTATATAAAATATACGATTAATTATTATTTGTTTTACTAAAAATATTCTGCCAGGTGATCAATGGATTGTAGCCTTCTTAAGATCATCAAAATTCAGTTTGGAAAGATGCAAACAAAAATTGGACATGTACTACACACTTAGATCTCTAGTACCGGAATTTTTCCATAATAGAGATCCTTATGATAAGAAAATTCAAGAAATATTACAATTAGGGTATGTTCTTTACATTTTTAACGATAATTTATTTGATACAATATATTTTGCTCTGGTTTCGCAATGCAAATTGAAGTTATTGCTGACCTGCATATATATATATATTGTTTATTATTCAGCCTTCTGAATTAAATATTATGTAGATACAATGTACTAGATAAAATATCGACATCTAGTGATAACAGGAATAATAAAAATAAATTAAAACATTATTATTCATTGGATGCTTCGGGATAAAAATGGGTCAACAACGGGGTTAAGAGTTATTATTATTCTAATCAACAGATTAAAATATCGATAGAGGGTACTTTATTGAGTTTTACTATCATGTTTAAATAGTTTTTGTACATTTTAAAAATGTTGTCATGTATACACGAATATTTGTTAAATTGGAGTATTCAAGTGCAAATATGAGCTTATCTAAGCCTGGTGTAAATATATGTTTGTTCATATGAATAATAAAAGAGAAATTTAGTAAAGTTTCCCTAATGAAAGAAAATTTTATCAATACAAATAACCGGTTAGTAAAAACGTATTTTTTTATTGATACATTGTTTCTTCGGAAGTATCCGCTTATTCAATATCCATATTTGCTCTTTGAAACGTCAAAGAAACTAGCTGTTTAGTTATAATTGATTATTGAGTAAAAAAATATTTTTAATTTGGTTTTGATGATGAATCACGTGCTATCATAAATTATAACACAACTTTTTCTTTTCAATTGTTTTCAGTCTTTGAACAGGATTAGGTAAATTTATTTATTTTCTCTAGAGTAACGCTTCCGTTCGAGGACATAGATGGACCAGGCGGGTGTCGTGTGTATTTCATGAGACTCGGAATATACGACCCTTCAAAGCACTCCATGTTTGACATCATCAAAGTATCATTTATGATAACTGATATTTTGATGCAAGAAGACGATAACTTTATCATTAGTGGACAGGTATGTTTTGATTGTTGGACGCCATATTTGTTTTGAATATCCACCAATAATCAACGAAGATTGAAAAAAACTTTTCCGGATAAAGATAAGTAAATCTCCGGTGAAAAAAACTGCAATGATAAAAATGAACACAATAATATGTAGATGTTTTTTTGTTGGATAATAATATTTCTTTTCTCACAAATTTAGAATTGAAAACTGAAAATTTATATTTTTTTTTGAATTGTTACAATTTTGTGCGATTCCACGTGTTTTGTCACTAACGACCCGGGTTTCACCTTTCGGCATCTTCAGGCATTCTATCACACGGATGCAACGGAACTGACGTTCAGTCGATATCATAAATTACATAAATAATGCTAGTACGATAAGATTGACTGAACTTTACAATAAATTAGTGAAAATTTATAATTTAAATCAACAAAAATATAAGAAATAAATTTAAAAACTGAATAAATATATTGATTGAATTGGCATTCACTTGTTAGAACTCCATTATAACATGGTGAAAAAAATAGCACTATATTTTAGATCTACAAAATATATATTTTTTAACATTGTTGATAGCTATTTCGGCTCACGTCATCATGATGGATCATCGGTTCTGACGATGGCGTGAGCTGAAATAGCTATCAAATATTTTAAAAAAAAATGTAGAACTAAAATACATTGCTATTTTTTCACCGTGAATAAATACATGTTGGATAACGTTTTTAGTATTGGGGTTTAACTTTGTATATTTACTCTTTATGTGTAGCATATGGTCTCGTAATGAAAGTTTCCCAACAAAAGAATTCCTGCAAGAACAATTGGTAACTCAATTTTTCAATCTCTCGTTTTTAATATTGTGATAAGAATGCGTATATAAAGATGGAGTTAGGTCGGGACTTATATAAAGCTTCTTGTTTTCGCTTCTCTTCATTTTTTAATATTCATAGTGGTGAAAGATTTCTTGGATGTTGTCAATATGCATGCCTTCGAATGAAAATCAAATTTACAAAATTAATTTATGAAACTCTTTTTTCTATGGCTTGAACCTCGGCATGTATATTTACAATAAAAATAGTAAATTTGATTTCAGTTATCTTAATCGAATGATTTTAATCTTTACTTCTCCCAAGAAAAAATGTCGCTCATGTACAATAGAATTAATATTAACTGTTAGTATTTCATTAAATGCATACAGTTGACGGCAAGGTGTGTTACCCAACAAACAATTGAACCATATATTAAACACTTATTTATATCACGGTGAAAAAAATAGCAATGTATTTTAGTTCCACAAAATTATTTTTTTAAATATATTTGAAAGCTATTTCGGCTCACGCCATCGTCAGAACCATGCTTAAACGTACATTTGCTTACCTATATATAGCTGTGTAGAAAAGGTACACAATAAATCTTCTCTCATCATTCTCTCAAAATACATTACTATTTTTTTCACCGTGTCATAATGGAGTTCTAACAAGTGAATGCCAATTCAATCAATAAACTTATTTATATTTTCTTTAACAACAAAAAACGCTTAAAGTTTTGTTATTATCTCGTCTAAAATTACCACCTAAGTTTTTGTGTAATATCGCCGATATATTTACAAACAAAAAATGATTATAAACTAACGTTGTTTTTTTTCAGTTGATGTTATTAGATATGAAGAATATGTCTTTCGGAACCGTTTCCCAATTCACTCCAGCCTTGGCTAAAAAAGCGACAATGTCGTCTGAAAAAAGTTACCCTTTGAGACAAAAGGGTATTCATATCATAAATACACCTCCAGGGTTCGAAATGGGATACGCTTTATTCAAGAGTTTTTTGAGTCAAAAACAACAAAATAGGGTAGGTGTATTTTCCGAATGACTTTCAATATAGACACGGTATGGTATATTATAAATAAACTTTCGTTGCCAATATTTTATTTTGCTTACAGATACACGTTCACAATTTAGATATGAATGGTTTAAAAAAATCAATTCCAGCTCACATATTGCCTACTGATTTCGGCGGCACTGGAAAACCTTTGAGTGAATTGACAGGTGCGTAGTATCTATTAATATTAAGCACGGCTTATATTGATAAAAATTAAAATAATAACGTCATTTGCTGTTCACAACCGTAAAAAAATTTATATAATAATTAATCAGTATACCAAGAGCTTTCCACTAATTCAGTTTTATTTTCCATGTGTATTGTACAGCTCTGAAATTGCTATTTTTTAAAAAGCAAATAAAAATTTCGATGTTTTTGTTTTTACGGGAAAGGTAAAATATTAAAGAAATAATTTAAGCTACCAAATGAGGATGCATTATATAATTTGAATATCAAATTCGCTTTGTAAATTTCCTTATATTATGTCACTCACGACCTGGTATCTTCAGGGAGCCCATGCAAACTATTGTATATATTGTGTCCGTGTGATAGAATGCCTAAGGGCGGAACCCGGGCAGTGAGTGTCAAAACATTAAAAAAAATATGAAACATTTAATTTTTAACTCACTGACAGTTAAGATCTCAACTTTTGAGAAGGCAATCTGCATGTATTGATAGTTGAAACTCAAAAATATCAACAGTGTAAAAACTTTAATTTATAATGTATTTTTTGTGTTAAAACCTTTTCTACTGAATTCGTTTTGGAAACACTCTTAGTATAAATATTTTTACTATGTTCAGCAGCGGTTATTTTTTGGATTAAAATAACTTTTTTTTATTATCCGATAGTTAAAAAATAAATCTGCTAAATTCAAGGCCGCATGGGTATACTTGATTTTTAAAGGTAACCAACCATTGTGCGTTTTCATCAAATGATTGTCTATTCTTTTTTCTTTCTTCAGAACTTTGGAAAAAGAAAGTTGAAAGCTATCGTGATTGGTTCCTGGCTGACGAATCAAATAGATCCGACGAGAAGAAAAGATTGGGAAAACCTCAGACTAGTGAAGACCTATTTGGAATTGATGGTTCTTTTAGAAAACTGAATTATGATTGATACTAAATTTGTGCCATACATTTTTTACCTGTCAATGATAATTCCTACCATACGTTAAATGTTTAAGCATATGAAAACAATTTGTTGTAAGCTTTAAATTTAACCAGAAATAAATTATTACTTATTTGTAAAAATCGTTATATTATGAGTTTTTGAAAACCTTAAAAAAATCTCTTGACATATTCATATTGATAATCGTAGCGCAAATACAAGGTGTGCATTGAATGACTTCTCTATATTTAATACATGTACACCAAAATATATTGCAATGAGTGGTTTTGAATGTATGTGAGATTATGTACTAAAACTGGCTTTATTTCAGTACAGTTTATGGAGAAAAAAGATCCGCGATAAAACGAACAAATTAGTGAATTTTTTTCCATCATTTTGTTTCATAACATATTCAAAGATATTCGTTGAAGACCGAAGTTTGCCCGCTGGCCGTGATTTTAGTATGCTTGATGTTCACATTTTTTACGCAACGTATAGGGCTGTGAAAATAAATATTTTGGTTATTTTGACATTTATACGTGAATTAATTTGAAGTTATTTGCCATCGGGGAAAGTAAATTTTTGTTTACTGATTTGAAATAAAGATTTCGAAGTGACGTGCGAATAAAATGCCCAGAGGGATAATAAGTAATGTCAACGGTAAATTATGAGCTTACCACTTAAAGTTTTAATTATTTATATTAACGACCATCATAAATGAAAATTACACGAAAGCCATAACAATAACACACTAATACAAAAACTTGTTTATTGTATATAATATAATAAATCAAAAACCAGTTTTACTTAAAACTTAAATTATTGACATTAGATTGTTACTGGAACCATTAAGTGTATTAATAACTAATTTGCAAAATTTAATGGAAAAATACAATATTTTAATGGTACAACATTTTTAATTATAATTGAGAGCAATAAGGTTATCAGAATAGTAATTGAAAATACAAATAGAAACACTAAAATATAAAATGTAAATTGACCGCAATAATATTCAGTATTCTATCTACCGATGACTCACATATCTCAGTTTTGGATGAGTCAATACTTTATAATTATTTTATCGAGACTTAAAACATTAGCGTCACGTTGAAATTTAATTACAACATTTGATATATGTTAATATGATTCATTAAATATTGTTTTTAAAACAAAAGATTAATAATTGTCGGTTTTTATTGATAAAATACACCACGCAACAAAATAAAAATATATCTCATTGAAAATATGACAAATGATGATAGCATTAATTTATAGATTGCCAAATTGCGTGTGAAACTGATCGATCGCAATGAAAAAGTGGCAAGCATAATTAATAGCTCTTTCTCCGGATATAAGAGTTTTAAAATTGAAAGAAAATATTTGTAAAATAGCCGTATTATACAATATCTAATATAAGAGAAGTAATTTATATAATATAAAAAAATGAATTTTTGAAACATGGTCACCTGATATTTAATTCCACCGTTACCCACCAATTTGGAATAAGTAGGCGATTGACAAAACAGTGGTTATCACGTTAAATTTAACTGTGGACACATTATAAACATCAGCGATCATATGGAAATGGCTCGTGGCCGCACCAAATGTGATAAAAATAGTTTCGATATTTATTTTTTTATATAGTGCATTGTATTGAATGATCTTTCACAATATATACAGTTGTAAGTAAAATCGTCAAAATAAATAAAGCAATTGTTGTTAATTCTTTATATTAACTTGATTCATGTTCAACGTATAACTTCGACCAAAATTTTTGAACATTTTTACTTAACACCGACTAAGTGTTGGATAAGTCAGGTTTATTCAATCAATTTAAAAAAAATAATAATTTTACAAATTCATTTGTAAAAACACATTTTTTTTAAATATCAATATTTATTATAAAACTGTTGGTGACCGCACATGAGAACCACTGGTCTAAAACTAACAAATTGTATTTTTTGTACCCAAATACATTTTAGACGCCTCATACTTATTATGGTAACAATATAACTTACAAGATGGCGATATTTGATTCATTTCATATTAGGTTACTATTTTTTATTTACATATTTTAAAATTATCGGTTTATTTTGTGGGCGCATAAAACAAATGAGTTTTTACAATTTTATTCACAGCACATGTTATTTTATTTAAACTTGCCTCTTTATCTGTTAGTACGACATTCTACCGCCAGGATTTCGATTTTGCGCCATTTTTTTAAATTGATACTGCAAGGTTCTCTCTTTTTGATAGCGGGACATTTTGGAGTGTTCGCACACACCGTTTGAAAACTGGACCCCTGGTCGCAATATATATGATAATATTACTTACAATAATTCTAGCTATTATCTTTTGAGGTGCCTTAAATATGGATTTCTGTCCTAAGTGGAGAACTGAGTACTTAAAATTCGTTTAGTTTATGTTCACGAAGATTGAACTATAAAGTTCTTACAGTATGTAAAGTTCTATTATTCTGTTTCATTTCCTTACGTGAACCTTAGGGGAAATTTACTCAGGTTCGTTAGATTGGGCGTAGATCCGGTTGGTTTTGTCAACTTAGTGATAAAGAGCATATTCACTTTTAAGGTGTTAACTGTCACTTCTTGATGGAAAGGCATGATATTTTAAATAATAAAAACACATTTTTTTAGTACTTCTTTAATAAATTTATTATTAATTTTAGATCTTGAGAAAAGATAACCATTCAGATTTTCTTGAGAATTCTCAATCACAATTGCTTTGTATGAAGTACAAACAGAATATGTATGTATATCATATCTGATTTTGTTTTGCATTACTAATTATGATCACAGTACATATTTGGTAAGATAAGTTATGAAATGCGTTGGTTCAATGCCGAGATATTATGCATATAAGTACTGTTTCAATGTGTTATCAAAACATATGCATTTATATTATAGACTAGATAATTAAGACTGAGACGATTTCACATATGTTATGAGAAAACGGAATAAGAACTTTTGTCGAAAAGCAAAAAAAGCGATCTATCATACAATATGTTTCCTGTCTTCAACTCGTTTATCCCGGGGTGATGCTATAACATACCACGTTAAAAAGATATAAAAATTAAATGAATAACATTGAAATTTATAATTGTGTTTTCTGATGCCTTCGTTCAATTTAATTTCAATGTCATAACAAGTCAGCTAAATACATACAATAAAATTATTCATAATTTATATTTAAAAAAATATATTTGAAAATTGCCCCTTTACAATATACTGCATATAAGAAGTCGATATTACTCGTTTTCTATGGGATAATAGAAAATAATTTAGAATATTTTGGTTACTATCTGTTTTTTCATAAGGCTAAAAACAATTATAAAATGTCGACTTCATGCAGGTCTACAACTTATAAAAATTTCAAGACAAACATTCAGCATCGTAAGAAAAACATAAATAAATATTAAATGTGAATTGTTAGAACTTTGTATGATTCCACATGTTTTGTCACTAAACACCTAGGTTTCGCCTTACTGCATCTTCCGGAATTGTATCACACGGGTGCAACAGAACTGATGAACGAACATGATGATGCCGAAAAGTGTTGTGACAATTCATATTTGATATTGAAATTCCATCAAGTCCTTTCAGTCGATATCATAAATTAAAAATAACTATCTTTTGCGGTGCAGTAATTTATTATTTTTATATATTTTTTATTTTATGTGTTGAAATTATGTGCACGTTTGCATCGGGCAAGCTTTGTGAAATGTTAAATATGTATTCTTTATTGTTTTCACAATGTGTCCTCGTGACTGAAAATTCAATTATATTTATTGTTAGCTATGTCTACCAACGCCTTTGTCAGAACTATTTTTAAATGCGACTTTTACAAATAAGTTGTCAATTCATGTCGTAAAATTACATTAGAATATGGTGAAAATAGAAAAAACGATTATTTAACAAAAACAGATTGACATCTTTCATTTGTAAGTTACTCGATTCTACCACTATTATAGAAAATTATTACAATAGAAAGATAGCCGTTTTATTGTATTGTTTATATTATTTACGAAAAATTGACGAGGCAAAAAGGAACGTAGTTAATTAATTCCTCAGATCCAGTGTCCAAAACCATATAAAAATATTCTATGACATTTTCAAAAACTGTTTTTGATTTATTTCCATAGGAACTTAATGCATTGTTTTGAAAGTGTTGGGGGGCAAATTTGCGCGATGTCGCATCCCTTCCTTGCCACTTTTGATATTAAGAATTTTATTTACATTATTTTATAATAAAACACTTAAACCATACATATAACATTAATGTGGTAAAATATTAAAAGTATGACCTTTTTTATTAATTAAATCAAAATTTCATCATCTTTTTTGTGTATTATTCGAAAATTTTATACATTAAAAAGTTGTATTTTGCAAGAAAAGGATACTCACTTAGTGTTCTGAATGATATAATTAAAGAAAAAAATCTATTATGTGTAAAAAGAAAGGACTTAAGAGGTTAAAACATATCTAAATCACGGCACTTAGCTGATGTCTGGCAATGATTTTTAAGTAGAGAGTTCAATTGTTCATAATATGATATTTAATTCGGTAGGTAAATAATTTCGTGGAAGGGTTAAATGCGTTCATTATACTTTCCGTCACAGAGAGGTTAAGTTGAGGTCATCGAATCGAAATATTTCAATCATTGAGTGAAGAATGTCAGATATTTACGATTTTGCATAAAAACTATGCTTTGTCGAAGCGATAATAATCAATGAAAAAAGCAATACAAAGATAATAAAACTAGATATGAAGAAAACGTTATCAAAACAATTTTTACAAAAATCATTCTAGTATATTATACGTCAAAAAGTATGGAAAGAAATAGGGTAATAGATTTAGTGATCGACCAGCTTATTATAAGAGCTTTATTGAAGGACATATTTGTTTTTCATATTGAACAAGTAAGTTTGTAAATTGTTTTTATATACATAAGTCATAATATTTAACATAATAATTACAAAAAAGGTACAGTTATTGGCCATTTTCTAGAGGTTGCCAGCCTAAAATATACAACTAATGTTTTTTTCATAAAATAAAAAGTGTCTAATCTTTCAATATAATCGACGATACAACTCTTTGAACTATCACAAAGTGATTATAGCAGTGATATTACATTTTTTTCTAAAAAATTACACAGATTTTATAAATTCACTTTTTGTAAAAAGTTTAGATGTTTCTCAATTAAATAACTAAATTTAAAAGGTCCCACATATACATCATCATTTTGTGATAGAAAGAACTCGTTTCGTTTTTTATTTATGAAGACATTAAAGCTTAAATTTCTCTACACAATTTTGATGTGAACCATTATATATATATATACACATATTCGTAATTCATTACGAGATTTATAATGCCCTTACATATCATTTGATTTGTTTCAATTTTAATCACGTACTTGGGTACTAAAAAGTCTTGTACATTTTTATTGTGCATAACCAAATATATTTCTTCACATTCTTTATGAAACTTTTTATTCTCTTCTCAAAAAGAACGACATTGTTTTGCCGGAACAAGTATTTTCGAAATCTAACAGACGAATTAATTTGTAGAATTTTTCACATTTTTTTAAATATTAATATTCAAAATTTAGTTCATCTGGTGATGACACATGAGAAACAGTAGATTAAAGTGATAATATGTGTTTTATAAAGTATAAGGAACAATTTTGCCACAAATACGTGTTAGAACTGAATTGTGTGCTGCTGTCAGTAACATCTAGTATTTGCACATCAGTGAATGACTGCCAACGACTGTATCTGTTACCCTATGTTTCTTAATTTATTCCAACGTTCAGTCATGTGGACAAATCATTAAAAAACAGTTTCCTACTAGCATGATCAACAAGGACGGCACACCATTGCAAAATAACGTTCCATAACAGTTCTATTCAATATAATATAAAAATGGGCGTGAAATTTACGTGGCTACCTGATATATATATTTTTAATCATATAAATGTTAAGAGCTGAGAGAGTTTTTTAATATGAAACTATTCTAAGAATATTAAAAAAAAATGTATAAAGACAAACACAACATGCACGTGCTTGTGGCCTGTAAAGAACAGCGGCTTCAAAAATGATCAATGTAATTTTAAATCTACATTTGATATTTATTTTATATGTATTTCAAATAATATTGCAATTATTACTTATGCTGAATAAGTCATAAATCTACTTTTATAATATTTATGAAATGTTTGTGATTAAAAGAAATAAACAAATACAGAACTTTATATGCCTAATATAATATATATGAAAATTCTGTCTTAAGTTTGTGACGCATTTTGCCATCCCACATATAAGGTCGTCAAATTGCCTCAGGGGCCTCCCAATCATATAATCCTGATTTATTTATTGCTTTGTTTATTATACGGCAAAAGTAGGTATCGAATTTAGTCATGAGGCTTCTTAAATGCACAAATCTACTCTAATTATTATATTTTTTATTCATATGTGTACAAAAGTAGGTTTTGTTATGCACTAGAAATCGTTAAACGTTAAAAACCATTCCATTATTTATTATATGAATTTTACAAACCCATAATGGCATTCTTCGATCATTTTTACAAAAGCAAGTGTTTCAATCCAAACAGCATTTATTGATTTAATTGACATATTTGGTAGAAAACCATTTCAAAAGCATTAATTTATTTTTGATTGATTTTCACAAACTTTAAACAGGCCTGTTAAGCAAAAACAAGAGTGATAATACAAGCGTATGTCCAGTCATTGCTTTGAATGTTTCGCAGGTGCGTGAGGCGTGCAATACAATGAATAAGACATTGGTATCACCAATGGCAGACAGTGTGTCGCAATAAATCGTGACTGTAATAATTATCATGCTAAACAATGAAGACTAGAAAGATCCAATTATTATCATTATTATTATTATTGTAAAATTCGGTATTACAAAACTTCGAGCTAGTATCTTTTTTAGGTAGAAACTGAAAACTGGAAATCTTTCTTGTTGTTTATGGTAAATTATATTCAAAATTTACTCAGGGAAAAATTTCGTCTAGATAAACACTTAATTCATATTGTTGTAAAGAAACTATTATAATATAAGATACAGCGATAAGAATATTCCGATCTTTGGTAAGTAACGGCGTAAATTTTAGAAAAAATCAGAGCTAAAATTAATACTATTGTAGATTAATGCTATATGGAAGTCAGAAGCAGTGAAATTATATTTTAATTGAAAATTGATATATTGTTTATAAAAATTCATACCAAAAATGATCGCAATTATCACTAGTAAAACAAAAAGCTGACTTACTGACATTCACAAGGAAAACTACAGTATGCTTTGTATTACAATGGTTTTTTTGCTTATAAATATAATAAACTGTGTTTCTATCTACCAAACATGACACATGGAAAAATTATAAAAAAACGTTACTATCTGAATGATTAAATTCATGTCCGATTTACTTTTTAATAAATCGAATTTTATAAACTTTTGAAAGCCCTATAGTTATTAGGTTCTAAGCTAAGACACGTTATTTGGACACCACAGGCGCGTAAGCCTTCGAATATGCAAACATATATCCTTATATCGATTGTAAAAATCTGTTCGTTTTGAGATTCGACCCCAGAAGGTTTGTAACTCCTTAGCAGTGAAGTGTTTTGTAGAAGAGAATTGACCATATCTAGCGTTGGTTTGTCTATGTGTAAATAATGAGTTGCATAAACTTGGGGTTATTTGCAATATTCCCGCTAAAGGGCCTTTGACCTTTTTAATTACCGATTTACAACTATTATTTTATGCTGTAATCATTAACTCACAATAAGTTTGCGTTGAGCGGTAGCGGTGTGTAAAGACATTTTTAACCTTTCCAGGAGCATGTACGTATTAGTAGGTCGACGCAATTTTTTTATAAAGGAGTATGGACGTACTTGTCGTATATGTCAACAATTATTTTGATAATATATTCAAGAGCTATGTGTCACTGGTGTGTGATCCCTGGATTATGCAACTGTCATATTTTTTCAACAATGATTTGATTAAAGAAAAGTTAAAAAAAACTCACTCTTCACAGCACAGTTCAAATAAATTAGTTACTCCTGGAAAGGTTAAAAATTATTGGTCTATAAAAAAAGAACGGTTTAGTGTTTTTTTTACTATAAAAGTATTTTAAGAGAAATTTTGAAAAGCAAAAAATTATTATATTTCATAATACATTAAAAAAAAATTCAGGTGATGATTTGTTTGAATTTATTTTTCATTGTTTTTTTAAGTACACCTAAGCCTCGTATAGCACGGTTTTACATAACACGGATGTATAAATTGTGACATATTTTTATACAACACGCTTCATATAACAAGGTTTACGGGAAAAAGATAATTAAAATGAAATGAATTGAATAAATCCACCTTAATCAATGACTCGGAAAGCATTTGCAGCGAAGTAGCTACATGTTTCATATTAAAAACAATAAATGAAGGCTTGGAATTGGCTAATTAATTTTTTTTTTATTGATGATGATCCTACAATGGAAAGGAGTTCAAAATTTAAGACGGAATTACAAAACGTTTTGGAATGTCTAAAGGAAATGCGTAAATTATACGCTAAAAGCAGGCAATCGCTTATCAACGATTTCTTAAAAACACAACCTATCTCGAAAAAAAGTAAAATATATAGAATTCTAAGTGAAAGCGATGATAAAAATAAAAAAATGGTGTATTATGCTATTAAGGTTTCTTTAAATTAACATGTAAATGCATACTTCTTTAATTAAAAAAATGAAGTACAAATTTATATAAACTATCATCGATTTAAATGTTTTTTGGAACACCAACCTTAATTTTCTATGAACTTCAAACCTTGTATAACACGGATTTGTATTACACGAGGTTTTCGTGGAACCGTATAGCCGTGTTATACGAGGCCCATGTGTACTCGCTGGCTGAAATTAAATTTGACAAAATGCTCGCGCGACACCTTGTGCCTACCCCTGACCAAAACCAGTAATAAATTGGCTTGTAAAGAAATCAAAACAATGCTTATCACAATATGCATAAAATTATAAAAATTTAACTGTTCCGATTTGACATATTGGCATTTAATATTTGTTGCATTACAGTGCATTCAATACACATGCCATTGGCTACATACATGAAAAGTATAATATACATACGAAAGTACACAACACATACTTACATACATAGCGCATTATTCAAATTATTATTATATGAGAGCAAAGTGCGAGTATTTACAGCATAACGCTGCGACATACGTTTCAAAACGTTTGGTATTGCCAGCTCAAGAATAAATCCCCATTATGGGGAGACCACATAAAGAATATAACTTACATTGTGTAACGATTTGAAAAATTTGTCTTTTAAGCAATATATCCTATATATATATATTTACAAATATTTTATTTTTATTTTTGGTGTTTGGGTCTAGTCAGTGGCGGATTTTGGATGTGAAAAGACCTTTTGTTCAAATAGTTTCAATATTTTTTTGATATATAGATTTTTTAAATCTAATTTTGATATCAAAAATCTCGTTTTTTATGTCAAATTTGTTCCTGTTATATCATAAATTTATTAACATTGCAGGATTGTATATCAATTCGAAAAAGAGAAATATGTAAAAAAATGACTGACTAAATTTGTTGGATGGCGTTTTTTGTGTTGACTTTGAGGGCGTCAATTGTTTGCGTCTTATAAGCAAAGATATTTTTTTATCGGAGTTATTTTTTATTTAACGACTCCACAGCCCTGTGAATATCTGACAATAAATTTTACATATGCCACTTTAACAATTTTTGAGCTTTATTGAAAGACTCTTTTAGTGAAATTTAGTGAAAACCAGTAAATAATTTTTTATATACGATAAAAATCAGAACTTTAAAAAATGTACGAAAACATAATGCGTGAATGTCAAGGGATAAATATATTTAAAAATATTCAGAGAAAATTTCCTAAAATAAAAGTGCAGGTGAGTGACTCCTTGAACTGTATTGTGCTGCATGTTTTATATTATATGTTGATTTTTACTGTCTGTTGGTAATTTGTTGTACGTAATGTTTTTTTTGTTGGAAATTTAATAACTGGTGGAAAATTGGTGGAAAATCACACATTCAGTTCAGGGCACCAATATGTAAAATTGTATTATTTGAGAGAATTTCTTGAATGTTTCAAATTTACTAAATGATTTTTTTAAGTATCATTTGATATAGCAGGTAATGTGTAATACTGATTATTAGAAATTACTTACTTACGATTCACTGATTATTAGAAATTATGCAAATTTATTAGCGGTATTTATTAAATTTTAGGGTCGAAAAAAAGATTAGCTAGTTATTTAGTTAGTTATTAACTAGTTTTTATTTAAATCTGCAGAATAGTCTGTAATATGAAATAACAATTGCTCTCGATAATTAATGATATTTAATTACTAAAAATAAAGGAATTAAAATTCCAGAAATTGTTGCTAGCAACTATTTCGAGCATTTGACAATACAGTGTGTGCTGTGACTACGTACTGATAAGATATGTTAGTGTCGCCCACATCGTGTTTTCTAGTTACGCGAAACTCGTTTCTGTCGAGTCGGTCTTCTGGCACGACCCAGCACTCAGTGAAGTTTCGTCGCACAAAATATCAGTGATTTTTTAAAATTAATCAAGACCGCGGTATCTATTTATAAATTGATATTTTGAATTTGCAATGTGAACGAGCAGTAGCACGTTATAGTGAATTTAATGCGAGTGTTTTGCGTAGTTCACGGTGCGTTTGTTTAATATGATTTATAAAGATAAGAAAAGTTGTGTGATTTAAAATAATTATTCATAATGAAGAGAACTAGCGTTGTAAACAGTAGTGACGATACAAATAATTGTGATATAAAAGGTCAGGAAAGTACAGGCGGAGTTGGGATTATTCATAGAAGATTACAACAGTTTGAAAAAAAAAATATGACTATAAAACCACCGATTAAACCCAAGCCGACTACAGATACATTGTATCAATCAAGTCTCTACCGGCAACAATCGATTGAAAAAGTTAGATCAGAATTACGTAGAAAACTTGAACTAGAAATGCAAATGCTTCCGAATGATCGACCAAACTCGGTAACGAAGACAATTTATTTGAAAAAAACGTTGACTATACCTCAAACAAGCTTCTTAGATACCTCTGAAAAAAAAGTCATAGAAAATGTAAATATTATAAAGAATGATTCATTCCTTGCTGCTTTGGCAGCAAAAATTGTAATGAGAAATGATAGCTTTACTTCGCATTCGGAGGAATCTAGCGAATGGTCTCAAAGTTTGTGTAACAGTGGTAGAAATAGCGCTCATAAAATAATGACATCAGTCAATAATAAACCGGTAGAAGCAATTTCATTTCTATATAAAAATCGTGAACAAGATAATGATAGTCAAACTAAAACATCACGATTACTTGTTCGTAAACATGAACCCAAAGATGAGGCAGAATATGAAATAATGCATGAAAATAATAAAAATTCTATTCATAATTTACAAAGTAGATTAAGTCCATCAAAAATAGATACTGGATCATTTTTATATAGAAATTCGGTATCTGGCGATGGAAAATATCACAAGGATCTTTATAAAAGTCCTCACCGAGAAGTACCAGAGTTAGAAGCTGAATATGACGTAATACTAGAAAATGATAAGAAATCTGCACATGTATTAATAACCGCAGATAATTTTGTTAGTTCAGTAGATGCTGCATCATTTTTGTACAAAAATTGTCAAAAAAACAAAGACAATCAAACTAGAACATCACAAACACTTGTTCATGAACATGAACCCAAAAAAGAGGCAGAATATGAAATATTACCTGAACATAATAAAAATTCTACTCCTCATTTACCAAATAGATTAAGTGCGTCACAAATTGAGGATGGATCATTATTATATAGTAACTCGATATCTCAAGATGAAAAATATTCAAAAGGTCTTTGTGAAAATCCTAAGAGGGAAGTACTGGATGAAGAAGCAGAATATGACGTTATATTACAAAATTATATGATGAATTCTCCTTGTATAATAAGGAGCACGTATAGCAACCCAGTGGATTCTGTAACTTCTTTGTCTAAAAACTCTGAAAAATTCATTGAGAAACGTGAAAAACTCAACAATAATCTAACACTCGCAGAAGAAGAATATAGTTGTATATCGGAATATGAAAAT
This sequence comes from Himalopsyche japonica, assembly GCA_028555115.1. Lineage (NCBI taxonomy): Eukaryota > Metazoa > Arthropoda > Insecta > Trichoptera > Rhyacophilidae > Himalopsyche > Himalopsyche japonica. Next base: position 1,394,658 of record JAHFWJ010000442.1, on the reverse strand, counting down.
TATACTATCGACACCCAAAGGAATAATGCTCATACACACCCGTTTGATTTTAACAATAATGGTGACTCTAGGAATAATTTTGATACGAGATTTGTAAATAATTCCAGTCCTATTTACAACGAGATCGAAAGTGACGAAGAAAATTTATACGAAACGATAGGATGCCACAAACCCTGTATACAGAAAACGACCCAAGACAATTCAAGTTTGGAAAACCTTGCAGATTCTAATACTGTTGGTGCGGTAAACGAATTTTGTAAACATGCAAATACGGACAGCGCTAGGAATACATTAGGATCTCCAGAAAAATATAAAAGGTACGTAATAAATAAACAAAAAATATTTATGATAAATATTGTTTACAGACTTTTGACTATATCGATATTAAATTAACTGCAGTTATGCATTGTTTTCAGCACTATTAAGTCACTTCAGTTAAAGGTTAGCTTGTTGTTAGGCGTACTAAATTCACAATCGTATTGATATTTACTTAACTACTAAGATATTAACTTAATCAGTAACATTTCATAAGTGACCACTCAAAAATAGTACAAAATTGAAAACTGTTTACTTTTAAAAACAAACAAACGTGTGGAACGGCATTACATTCAGCAGCGTATACTACTCGACTTAATACCGGTCAAGGCTTATTATATAACATATTTTTTGCGTTTGTTGAAAACTAAATCAAATAAAATTAATAAAATTTAAAAAAAAGTTATCCTTACTTAGCAATAACATATATCGAAAAGACTTGACGAGAAGGAAAAAAATCATTACTGTGATATCGATCTGATACGGATAAAAGCTTTAAAAGCAACTAAAATATGAATGTTCTGCATGAAACACACTGAAATCTCTTCGAATTATGATAATTAATTATCTTATAAATCAATTGCAAGGCATTGTAATTAATTCACTTCAGTGCAAATCAATCGTACTCTCCGATATATGAAAATTATTTGCGTCTCTGCGGAAAAAAAATGATTAGACATAACAACTTTAATATAGTAAATGAAAACGGAAAAAGAGAAAAAAGTTATTCGCAACGATTCAAATACGCTCATTCATGCGAACTACAGACTCGTTCACTATAAGGATTGAGTAATTTGCGAAAGACTTAGTGTATTAATAACCCTTGAAATAGTTTATAGCTTCATTAATTTGTGATATTTGTACGCCACTGATCCGAATCAAATATATCGTCGTCGCAAAACTAAAATGAGCCATAAATAAGTATTAATTTAAACCCATTTTAGGTGATTTTAGTTAACGTGAAAAGAAAATATATGGTTATTATTTCGTAGTATTTGAAGTGTAATGAAGATTAAACAAAATTTGACTTGCTTCTCAAAGATTTAGTTGCAAATTTATTTTTCCATTGAGGTGTCTTAAGTTTGTTTTCGTAAATTTTAATTTGTCCATCTTTTAAAGAAAAAAACAACTAACAAAACTGCCCTAATAGCACTAGTAGCCTTTTGCTTTTGGGGTGACGATATTATTAAAAAAACGAAATAACACACTAAGAAAATATTCGAACTCAGAAGGAAGTTTTGCTTTAAACAAAGAAATAAATTTAGAATTAATGATTTTTGTTATATGAATTCTTGAAAATAATACAGCGTATACAATCATTTGTTAAAGGTTTTTTTTTGTTTTTTAACCTTCAAAAAATAAAGATTAAATATGCAATAGGTACTATTAGATTCTAAAATTATCTCCAACCACTTTGCAGAATTTTACAAGCTTATGTGACTCTTAAACGGTGTGAATAGTAATTTCGAATACAGATGTCACATTTATTGAAAAATTGTTAGTATTTATTTCTGGTATAATTAAATTTAATTCCATTAATCTTTCCCAAAAACAAACGATATTCATTCTAAAAGTTTTACAATATAAACGCTCAAAGTTTGTTAGGCTATTGTAGCCATCTAGTTTAAGCGAAATCTGACAAATTTATTGTGAATTATTTAAAAAAGTACGGCAAATTACCATGGAAGATTATATTGTTGAACAACGTGTGGAAATCATTAAATTCGGATGCTTAATATAAAAAAAATATTTCTTATTAGGGGAAAAAAATGTTCTTTTTGGGCTATCTTAAATCTTAAGTCTTTGCGAATAAACCGCAAACAATTGACGGCCTCAAAGTCAACATAATAAACGTCATCCAACAAATTCAGCCAGATTTATGCGACAAAGTCATTGAAAATTGGACCTCCCAAATACATGTCACCAAGCAAAGCCGCGTTTTACATTTAAATAACGTTCCATTCTCCATTTTATACCATAAAATAAACTGGCAGATGAAAGAAATAGTGGATATATCGTACACAACTTGTTTTATTTACATGTACGCAAATTTCAAGCGTCCTTGTTGAAAGACCTTTTTGATGATCAAGATATATATATAGATATGTAAAAATTGTTGAACATCATTGAAATAAAACTTTACACTTCATTTTTAAAAAATAATACTAGTCATTCAAGAAACTGTAGTAATAACACTGTTTTCAAAATAAATTTCTGGTAAAAGGAAAGTTGAAAGATTAACTAACCTATTTTATAGTTATCATGTTAGATTTGCTTAGTAAAAATATGTTATTAAAATCCCTATGACGTTTCATCACGTAAATTATCATAGTTAAACTAAACAGTAAAATAGATCGACGTCACAAAAACAATGCATCTTTAGCTGCAGTAAAACAATTCTTATTATTGTTTGTTATTAAACTCGTATAAAAATACAATTACCTCAAACGATGAATAAAATAATAGCGTTGAAAATCTGCTAAATAACTGAATTAGCAGAAAATTGGTGCAATAATTATTATATGTGTCCACCGGAAAACTAGCTGTATTTTAGTATTGTGAAATATAAACAAAACAAAAGATTTATTATTTTCAATTACTGTAATAAATGATATGTAAAACAGTTAATAAACATCTTAAAAGAAGGTTACGAACACGTCATGAACGTGATTATTGAATAAATCGATTAAAGGTATAGTGTTCAAGTACATTTATTTGTGTAATCAAAAGGTCAATTACACCACCCTCCGTGCATAGTAAATATTTAAAAATACAAAATTTATTAAGTCATCACCTTGATTGATGATAAATTTTACTTTTGTATAAATAATATGCGAACATAACCATATGAAATGTAACCTTCGTTATATTATTGTCAGATAATACTCATTTCTGAACACATTTTTTGCTGTACCATTAATCATTATCAGCTGTTTAAATGATTCAAAAGTTTCCGCCTCAAACACTCCATAAGAAAGGAGACTTACTTTAGCGGGCAAAATTTAAGATATTTTTATTTGTATCGAAAAGTGGACTCAATAATTGCTGACGTTTAACTGTTGGTTGAAGTGTGTTGATATTAGAAAATACAAATACTTTTTATATTGTTATAACACTTTCGTGTACAAGCTAATTTTTGTGTCAAAATATTGCCTGATTTGTTCAAATAACCTTAATAAGTTTATTCAACGTCACATAATTATTTTTTGAAATAGAATTTTTTTGAAGTGTTGGAGTTTGCTTTGCGTGTATCAGCAGAGAAGGGGATAAAATCGATAAATAAAAAAAAATAGAGATTTTATACTTCAAGCTTACTAATACAATGAAACGCCATATCGTTTTTCTCAACAAATAACTTTAAGCACCTCACGTCGTAGAGAAAACAAATCAAAAACATTTAATAAAAACAAATATTTAATAAGTGTGTTCTTTGCGGTATTTTCGAATATTCGACGACAATAAAAATAGATAATCAATGTGCTACATAAATTTTATTCTTTTTTGGAATACACATAAAAAATTATTGTCTGTATTAAAACACTTTAATCATTAAGTAATGATAACAAAGGTAGATAAAGTTAATCTTACGTGTTGCTAGTCAAATTTGCCATATGTGATTGATACTATCTGTGATTGTTTGAAATAAATAGCTGTGCAAAATATTTTGGAATAATGTAAAAGTTACACCTGTGTATTGGCTAAGAGTTTAAATTTACCTTGTACTCTCTGAAAATTAAGATTTATAATATTTTACATTTTTATTAAAAATGACGATTTTTGAGTATATAAATAAAGATTCCTAGTGTTCTAGATAGGAATGACTCTCCAGAAAAAAACAAATTTTACAATAAAATTAATTTATAACAAATAAAGCTAAAAAAATAATATGCAGGTAACAACACTATACAAAAAAAAAAAAATTTTAAATTATTGAAAAAAGTGGCAACCCTGACTGAGGGTAACATTATCAAGATACTTTGTTCTGATAACTTTTATATCGTTGATATACTTACGTGTTAGGTATATAACAAATAATTTAGGATTTTTTGGATTGTTTTATCAGGTTATAAAGTTACAAAAATCGTATTATATGGTATCATTATTAATTGTGGGATTTTGTGATGTTATGTATCCTATGCTAAATTTAAAAAAAACCAAAAACCATAAAAAAAAATGTATGTTTTAAGTTGAACATAACTTGACCGACGTATTTCTTTTCATAAATAACACTTGATCAAGTTTTTCCTTAGGTCACTTAGATGTTAGGAAATGAATTTCATAAAAGGGTTCTTCCTTATAAATATTATATATATTACTTATTTATTTCAATTTTTAAATCTATGAAATGGTTTCGACTTTCGGTATCTGCAGAAAGTCTATCACACGGATGCAATGTTACTATCAGTCAGTAAATAGTTTTTATCACTTTTATACAAGAGTATATATAAAAAATATCGCAAAGCTAAGGCTAAATATATAATATATCTGAATGAGATTTAATACCTTCTAATTTAATTATAATGACGTTCAAATTTGACAATTAAAGTTACAATTAAAACAACCGAACGTTTTTTTTAAAGGAGAGAATGGTTGTTAAAAATACTTAGTATACCTTTTTATAATCTACTTGCTCTAAATAAATTACAAATCAATGAATAACGGTGTATAATGAAATGAATGAAAAGGTCGAGGATTTCCATTTGTCTGCCAATAGAACCACATTATAATTATTTCTTAATTCATTAATAAGTTAATATTGGGCACCTGGATATTAGTGGTGGAACGTCATTAATAAATATGTTTATTAAATTAAGAACTTTTCTACAAGAACAATTTTTTTGAAATTGATTCTACTTACAGAACGTATTATCAAATTAATCGGCACACGTTATCATTTAGTGATTATTAATTTTATGTTTTTTGTAGACTCAATAAACAGACGAAAAAGTATCGTGTTTCATTTATTATAAAATATTATATAAGTGATTAAGATCACGGTGTTTTAAATTGAAGTAATAACCAAAGGGATTTTATTTTATCAAATAGGTCGCATTCTATCGCACTATTGTAAACGAGTCCATAAGTGATTGTTTTATGTTACGTAATATTTTATCGCTAAATTTCGGTTACAAAACTTTAGTAATTGAACAAAAAAATATTTTTAACCGGATGACTGCCAGAGACGAGATATCTCGTTGAACGTATTTTCCTCGAAAAATGTTCCATTTATTCATATGATTTTTCGGTAGGACACACACCGATATCTATAAGGAACGTTTAAAAAAATTTTACCGTAACTGTGAAGGATTTCTCGATTTTTCGTGATTTCTTCGAGTGTTTGAACTGTCACTCGAGAGATGTCAATAGTTGCAAGGTTACCAAAATCAATTCTTTTCAATTTTTTTCAAAAAAACGTAAATTTTTATGATATATCATTAAACAATTGATTATTTCTGTATGTGAAATATAAAAAAATAATCGAAAATTCTCTTTTTTTCTTGCAAATAAAGCTAGCGTGCTGGGTGTAAATGATTTTTTTTTCTGGCAGCCAAATGATTAAGTAATAAATAAAGTAACAAATTGTCATTAGCCATACAGTCCCATTCAAAAACCTCTATTGATATTTAAACAGATTACTATCAAATCTAGAATTTAAATATACTATTAACTGAATTTTTTTTGTGATTAAAATAGATTCGTTACTGATTTCAATGCGGCACACACAAATAATGTTTCATAATAAAAATAAATACTACCAACTTATGATAAATCTTCGATACAAGTACTAACGGCAGTGGTGGCTAAACTGCGGCGTATTGTACTTTTGTGCCTAGCTCCATTACTAAAACCACAATAAAATTATCAACACTAAATTAGTATTATTGGCCTTGAACTATCTCAAGTCTTTGAGAATAAACCGAAAATAATTGACGCCCTGAATGTTAACATACCAAACGCCATCGAGCAAATTCAGCCAGGTTTATACGACAAAGTAACTGACAATTGGATGTCCCGCATACATGTCACCAAGCAAAGACCCGGGGGGTATTTGAACGACGTTATATTCTACACTGCCATAAAATAAAATATAAACGAAAAACCTCACACATAACACGTTGCATTTACATTTACACAAATTTCGAGCGTCCCTATTAAAATACTCTTTACTATAAGTTTTTTGTTAAATATAAAAGTTGTATTACATCCGGTAACAGATGTTAATCATGATTTTATTTTATTCGATGCGCAGCAAACGATTTACACGTTCTTTGCTGAAGCGCGTTAAGAATAATAATATTTAAGCACTGAGTATTTTATTTTATTGTATAGTATATAGTTATAGTATAGTATTTATAGTAGTGTTTTTGGCAGCAAACCTACGGAGATAATCATGAAAGATCAGGTCATGTTTACATTAACATTACTCTATACATGACAGTTTTAAAACAGTCATAAAAAAAAACTAAAATCTCCCGTCACAACAGTTGAGAGGGTTACTATTGCGAAAAATCTTCTCTATTAAGTATTGTTACACATTAGAACTGAAGTACGGATGTACAAAATTTCATAGAAAATAAATAACAAATGTAAAAACTATTTGTTAAATTTCATATATCTCTCATTTACCAGGTCTTACGTAGGTTTGTGTTATTCGTAAAAACGTAATCAACAGAAAAATAAAGTCACTTTCAAATCTATTTTTATTATTTAATAAAAAATAGTACGTTTTGTTCAATATTCTGTTATCTTGTAACACAAAAAATTAAATTTTTCATTATCTTATCATAAAAATACCTGATACCTCTAGCTGGACGATTGATTTTGATAACGTAGTCATGCTTATTTTATCCAAGGTTATGTGAAGAATTATTTTTTTATCAATTTTACTTGGAATAATACAATTTCTAAAGAATTTTACATTTATTATTTCTAGACATCTGTATAACATAGTCTACGTTCCCGGAGTATTTTTTTAATCTCAGAGTTTGTCAAATTATGTAACGCGATTTGTTTTATTGTTTATATTACATACGATCCAAAAAACGCAAGCTATTTTATTTATCGTTTCATATTTCCCCCTTTCTATTGCTATCGAAAAAATATTATCTCAATATGTACACAAGCTTTCATGTCTCCCTATCCAATTGTTTTCCTCAACTTTACTAAATTATGTATCATAAGGAAAATGGGAATTGATGTAAAAATATAAAAATAACTATCCGCAAACGTTGACTGTTTGAATCTGGTTTTATATTGTAGACAACATGTCATATTTAACAAAATATAATCCCAGTAAAATCTCGGATATAACGGACAAAAAATCCGGTCAAATGTAAAAAAATTAAAAACGTCCCGTTAATATTATACATGCTTAATTCAAGTGTCGCCGCACGTAAATATTTTTTAGCGGCCATAATAATCACATACGTCTAACACTAGAATTTGAGACATATTGTACATATCAGGCCTATACATCGATATCAAACAGTAACTTCACTTCACACGACGAGTGTCCGAAGACAATTAAATAAAATTTTGTTTGTGTTTTGTATTTTTTTTATTTATATATAAATATACTGTTTTATGATTAATATTAAAGCAATTTTTATATAACGATCTTTCGCCTTTAACGGACACTTCTTCCTCCAATTAATCCGTTATATCGAGGTTTTACGGTATTGTTAAAAAGTAGCTGAGAAGTTTTTATGTGGCTATATCTGCTGGGGCTAGAATTTCTTCGATAAATCAAAACCCTTTTAATGATCAATCAATAATAAAATCAAATCAATATAAAGTCAGTAATTACTTTGATGGTCTTAATTGTCACTTCTTCGTGGAAAGACATGCTATTTTAAATAATAAAAAAACGGTTCTGATTGGTGAATCGGTTTGATGTTGAGTATTTAAGCATGATGTGTTAACACGTCAAATATCTATGTCCGGTCTTGTGAGCACGAAGTTGTTATATAAAACGCGTTCACACGCTTTTGTCAGCCTTCCGGTTTAGTCAGTTTTGGTTTTGTTTGTTGGAGTCTAAGTCTTTAACGCTTCGTTATCAATTTTATAATTCATAAATATTTGCTAAAATTTTTATCATAAGGACATCCCAAGATAAGTGGCTGCCAATTATTAAAAAAATAGAAAATTTTGAATTAATTTTGAAAATTCGAAGTGTACACGAAATAAAGTCATCAGCGCAGTATTTCGTAACATCTGTTATCACTAGTTGCCAAACTACAATGTTAAATATTCTTTTATCATAGAGTTTCAATAGCTATCAAAAATGTTACAGAATTGCTACAAAACGAGAACACATAACCTCTGACCTATTTTTGGTTAATTTGATGTGTCAAACGATACGTTGTTTTGTTTGTATAGATTTCAAAGAAACGTTCCGTGACTAACAAAACATACTATACTTACTTTTCAAGGGGACCACAGTTGGTATTGCTTGGCAATAAAACCGCATATTAATACGTCGTTTCAATATACGCAAATGGTTGACTCATGATGCAAACAATAGATTGGCGTAAGAAAGAACAGAAGCCTTTGCTAAACGCGAATATTAATTATTACTTTTTGGATGCACTAACAGGGTTGCCAAAACACAAATGTTTTAACCTGTCGAGAGGCAGACATTTTTCCACTGATTTTTATATGGAGGGCAAGGTTTTTTTCAGTGTAATATTTTATTTTCTTTATATATTCGTTCATGATTTTTTACATGAACATATTGAATTTTGCTGGGACTAATTTGATGAAATGCTGTTTTTCCTAAATTCTTGATCTGAGTCAATTAATTTTTTCATATAAATCATCATTTTTTCTGTAATAAAAATCGCGTAACAACGAGTAAAAAGCATACATACTTTTTATATTGGTAGTTGTTTATTAAAGTACAGTATGAATTGCGGCAATGTTAACTACTGCTTCGTTTTAGCTTGTGACGTCTATCAATCTTAAGCAGTTCATTAATCAATGAGAAACCAATTGACTTGATTATTTCTATGAATATTTTTTCAGTATTTATGTCTGATTAATCCTGTCTTTTCACTATACGCATACAAGTGACTGTTATGATACTTCATATATTCAACACTGATCTCCTTCCTGCATTAGGATATTGGTTGTGTTAAATACCAACATTATAAATGTGTATAGAAAAAATAAAAAAAATCATTATACTCATTAAGATGAAGCAATGATACCTGGGCTTATACCAAGCACTTATTACTGACATGACATACATTAATGGTGTACTTATTTATTTATTTCTGGCAATCCCGGCGATTATGAAGTAAAACCATTGTGATATTTTGTGGCTTATTTAAACACTGAATGATTACAAAACAAAACACAATCCTATGGAAAACAAACGAACATTCAAATTGTAGTGCAACCTTGGTTTTATAAGAATATTAACATCTTAAAGTGACTGTTTTAATAAAAAACAGTAATTATTAAACATATGGATAAAAATGTAATGATAAAAAGTATTCTGTCATTTTTTTATCATAATAGATAAATAATTTTACCAATTCTCAACAAACATTTCTTGATAGAGAAATTTGTTTTTGTAAGACCTTCTAATTTTATCAATTTACAATTTATCCATACTTCATTCCGTTATGAATGTGTTAAGCCAGTTATTAATATGAGAATAGAACTGTAGAGCTGTATTTGAGAAAAATGGTTGCTATGCACCAAAGAATACACGTAACAATTATCATGTTTGTGGAAATCTTAAGCTATTTGAAATATTTGAAATCTACTCGCTTTCGACACCTCTGTCTTAAATTATGCGTGCAAAAAAACAAAGTAAGTCATTCTTGATTTGTATTGATGTCACAAAGAGTGTTGGTTCGATAAACACTTTCTTATATGTTTAAAATTGTACCATTAATATGTCTTCATGAATAATTGTTTTGTCAAATAATTTTTACTGTTACACCCGATAATATGTACATAGAAGACACTCTAACAACAGCCACGTTCAATAAATCACAATTTTATCAGGTCATGTCTTCATAAATTGAGATTATCTTCCTACACATAATTATTATACTATGTATCAAATGTGTTTCTATAAACCATCATTTTTCAAATGGTGGTCCGAGTTAAGCTAAAGCTAAGCTAACTGAACACTAAAACAGCATTTGTAACTAAAAAATATAAAAATGTTAACCCGTAGAAACACCTTTACACAGCTCTGTAGGGAACTGGTTTAATGTTAAAAATTGGAGGTGCACCATTTTTTGAAAATATGCACCTCCAAATTTAAGAAGATTTGATTTTATACAAAAATAAACTTATACTAGCGAAGAAATTAACGTATCAATTAACATTTTTTTGAATTTACACAAAATAACTTGGTAAACATTTCACAATGGCTTAAGTGATTGAATTGATGAATTTATTGAGGTCTTTGACTTGTGTAAATCTTATAAAAATATAATTGGAAAACACTGTAATTCAGTCTTAAGCTCTTAACGAGTGGGTAATAAGGATTGTATTATAATTAAAAGTATTTTTTATTCTTATTTAAAATACTTCGCCATCTATGGATGACAATGTGAAGCTGTTGATGTTGACATGATTATTTTTGCATATATTAAATACAGCTCATTTTTATGTTGGCCCAGTTGATTGAAACATAAATTTTAATGAAAAATAAAAAAATCATATTTCATATTAATGGTGGTACCGTCTTTTTCCGAAAATAAGACACTGTCTTACTTTCTTTTTTGGTCCGAAATATGAGCTAGAGCTTATTATCGAGGGAGGGCTTATTTTTCTAGTACAATAAGTAGATTTATACATTTACGTTAATATTAATTTGTATATAGGAATTTTACATTTATTTTAAATTTATTCGAATACAGTCATGTCATCTTCTTCTGGAACATCGTCATAACTTATCAAATTCTGATGATGAATTTTCCTTCACATTTTAACTAGGGCTTATTTTTGGGGGAGGGCTTATATTCCAAAAAATCCTGAAAATTGTGCTAGGGCTTATTTTCGGAGGATGTCTTATTTTCGGAAAAAGAAGGTATAAGCAAATCGGGCCTTTGGAGAGCTTATTATTTTTTAATCGATTAAAAATCACCATTTTGTGCTAATCACAATATTCTTTTGATAATGATTTCATAATTTTTCGATTGGGAAAACTGTACACATTTCCACTTATTTTGTCTCTCATGACCTGGGCCATTTTCAACTACCAAACCTAAACTAATAAACCAACTACTAAAACCATTTTCAGACATTCTATCAAAAATATGTAATAGAACTGACCGACGGTTAACAGCTTGTGCTTATATACATAAAAAATACATACTCTAAGTCTAAGAGCTAAATATATATCTGAAATAATTTTAGTTACTACTGGTTTGATTGTAATGACATACAATTTGGGTTGTGACAATCTCATTAACAATCTGCTTAATGACTTTATCATGTTTTTAAAATAACCTACTACCATTAAAATGTAGTTAATTAGATATTTAGAGATGCCTACATATTTTAAACTTGTGGTTTATAGTGAGGTGAAATACCAGGTGTCCTAGTGTAAGAATATTTTTTTTTATGATTGTTGATTCATTGAACTAATCTCGTAAAGTAAAGGATATAACACGAATTTAATTGGGCTTTGTTGAAATGAGAAAGATGTGGGTATGAATATATTTTTTGTGACATGTCACCAAATAGATATATAGTTAAAAGTCAGGTCATTTTGTAAATCTAACAGCAATAATGTATTTCAAATACTGGTGTTTCAATGATATCACATTTTCATCATATCTAATCATATTACAATCAGATGAAATATAATTCTTTACAGATAAAAATTTACACTTTCAATACAGTTGTTTTAGAACATTATTAGATATTATCCTCAACAGATCTAGAAAATTTTTGCTACCTGAAATGGTAAACCATATTTTCACTTTAAATGTACCTCATCTGTAATAAATACATATATAATTTATACTAGAAGTCGAGTGTAAAGTAAATAAATGCATTTTATTTTGTCTTTAAATACTGAAAATCGATTGTAAGCCTGCTGGGATTACTTATTTTATTTTTTAGGATTGTGATCGGGTTAATAAAACAAGCAAACATCAGATCTAAAATATATTAAATATGATTAAATTTTTATCACATCAATTTTATATCAAACAAATTAATGACAATTTACTTTTATTATCTGTTGGATCAAACATAAAATATACACTAACTTGATATTTGAAAATACACTTATTTCTAAAAGAATTTGTGAAGAATAGATTAGATTTCATAGATTTCTTGCATTTGCCAGCAGTGTGATAGAATTTATCAAAAGCAATCATTTTACAGCAGGGGTTCACATAATGTGTTGTGAATGATATGTTAAAACTGTATTTTTTATCTTCTTTTTTTAATTTATTGATTGAATTGGCATTCACTTGGTAAAACTCCATTATAACACGGTGAAAAAATAGCAATGTATTTTAGTTCTACAAAATTATTTTTAACAAATATAGTTGATAGCTATTTCGGCTCACGCCATCGTCAGAACTATGCTTAAACTAACATTCGCTTATCTATATATAGCTGTGCAGAAAAGGCACACAACACATCCTCTCTCCTGTTCCAACGGCCTAGCTTAATAGCCCGTAATAATGGTTATGAGATAACGACGATAAATAATTTATTATATAAAAAACAATTAAATCTAGCTAGAAAACTCATTTACCCGAAACCAATACAAGATAACCGCTTCTATAAATCTATTAACTACCTAGGTAGCATTAGCGAAAAAATTCATCGGGAGATTAAAAACTCAATAAACGTAGCTTTCAGGGTCAACAATAACTTAGGCAGACATCTTAAAAATAGCAAAGATAAAATCAATAAACTGGACAGAACCGGTATTTATAAACTGTCCTGTGGCTCATGTTTATCCATTTATATCGGACAGACAGGTAGAAGTATATCTACTCGAGCTAAGGAACATGTAAGATCATTCAATATTAAAAAAACAGATTCACAAATCGCTAATCACGTTATTAATGAATCACATAATATAAATTCAAACTCAGCCCTAAATGTTTGCATCTTTGTAGTAAAGGTCGGAGAATGAGGGCTTTGGAACAGCTGGAAATCAATAGACACCAATTATCACAAAGGATTCTTAACGAACAAACTAACATAATAGTATCGCCACTTGTCCAGCCGTTGTACAAAGGGGTGGTCTGATTTGCTTCCAGAAGGATCATTTCCGTCCCACATATAATCTTATTGTCATAGACACCTATTGTTTCATTTAGAATTTTGAAAATTTAGTGTCATTGTGTTAAAGTAACAAGCAAGGCCGTTGGAACAGGAGAGAGGATGTGTTGTGTGCCTTTTCTGTACAGCTATATATAGATAAGCGAATGTTAGTTAATGCATAGTTCTGACGATGGCGTGAGCCGAAATAGCTATCAACTATATTTGTTAAAAATAATTTTGTAGAACTAAAAATACATTGCTATTTTTTCACTGCGTTCTTTTTTTAAAATCACATATGAAGAAATTCCCTTTTCGTGTAACCTGGACTCTATTCCATAAATTTGAAGCTTGAGTTAATAGACTTGCAAAAGAACCTGAAAGCAAAAGCGTTTTATTGCTCTAAGAATTTGATTACAAGGATCTTAACTTTAGATATATACAAGATGATTAAAAATGTTTGTCAAATGGTTTCTTTATTTGGAAGTATCTGTACATTAATAAATAATCATATTGGATATATTTTGCATATTTACAATATAACATTTACACACATATTGTAGGATTTAGTTAGAAAAAAAATGCTATCACATTTATAGCATATTAAAACAAATATGTTATTTTGGTAAAAACAATCAACAAGAGTAAAAGTAATTTAAATTTTATTGAAAGTTTTTGTGTAAACAATGAAGTCTTTTTTTAAACCTCATGTTTTCTAAAAACAGAAACTATTTACAAAAAAGGGTTGCTCGCCAAATATTTTTTATTCTAAAACTGTCCCTTTTACTTTTCATATAACTTTTATCTACGATCATTCCGAAACTGGAATATATGTTTTCTTAACAGAAGATTTTCCCACAAATATTTCTTGTTACTCAATTATTCAACCACTTTTTTATGGAGAGCGTAGGAATAAAAAGGATATTGCTAGGAAACGACTAATTACTAGAAAACTTTGTTGTCTTTTATATTGACATGTTGATAGCTGTAAGAGAAATATTCTTTTTTCTAGGTAGTAATCAGTAATATTAATAAGAATTTTTTATCTAGAGATAACAAATAATCATTAATGCGATAAGTGTACTTTGTAGTTTTAAAATAAATATTGTGTGTTATTGAGAAAATAATTGAAATTGAAAGCTTAAAGTTAAAGTTCAAGATACCTGAGGAGAGAATGTTGAAGAGCGTGGATTAGTCATCTCATGGAATTTCTTTTTATTCGATACTTCTTGATATTAAACATTTTCTTATTATCATAAATTGAACATATTATTAAAAACAGTTTTAGAATTATTTTAGATAGGAAAGAATAGTCAGATCAGTGCTGCATCCTTTTGTTGGCCATGATACAACTTATCGGTGATTTGAATTATATGCAACAATAGAAGCACTCTTATTTAAGCGATATAGCAAAAGAGAATCAAGAAGCATACAATTGATGATTTCAAAAATTCAAGTCTGATATTATATCACCTGATACTTAGTCCCACCATAGTCTACCAATTTAAAATAATTGGTTATGTCTAAGTTTCAAATTTACCAATCGCATTTTAATGGTAGTTAATTATTATTTATTGTAAAATTCTTTCATTAAAAACTCTATTAAATAATTGTATGTATTGTTTATAAAATTATCTTATAAAAATTGAATGTCATTATAATCAAATCAATAGTAAGCAATTAAAGTTATTTCAGGTATATATTTGGCTATTAGCCTTGAGGCCAATATTTTTTCTGGGTAATACCACTTGTATATAACCAATGCAAACCATTTACAATGTGTCAGTTTTATTGTTTCTGTGTGATAGTATGCCTGGAGATGCCAAAAGGTTGTGAATGAAAAAACATGTGGAAATTTGATAACGGAATATATTTGAAAAACTTGTTTAAAAAAGCAACTACTTCTAATATTAGTCGTTAAAACACTTTACTAATATCTTTTTTTCTTTCTCTTGCAGAAAACTCAGAGACCTTACAAAAGAATTAATTGACACAGAAGAGAAGTACGTTAATTGCTTAACTCATGTTGTCACAGATTATATATCAGAATTGGATAGAAAAGATATTCCAGAGAATTTAGTTGCTGAAAAACAATCAATATTCTCCAATATAGATTTACTATATCGTTTTCACTCTTATGAACTACTGCCATCTTTTAGAGAGGCTAAATATGATTTTGCCTCTTTGGGTAAAGCATTCACGGACAATGTAAGTATAAATACCTCCATTCAATAAATTTATATTATTTTGAAAGTCCACATAACTCAGCCAATGCAAAAAAAATCAAGATTGAGTTTGAATCATGCAATATTTTCACAGTATCTAAATGAATTCATCTAATAAAATCAATCAATCTTATAATTAAGAATTAGTTTAATGTAGAGTATATTTACAAAAAATAATTTTTGCATTTGGTTGTGGATGAATGAATTCATTAAATACATAAAAGGTCTTTATTTGAACACAGCACTGATAATGGATAGGTTGCTTTCTATAGTAAAATAGTAGAATATAGAATATCTTTTTACTAAAAGATGTCACTGTAGCAATACAATCACCCTTAATAATGTTTTTCTGTGACGTATTTTATTACATATGAATTTTGTGTCAATTTTGAACTTAATGAAAATAAGATAACAGCAAGAAATACAATAAAACAACTTAACGAAGCAATATTAGTCTAGACCACTGTTTTAATCAGAGCCACATATAGAAGATAAGCTGGCAAAGGGTAGCTTCGTCCAATAATATTTGAATAAAATTATAATCCATCTGTATTTAAAATTGTACCACAAAAAAATTAATGCTTTGCAAAAAGCCAATAATCAAATTAATCTCAAAACAGAATCTTTGAATGTGGTAAGATTGCAGACCGAACAGCTCTAGTGTTTCATTTATTTTTTTGCTTCCCCAAAACTCTACGATAATATAATTAATGTTGAAAAAATTGTTGAACTGCGTCAGCATATCTAAACAATTAATAACCTCGCCTTACCGTAGTCGTTTACCTAGCCAAAGTACAAATAAGCAACCTTACTAAAAATAAATCTGTGATATTGTATCACATAACAAAAATCCATCCAGGTTTGGTCACTCAATTAAATTGGCTGCCAGTGTGCACTGCACAACTTGGACATAAGGTATGATTGGGCCAGGTATAAATTTTATGGAAGAATAGAGATATATCCTTGTTCGTTATTCACTCAAATTTACATTATATACGTTTGAAAAAGAACTGTTTTGTTTTCCTTTTTTTAGGAAGAAAATTTTAAGCTTTATATTAAATATTATATAAACAAAAGCAAGTTGTGTGACCTGAATCCAGTTTACAAGGATTTTTTCATGGTGAGTCTTAATTAATGTTAATTATAATTTTTATATAACCTTTAAAATAGGTGTACCCTCAAAAAATCAAATGAAATATTGGTGATGAAATAAATTGCTTCTATCCTTACACTATTAGAAATGGGGAGATGTCAGAGATATAAATGTCACTAATAGACAATTTTTTTGAAGTAACAATTCTTAGAACCATAGCAAATGTTAGCTTGCATTTACAAACATTAGGACTGTGTATTGTAATACTATTTTTTATCCATGCAACTGAAATAAGAATTAAATAAATGTTTATAGTTTTTCATTTGTAGCTACTCAATTTTAAAACCACAATATTGGTCTTTTAATAAATTTCATTTCATTGCTATTTTATTGTTGATACATCACAATACCGAGACTTCTGATAAAATTGTGAAATCGGTGCATATAAGTGAACTCAATTTTGTAATATATGTTATCAAAATTGTGCTGGTGCAATGATTCAACAACTTCTAAATCACCCAGAAAGCTTTTTATTTTGCTTCACTAAATCATACCATACCACATGTTTTGTCACTAACAACCCGGATGTCGCCTTTCAGTATCTTCAGGTATTCCATCACATGGATACAACAGAACTGATACACAATAAACAGTCAGCATTGGTTGTATAATGAGTCAACAACTTCATAAATTTCATTCCTATATTACACCTGATGTTTGATTCCCATCATTACCCACCAATTTGAAAAAAGTAGGTGTATATATAGATATATAGTCTAAAATTACCCTATTACATTTTAATGATAGTTAATTATCATCTGTTGTAGAATTGTTTCATCAAAGACTCATTAACAGTTTTTAGTGTCAATAAAACTTATCACAGGCATATGATTGTCATTTCTTTTTAAATCAGTAGTATTGAAAGTTATTTTAGTTGTATGTTTGGATCCTAGCCTTAGGGTCTGTATTTTTCTTTTGTAATAAATTAATCTTGTATATAACCGGTGCTAACTGTTTATTGTGTGTCAGTTATGTTGCATCCGTGTGATAGAATGCCTGAAGATGTCAAGGGGCGAAATCCAGCACATGAAAAAACATTTAGAATTGTACTAAGTTTCAATAATTCAACTGTCAACATGAGTTTAAAAAAATCTAGGTAGACTTGTTTGCTTGATTTTTAAATTAGTTATTAATTTTAAATACATATGATTCTTCAGTTTGGGTTTGTATATGACTGTATGTAAGCCAAATATGATTTAGTGAAGGTTCTAAAACTGTTGCATGTCGGCACACAAGAGCAATTTAATGTAAACACTAATTTCTAAAATTTCATTATCATAAATTTTTTGACATTACTCTTCCCTTAATTCAATAAATTTGATGATGTTCACATTATGCAGTGATATCAAGCAATGTTATACATTTGTATGAAATAATCATTTACAGAGAAGACAGATGGAAATTGGTGAGAAGCACAGCTTATCCACGTTTCTTCTTGAACCTATCCAAAGAATGCCTAGATATGAAATGTTACTGGGCCAACTAGTCAACACATACAAAAAGTACAACGATGAAGTATCTAAGGACGTAGCTTACATCAGGGAATCATCTGTCAATTGGGATGGATCGGAACCTGAATTGGTCTTAGCCTGTTTGACAGATGCTTACTCTATGATCAAAAAAATATTGAAAACAGTTAACGACGGAATTGCTTTGGAGAATATTGAGAATTGTCAGGTATGCTTTAATGATTCATATTGTTACTTCAAAGTACTCAGTCGTCTTCCCAGACATAAAGGACTATGAGCCGCACATGTTTGAATATGTTAAAGATTTGCAATATTACTTAAAGACACTCAAAAAATTGTCAATCCCTGCCTCAATTTCATTGTTGTTTATAATCATAAAAATGTTTTACAGATTTCAAAGTTTATTCTAAAGTGTCAATATTTCCTTTTAATTATGATTACTTAAAATATCAATATGGAACTAAGCTGTCATTATTGATCGTTTTAGTCATAGACAAGTATACTGTTGAAGTCACTGATCATATTTCAAATTTAGAACTTTTCTCTTGTTATTCACTTTCAAGTGGGATAGCTGTCACCTAGCTGTGCCAAAGTTTTTTTTTTTTTGAATATATGTATTTAATTCTGATAGCTCTAATAAAACAATAATAAAAAACAAATTCATAAATTATATTATTTTTTTGAATTTAAATTACATTTCTTTGTTATCTGGCAACCCTCAAATAATAAATTAAAGTCATTGTTAATTTTTTATCAAGGATTCAATAAATATTTTGTATGAAATAATTTTTCACGCATCAAAAATATGTAAATAAATTAGTATGCTAATTTTCCATTGCAGATCGACTTACAGATGCAGGGTGATCTGATACTGCAGAACGAGTTTATAGTATATGACTCTTCAAAGCGGAGGTTGCATCTTCGGTGTTTTCTTTTTGAAAATGTGCTATTATTATCTACTATTTCACGAGTGGTAAGAATTTGAATGTAATCCAGTAAGTTTCATTGACTCAATAAATAATAATATTTATACCCATATTACACATTACACATTTAACAGAGTTTGAAAAGATTCAACAGACATTTCAAGCTAGTTTGTAATCACTGATTTATTATGAAAGAAATTCTTTTATTTTACACAGATTCTTTGTAACGCATCTTAAATATGAAATGATGTTCATTTAAGTTCTTTTCTTATATAACGGAACCTATTTTTTGATTTTGTATATGTTCCTTGTGTTTTTTTAATGCTTTCTTTTTACACGGGTCTATAAAAAATGTATTTACTGCGTTATTATGGGTATAAGTGTTACTAGATACTAAATTTACAAATTCTTGAGTTCATTGGCCTTTTAGGATCAAAAAAACATTGATTTTTATTTTAAGTAAGCCCAAAAAGAGTTTTTAAGTCATCAATCATCGAAAAAAAGTATGTTAAGTAAAAAAATATTGTATCTTTATATCAATTAATGCTTCTGATTGTCTTCGTTAATTTCTTATCATCATTATCTATGCTATTCTAAATCAAATACTCAAAATTGTGCAATTTCAAAAAATGTTTTTTAAAAAGAAAATTGTGAGTAATTAATTTATAAGAAGTATAACAGAAATTTATCACTGAGAATACTTTTACAACTATGTGCACTGAACATAACAAGTTGTGTTGATATTGAAAGCTTAAGCCAATCCCTTACTGAGGCAGATTAAAATTTTGGTTACTTTCCGACAGATAGGGGTTATTTTTAAATAAACACATAATTTCATGAAATATTGTTATCATTTAAAGTATTGAGGTATCTAGTATATAGAAAATTTGTTATCAAAATATGATAAAGAAAGTTTTTTTCATATCTCAGCAGCCAAAGAAAGAAGTTTACACATTCTATGATGCCATATTCATGACGGATCTCGGACTGACCCCTCCAGAAGGTGACAAATCTGAGAGGTTTACAGTTTGGTTACAAAAGAGAACACGGAATCCATATATTATTGAGGCTCGCGGGGAGACATTATCATGTTGGGTGAGAGGGATTTCAGAACTATTATGGAAGCAAGCGGAAAGAGATAAAGGTTTGTATCGAAAAATGCTCCTGAATTACAGTATTATCATATTTAAAAGAATCAAAACAGTAAAATTGTTATGGCGTTTGCACTCTGAACCCTTTGCACTCCGTAAAAAAAACAAAAAAGCGTTGTAGCAACTCCTTAATTAATTTTAAGATTTTCGTAATATTCTACCGTCATTGAATCAAATGGACGCTAAACACGCTATAATTAATAAATAACATATTTTATAATTATTTCATGGTTGCAAAGCTTCAATCTATCAAATAAAAAACAATTCATTTCAAAATATGGTATTTTAAAAATAATATGTACTATTGAAAACATTTGAAAGTGTGATATTTTTTAAAATTTTCCTCTGGGTGAAGGTTTGGTTTCCTCTCACAAGTTTCACAAAAGTCTGTGGTCTCGTTTTTCCTCCTGGAACCCTTCTGTACCATGTTATCCTTGAAAAACACTATACCAGAGTTTCCCAAACTGTACGCCGCGGCGCCCTGGTGTGCCGAAGCTGTTATATAGGGCGATGTAAAAATTTTCATTGTTTTTTCAAAATTTTATTTCGATATATCCGCTTGAAAGTTTTTCGAAAAATTAGTTCAAGCAGATAATAGCGATAAATTCTCATGGATTTCCATTTAGATCAGTGGTCGTCAACCTTTTTATTACTACCGCCCACTTTTTGTCTCTAAAGAAATAATATTTTCTAATCTAATGTGTAAGTTTGTAACTAAAAAACCTAGTAGTAACTCCTCAATTAATTTTAATATTTTCATAATATTCAAATGCCACTGAATCAAATGGGTGATATGCATGATATAATTAACATTTCAGAGTGTGATATTTAAAAAAATATCGACTATTCAAAACATTTTAAAGTATGATATTTTTTAAAACATTCCCCTGGGTGAAGGCCAGGTTTCTTCTCACAAGTGTCGCAGAAGTATGTGGTCTCTTTTCTTCCTCCTGGAACCCTTCTGTTAGAACATACTATGCAATTCTTATGTTTTTTTTTTGCAAAAATATGAAATGAGATCCATTCAAGCGCTGTTCAGCGTCACATGTAGAAAGACGCCCTGGTTTTGATGTAGGTGCACAAACGTCTCCAATTAAATTTATAAGTATAACCTTTCAAAATTTTCTATGGGATATTTGTTTTAGGTTTGCTTTGATAGTATATTCCTTGTACAATATATACGAGTTAACTATTGAGGTTTCTATGCCACAGAAAAATAGTTTTCTCTACCATTTCAACGTCTTTCGCATGAAGCAATACGATATCGCATATTGGTCAGCGACATCCACGCCCCCCATATTGATGTTGTAATCAAGAATAAAACTTGGTTTATCTATGTCATCCTGACTTACACCTTGAAGAATGGTTCTTGGTCGTCTCCTTGCTGACTTAGAAGCAGAAGTATGAACATAATTACAACCCTTTTGTCACGCCACGCTAATACTAATGTATTTCCTTTCCTGTATGCAATTTTTTGTCAAACAGCCAATTTTGGTTTCTTAGTTTGTTCCAGTAATCATTTACGATTGGTACGACGACGGTATACAACAGGTAACATTTAATCTGATTGTAAATATGTAAAATCCTGTGGCATCCGGAATTGAATCTTGCAATTGTTTGTAGAAATGAATCACAATCCGGCCAGTAAAATACAGTTCTGTATCTTATTAGCCTTTCCGTGGTGATTTTACCATAATATGGTATAAATGAGTACATGTTACTGCTACGGGAGTCAGCTAAAACATAAACTCGAAGACCCCATTTTGCTGGTTTTTTTTCAGGTTAAAACGAGAAAGTTTATTTTCCCTTTTAAGTTACTCTTGACTCATCAACAGATAAATTTTCCTGAGGTATATAATGCTCCATAAATTTGCTATTGAGATAGCCAAGAAAGTTAGTGACTCTTTCTGTCCTTGTACTCATAGTTACTAACAGGCTTCATAACTCTTCTTCTTCTTCTTCCTCTAGGAAAAATTTCTTCCTCAAAAGTCCGGATGGAGAGTAAAAGTTCTAGCTCAGAAATTGCAGTATTAGTATAGTCTTCCAATACATCGATTTCATTTTCAACTTGAGACATATATTTATCTTTACTACTTTCAAACTCATTATTGGTTGCGGCAATTCTTTTTGTAAGTCGTGGCATCTTTATTATTATAGAATTAATATTGTAAAGCAAAGAAACAAAATGAAATAGTTCAATCGAAAATATTACGAGATCAGCTACTTGTCATTCTGACATCACACAATATTGCTTTTACGTATGTTTTTTTTTATCACATCTGACTTACATAATACAAAACATAGCTTTAAATACTTATTTTTTTGTAATTTATCAGTGTTACTACTAGTATATGTTTTCGGAAACACAGATGCGGTACAACTGCAGACTGGGTATCCTTTATGGATCTAGGATAATGGGAACAGCTGCACGTGTAAAGATCGTTTGTCTACAGTCGGCATTCCCACTTAGACATTGCCGCTTTGATTACTTTATTGCCATTATAATATTAATGTTTTATTATACCTAATGTTGTAATCGGACAAAATAAACCCTGTACAACATCATTAAATGGTTTTTGAAAGAAAAAAAAGGTTGTAAATAATCGTAATTTCATTTTTAAAATGTGCCGTCAAATGTCGAGTCAGACTCGACATAGGAGTTGTAGCAGTTAAGTGTCACTTTTTGGTGGAAAGGCATTATATTTTGAATAATAACAACACATTTTTAGTACTATTTCCATAATATATTTGATGATCAGTATAATTATGTTTAAAAAGAAATTGAAAGCCATAATAAATTTTTTGTCACATAACCATTTTCCCGTTGAGCTGTTTAAGGGGTATTCCAACAATAAATCCTTCAAAAAATAATTTTGTTGGGTTGTCATGAAATTAACTGATGGATATTTTTGGGACAAATTAGATGCCATTTATACAAAAGGCTTAACACTGTTAACTCTCAGATAATTTTGCACAATACACTGTAATGAGATGCCCCTATAATGGAGACATTATCATTCAGTGGGATAAAAACCTTAAAAACTGCAAAGAGCAGCTCACTGGCATCGCTACTGAATATTCTTATGTAACTTTATATATGTTAGATTTCATTTATCCAATTGATTCTAAAAAGAGCCAGTCAAATCTATAATTCTGTGAAATGTTGCAACCATTATTGAAAATTATACATTTATTCATAAAATCAATACATTTATTGATAAAGTTGAACCTTTTGGAAGATGTCATTTTTAACCATTAATTGTTTAAATTTGACTTGTTACAATTT
Organism: Himalopsyche japonica; assembly: GCA_028555115.1. Lineage (NCBI taxonomy): Eukaryota > Metazoa > Arthropoda > Insecta > Trichoptera > Rhyacophilidae > Himalopsyche > Himalopsyche japonica. The sequence continues at coordinate 1,370,879 of JAHFWJ010000442.1, read as the reverse complement.
TGTACGATACCACATGTTTTGTCACTAACGACGTTTCGCCTTTCGGCATCATCAGGCATTCTACCACACTGATGCTACAGAACTGACGTAAAATTAACAGTTAGCATTGTCTATATACCAACGTCATCAATTACAGGAAAACACTTACCCCTAGGCAAGCAGTAAATGTGAGCTAAAACAAATTTAACAATATCAATCTAATAATAATTAACTCAATAAATATCAATCCAGTAACATTAAAATATAAATGGTTTTTTTGTTTTTTTTCTTTCATATAGAGAATGCCTACTATTAAACATCTAGTGATGAAATATAAGAATTTATGTCATGAGATTGTAGATTCATTGAACCGGTCTCACGTAAAGGATACAACAAGGGGGAGTTGGGAAGATTGAGTTGATCATTGAGGATGATGTTTGAATTTAATATCGGGCCTCTATTAATTTCTAGAATGCGATGCTATACGATGCTAACTATTTATTTTATGTCGGTTCTGTTGCATCCGTGTGATAGAAAGCCTGAAGATGCCGAAAGGCGAAACCCGGGTCGTTAGTGACAAAACGTGTGGAATCATACAAAATTGTAACAATTCAAATTTGATATTGAAATACCATCAAGCACCTTCAGTTGATATCATAAATCATTAATTCCTTGAAAATGCACCAATAAATACATGGAAAATCATTTATTGAGCTGTTCATTATAATTTTTATTATTATAACCTTTTATGGTGTAATATATAGATTTTATTTGTAAATCCTTTGAAGACCATTGCAAAACCAAAAAACATGAGAATAGTTAATGATTAGAAAAATCAGTAAGTCATATACATATGATGATAGATGTCTATATGATCTATATCATGATAGATTAAAGATTAAAAAATATATATAAATATATACAGAAATGTTTTTGTGGTGGCATTAATGTCACTTAGACATCACTGGTGTTATGCCTGCATGTCATTTGTGTCTAAATGATTAAAACACAAAGCTTTGAAATATAATGTTATATACAAATATTATGCTTTTACTAATACTAAATTGATATATTATACTAATTTATTACATTAATTGAAGCACAGAACATCAATGGCTTTTTAATTTAAAGATTGAAAACAAAAGGATTGAATCGTTCAAAGTCTGTACTCTTCCACATGTTGAGTGTTGTACAGAGTTTGAAAATTTCATTTTATCTTGGTTTACAGATTGCATAGTGGACGGGGTTTTACTAATTTTTATCTAAATTATTTCAGAACGGTTGATGTCATTTAGGAAAATTAAGCCTGTGAAAGTGATTGAATCAACAACCGCTCCGTGTGATATGCCAGTCTACCTCAATACAGAGCCCAGAAAGCTTCCTGAGACCAATGCCCCTAAAGACAAATGTATGTCAAAAGGCAGAAAAAAGCGGAAGCAGGAGGTTAACTCTACTGTAAAAGATACTTTTAGCTTTGTGGGTCAGAATTTCAATTTTCAATGGTAGTCGATAGATGAGACAGTTATCGCTAGTGTTGTTTCTAGGACACACAAAACATATCATTAGATCTTCTAAGCTCAATTGATGAAGTGAAATTATAAACGGACCCAAGTCAAAAAGTTTTCATAGTGCAAATAGCGCAGATTGTTTTTACAGTATATACAGCTATTTTCTCGATCAATTTATCGATACTGTTTGAACGCATGGGTGTTGTGATATATTCAAATTTTCATCCACTATATGATTCTAAAACATGAGATGTAGAAAAATCAATTAGCTAAACCACTAGCCTTGTCCTACACTTGTTAGCCTAAAGATTAACTCTTATAAGAAAAAGTTCTGTTCAGATTCCTTTATTTGAAAGCAATATGCACCATATATTCACTTGGTAGAACTCCATTATAACACGGTGAAAAAAATAGCAATGTATTATAGTTCTACAAAATTATTTAAAATAAAAATAGTTCTGACGATGGCTGAGCCGAAATAGCTATCGACTATATTTTTAAAAATAATTTTGTAGAACTAAAATACATGGCTATTTTTTTCACCATGCAATATGCTCCATTTTAGCAGAACATTGATGTTTCATAAATCTCTCATCATAAGGTAAATAAACTCTTCTATAACTCAATTCAATAAATATTGCCAAACATTTTTAGTGTTATTGTTTTAATAATAAGTATTTTTCCCTCATCATAAGTCATTATTCATCAAGGAGTAAAAACAATTATTATCAATTGACATTATTCGTCAACCTGACTTTAATAATGGACGGCTTTAAGGCAGATCGCATGGTAAATGCTTTCAACCAAAAAAGTTATATTTGAATTCATGGAAACCTAGAACAGAACCTTTCTTTAATAATAAATTAGGAAACAATTACAAAATATTAAATTTCTTCAAAAAATACGTATATTTTTTTTTTTTTGACTTGGACCAGTTTGAAAAAACCTTTTCAATGATTGATATTGAATGTCAATATTATGAGCAGTATAGTCCATATTAAAAAAAAAAATAACTTAAATAATGAACAGTGTTATATTTAAATTCTTGATCTCATTTTATTATTTTTATCTCAATCTTAATATATAAATTACAATTAAAAATAAAAGGAAATGATTTTTTTTAGTAAAAAAAATATTAATTAATCATTTCTTTCAAACTGACCGACAATAGCTACAAATGCCAACATGTGCATGTTGTAATATTTACTAATCTTTTTAAACATCACTAATATAGTAATCATGGAGTGTAATTTTAAAGCTCTTCATTTAACTATAGATTGTAAAATATTTAACAGTATTATTTGGAAAAAAGATTACTAATAACTTTAAATTATTGAGTTATAAAAAATTGTCTTCTCTACTGGACGCTTCACTAGCTTAACTCTCATGAAAGTTTATTGGTAATACTTGTGGTATTTCTTGTTGTGTTCTGTGATTGTTTTGCTCACTGTTAAAATTTGTACCATAAAAATCTTCCCAAGATTGCCATATGCATTTTTCACTGGAAAATATTATGTTGAAAAATTACTGAATATCTCTGAAAAGATGACATTAGCAAAGAAAATTTATTCCCATTAATGGCAAGAAAAAATTATCATAGTAAATTAAAAATGATGAAACTATTTTTATTTTTTTATTTAACAGAGGTACCAAAATACTTGAAACATGAGCCAACAATTTTAAATTTTATCACAATCCAAGTATAATCAACATTTCTTCTATCATGGAAGACTTGTCTAAATATTTTATTTTTTATTGATTTTATTGAGTAAAATTTATGATAATTTTACTTATTATCTCACTTTAAACATTGTTTTTTTGCTAATTGTTTTCATGGGGTATTTTGTAATGATTTGACAGAATCAACCATATTCTTTATTATCAACCATAGCCAATATTGACAGTCAAACATGAGTAAATTGTGACATTATTTTACTAAAAACATTCACATCACTTAGATACATACATTGAAAGATTTGACATTTTGACTCATAATTTATATTGGGATACCATAAAGTTAGAAAGACACAACGAAAATCTCAAATATCTGTTTTAGGTGACCTGTGGGAGAGATTCATAATATATTTGATTTGATTTTTGTATCATCAACCAGTTATCGAATGAAGCAGTGGTCAGTAAATAATATAACCTACAAACAAAATAATCATTCTTATATACTACATCATTCAAAGGTTACGGATAATTATTTAGAATTCTCTTAATGCATGATACAATATGACAATAGGGTCAATAACTGCTTGCACTAATGAAATATAATGCTTATTTTATAGCTTAATTTAACATGTACGCAAAATTATGCAAAAATCAATATTAACTAATGAAAATTATTTTAAGCCTCTACCTCTATGGATGGAAATGGAAAGTAGCCATCTATGGTCATTTTTTTCAACCTAGTTTTGTGAGAAAATACAGTAAGCAAAGTTTTTATTTTTATGTATTATCAAACGGTTGTTTTAATTGAACCATACTACCACTAAATGGTTTGTGAAATAGTATTCTGTGAAGTGCATTGAATCAATTAAGACACTTTCAAAATTATTGCAAACATCAATTAAGGTTAGTTTATCAACAAAATTTCTGTGAAAAAATCATTTCAATATTTTCGAAAATTATTGTTACAATTCAGATATTATTATAGTCTGTAACCTATCTTTACCTACTTGCAGTGTTAAAATAATAAACAAATATGTCAAGTTTTATTGAATCCCTTAAAATATATATATGTACTGATATTATTATATGCTTTATCTTATTAATTTTATCATGTTTAACTAATAATATTTGGTATGTATTTTATGTTTACAATCTATACATAAAGCTTTTGTTATTTGTGCATTTTTATGTGTCAAAGTATTATTAAAATGAAACGAAAATTTTTAAGGATTAAATAATTTATGAGAAATTATTGCTGTTTTATTGAAATGTTATATAAAAACAATATAATTTATTATTGACTAAAATATTTGAGTGTTATGAATTTGATTAAGCTAATTAACTTAACATATTTTATAAATCTATAATAAATTATACTGTTGTGGTTAAATTGACAATGTAAGCAATGATTATTCTCTTCCTTAAAAAAAATAGATTTCATTTGCGCTGCTTCTGTTGAAGGTAGAAGAGAGTCGATTTCTGGTGCAATTAATAATTGATTCTGTAAGGAGTTCAAGTTCAAAACACTTTGGGAATAGTTTTATACTATCTTGCAATGTTTTATCGTTATTCTGTTGAAAATGTCTAGCAGCCAATAGTTTGTTCCTTCATGAAGTATTGAATGTAAATTATATGAAGTATTGAAATGTAAAAATTTTTAAACTCTCATATCTTTTATTTGACATAGCAATGAATGTAGCTATCCTATAATATAACGAGTAACTTTAAGAAACTAACAGTTTGTGAAAAAATTAACTGAAATAATTGATTTTCCTTTTTTGATTGACCGTTTCTTTCAGACTTTGGTCCTAAAATTTCTCTATATAGTGTCACCATTGTCATATAATTACTATAAGCCAGCAAGTTACTTACAGTTTGTGTAACCAGAAATGCGAGTGTCTTTTTTTACCTATGCTTATGTAATTTTTTCTTATAATTATCTAGTTCTAGTTATTTTTAAGTGTAACTAATTTTTTTTATTTTGATTAGTGTAAATTTTTCAAGCTTAATAACTGTCATAACATTATCAGCCAAGAAATTAGCATATCTTGAATGCTTTTTGTCTACTATGGGTCCTTTCCATTGACATCAAGCCTTTAAATAAATGTAACACAATTTTTACTCACTTTTAAGGTGTTAACTGTCACTTCTTGATGGAAAGGCATTATATTTTAAATAATAAAAACACATTTTTTTAGTACTTATTTCCACAATATATTTTTTGATCAGGACCGGTTTCGCTCATCGCGAGCATCAGCACGAGCATCAGCACGAGCAGATCAGTTGATAATGCTCGCGATGAGCGAAACCGGTCCTGATCAAAAAATATATTGTGGAAATAAGTACTAAAAAAATGTGTTTTTATTATTTAAAAAAAAAAAAAAAAAAACAATTTTTACTACTATTCACACAATTGTTTAACCTTTAACCGCCCAAGCATTTTTTTGTGAAATATTCGCGCGACTCACAGTTGTTCTAAAAATAATTATATCTCTAAATCTATTCATTATATTTGGGTATAATAAGAAACATTATCAAAATAAAAGATTGTTTATAATTTACTAAAGCTTTATACGTAATTTTTCACATTTTATATAATTACGCGTTAAATAAAGTTAAAGAATAAAAACTTCTCTGAGGGGTTCGCGCACTCAGATTGGGAGCCACTGCCTCAAAGAAAAAATATTCTATGTATTGTATGAAAAAAATCTGTTTCCCCATCAAAATGTAGTGAATAGTGTAGATTAAGCTGATTTATTATGGTTCGCCTAAAATAACAACGCACATACCAAGAGCCAATATTGTAACATAGATGTTTATATTATTCATCATGATAAAAATATTTTTTGGAACCGAAAATAAAATTATTGAACGGTATCTCAAAGACATTATTTATATAAGCTAATATTCATATTTTGAATACTATTTTCATAAATCAGTGTAACTCTATAGCGAAATGCACCATACCATAATCACCGGTCCCATATGGAACCGCTGGGCGTTTAAAGGTTAATTAGATTGTATTATGACCAAGGTCATTTTCAGTCAACTCAGTTATTATATTACAATATTGTTGTAAAAGTTGTGTTGTATATATAATATTTAAATAAAATATCCTACCATCGAAAGTGACAGTAAAAATATTAAATGCCATATGGTCAATATTTTTTTATACCAATGTAGGTGACACGCACCGATCTTGAACAAAAAAAGTGTATGGACTGTTTGAGCTAATTTTAATATTTTTACTTCAGTAATATTTTTTGTGATTTAATTATTTATTGATGTCATTGGTATCGACTCTCAGAATAACATGATATACTAAATTCAGATTTGATTTTTTTAGCTTTGGAGTGTATATTTAATTCTATACTTTATATAATATGAACAAAAAAATTAGAAGCTTTCAACAAAATCTACTGGTTAGCCCTAGCACCTTGATCAATACTGAAATGATATCTCTTGCCTGTTACTCATTTCCCATCTGGATTCTGGTTCGGCATTGAATTATAAGAATTGAAAAATAGTGACTCTATTTCTGAATTGTGATATCTAAATAAAAACTAACAATTTTCAATTATAAATTCTAGATGTTTTCTTTTTCTTTTAGGTACGTCACTTTGTCGGGTTCCTGGGGAAGTCGGAGAAAGGAAAAAAAAAGCTCGCAGAACTACATGGTACACAGAAAATTAAACAAAAATTTTCATACACTATGTAATTCGTTGATGTTCTAATAATGATTTGTATACATTTTCAGTATAATTTATCGTGGAATCATTATTTTTAAACTATTCGTTATAAACTGAAATCCGCAGATATGCATTGCATGTATGAGTAGGAACCGTTCCTGCTGATACGTGCACAAATGTGCTTAGACAAAGTTTGTATGATATTACTTTAAAAATGGTGGAATGGGTTTGTTGAATAATTATGAGACACATGCATTTCATTGAGTTGTATTAGATTAGAAAACCACAATCCATAATTTTATCATTATTCAATGTATTATTTTATTTGACAAAAAATCTCATAAAAATTTCGATAATATATCACGGGTGACCAACAGCGAACACATGGGAATTTCCTGATTAAACATTTACTTGAAACACATTTTTTACCTCTTCTCTTGACATAAATATTTAGCATTAGAAGGTATTTTCTCTGAACATTATTTAGTTAGCCTTCGAGTATATTGCTTTGTCAAAATTGTGTCAAGCCTTAGTAGGCAGTATGGGCAATAATATGTACTATAAAAATAGCATAGATTGTAACCACAACTTCGAGTTTCAAATCCCTATTCTGTTAAAACACATCTGTTTAATTGAAAATAACATTATTCGAATTGTCATAGAAAATTAATTTTATCTCAAACTGACACTTGAGTTTGAATTAGCCATGAATTTTAATTATTATTAGGCTTATGTCAATTTTATTCTTTTCAGTTTCAACTGAGCATGCTTTTACCACTTTCATGGCAAATTAATCTTGCAAAAATGAACAAAATAAAAAAATCAATTTTATTTGGTTATTGCTCAGTAAATCATATGATCTTCCTTGGAGTCAGAATAAATTTAAAAAAAAAAAACTGTTTTGCTTTCAAAAAACTTTTCAAGCCATGGTTTTTTTTGTTTGAATGTCAGAAATCATGTACATCAAACATATGCATGGTAGCCAAAATAGAACGGTGACATTAAAGGTTACAAGGGCGGTTGTTGTATGGAATATTGTGATTTTTAATATTATGTGAACATTTTACCCTTTCTAGGATTTAAATTGTATGTCTTATATATAAAACCTATTTATCTGCATTTATTTATTATTAAGTATAAGACTGAAATCAATTGATTAACTATTATATATAACAGTATCGTGCAAGAATAATGATTTTTTTATTACTTATTTACCCATAATATACCACCAAATAAAATATAGTTCTACGAGAGAACAAAATGGTACAATTTACTTCATATCCAACATCTGCTGGTTTGTATATATATATTTATAAAAAAAAATGACATATGATTACCATATTTGATTATCATTGTAAACTAAATTGATTTCATTCTTCTGATTGCTGACATCTCAACTGTTGAGATAGCTAATGACAATTGGTTATAGTTGACACTTAAAATATAAGTGTTGCCAATGTCAAAATTTTCAGGTATGTAGTTTTAGTATTGAAATATATCCCGATTTGTCTTGACAATCTTCATACGTTTGTTTAGCACCAACTTTACAGCATTATTTTTTAGAATAGTCGGTGTTAGAATATCCCTCATGTGGCTCAGTAGCGAACAGGTTAAATTATATAAGGGTTCGTTTAACACTGACTTTTAATATTACTTTGGATACTGAGATGTAGGTCGCTTGATTGTCAAAGTTTGTAGCAAGTATTTGGATGCTGTCAAAATTGTAGAATTATATATGTTTTTAAGCCCCCCACATGTAATTTTCCACATTGCAATATTATATTATTTAATATTCGCTTCCCACTTCCTTATTATCGAATCATATTTACGGATGATCCTTTACATATAGATTTGTAAAAAGCTTTTTTCTCTTTATTTTTATCGATATTTATGTCATAACATCGAATGTAAGGTCACAATCCTCGAAGTAAGATATTGTATTTAAAATAAATATAATATAAAGACATGAAAACATTTACTTGTTCTTATTGTGATCGTATCCCATTTCTTGAACCCAGGGACTGTTTCTGTGCACTCCTGTCAAATTTAGAAGTTATCCAAGAATGTATTCTTATAACTGTTTCTATAAATCATAGATTCCCAAGTTTATTTGACCCATGAAATTCAGACACAAAATTATACAAGGCCTCCCTGGAAATTTGCACACTTACTTATTGTATTATAGATATGTCGATCCTTAAATTATTAAGTAATAAATATTTATTAAATAATCCTAAAGAGAAAGTTGAACCTGACGTATGTTACCATTTTTTTATAGTTTGCAGGTATTTATTTGAACTAAAATTTCATCAAAAAGTATTCTTATAAAGTTATAAATATTAGCATCTAGTGGTCCCCTTTTTACTTCACAGGGTTCCTCTGCTCCCTCCAGGGCCTTCTAAGGGGGTCAGGTGGCCCACTTTGGTAGCCTATGCTCTAAATGGTAAAATTCATGAAACAGAGCTTCAAATTTGAATTGTTACAATTGAAGTTGTAAAAATTCAAATTCCATCAAGCACCTTCAGTCGAAATCATAAATTATATAAACAACTTTCAAAAAATTGTACAAATTGGCGAACTGCTTTGGATGTATTTTAGTAATGAACTGGTAAAAATGTAGGCAAACATTATAGTAAATTATGAATTAAGGTTTGGCTGTGCCTTTTCTCCTCTATATTATATAAATTTAAATATTAATGGTTAAAAATTCAAATTTGATGTTGAATTTCGATCAAGCAACCTTAGTTTATATCTGAAATTTATTTAAGTTGTTTTCAAATATGGTACAAATGTTTAAATCTAAAACTTTCCAATGTGTAAATCTATCATCCCAAAGCTATGTCAGTAAATATTCCATCTTTCGATTTAAGCATCTAACTCATCTTTCTATTCTCATTAAAATACTCTTCAGATGGTTGTTAAAAGAGGTTTGTGATTTTGTTAATGTTGCCAGTCGTAAAACTGTGCTCAAACGTGGTCTCATTTCTCATTAAATAGGTCACAGTTGGTTGACTGGGTAAACGTTTAAGATCTTCAATTAAATGACTTTGATGCGTTAAATGTTACAATGTTGTGTTTCCGATCCATAGACAATGGAGCATTTATATAGGCGGTGGGTTAATTAAAGTCTATTCAACGATACTAATTCGATAATAGTCCAATTTATGAGTATAACTACTTTTTGGTCATAACAAACTAATTAAAAAAAAAATCGTATGTATAGTGACGGATTTTAATAAATTCATGCGTATATTATACTGACTTATACTTGATGTTAATTTGTTGTATCTACTAGTATAAGTGTGGTTATTATTGTTATGAATCGAATTTTTAAAATATCTAAAACAATTAAATTCAATCATTTATTATAAGCGTATCATTTTTCAAAATTTAATTAAAAGCCACTTTTAAGGTGTTATCTTCTTGATGGAAAGGCATGATATTTTAAATAATAAAAAAACACATTTTTTAGTACTGATTTAGACAACATATTTTTTGATAAGGGCCGGTTTCGCTCGTCGAGAGCATTATCAACTGAATCTGTTCACTTCAGTAGATAATGCTCGCGATGAGCGAAACCGGTCCTGATCAAAAAATATATTGCGGAAATAAGTACTAAACAATGTGTTTTTATTATTTTAAAATAAAATAATTAAAAATCAATGGAACTCAACGTAAATACATAGTAATGATTTTTTTATTAATATTCGTGATAAAAAACCTTTTCAAATGTAAAATGTGTTATACCATTAACATAAACCATTTCCGAGGATTAAATTATCACGAGCAACAAGTCGTGGAGTATTTCTGGCCAAAGCGGCGAGATCTTTCCGGTTGGCGCCATATTTACCGCGTTCCCGCCATTTTAACTTCCGCTTCGCCATTGATATCATTTTGGCGGGAGACGGTTGACAGCGCGGCAAATGGCTTCATTTTAGTGGGAGCTTTATGTAGCGCACTGCTTGTCACATAATTCACAAAAAGATTATTTATTCACATAGATGATATTGTGGCAGTAGGCATGGAAAGGTACCATTAACTGTTTTATGTATTACTTATTCAAGTATGGTAATTATAATAAAAAATTACATTTATATTTTTGTCAAATAACGTATTCGTTGTAAGAAATCTTTCACAATCTTTCGAACAAGATATGAGTCTACATAATTGAGATGTATATTGTATAATTGATTACAAACAGGATCCAGCGATATTGACTATAATCTCTATTGAAAGATGTAATCGCGTTGACAGCCATTGACTTCCAATATCAGGACCACGGTATTGACGTATTGTCAACAATTCCAGTATTGGAGCTTCTAAATTGTATGGCTTCTTTCATTTAATCTACATTTTATGTTTGTTTCCAACAAGGAAAATGTCTTAACACATTTTTTTACCGGAACTGTTTAATAGTCTGATGCTCAATCTCTCTTTTTTCGAAGTGAGTAGAGATAGAAAAAATATGGATAAAACAGGATTATTACGTTTTAAAAATCTGATGGATAAGAGGGAAGTTAATAGACATCTATCTCGTAAGTTGTGTAGCAGAAGCTAATGGCGATCACTGCATTACAAACCCAAAAAAACAGTATTTGTCAAATCATTGACTGGCACCCGTTAAAACTGTTTGAATGAACTGTTAAACGTTTGTATACGTGTTAGTAAAAGGTCAATCTTGTATTTCCAAAATTCGATGCCTTAATATGAATTTCGGTTATTCATAGTTTCTGTGACAAAAGTAATCTTTTTTTACGTCGGAGTATTGGCTTTAATTAAATAATATTAAATAATGCAGACATTCGTCCTTTACATTAAGGTGTGATGGTAAAACTTATAAAAATTTTATGTGTGCTTAATATTAGCAGTACAACGTTGAGATAAAGTTGTTAAAAACCTGTTAACTCCTTGACAGTTCTTAAACCTGTTAACACAGCAAATTCAATCAGATAGTGGGGCCGTCCACCGTGTGATCAACCCGCAGCGCCATCGCGTCCGTGTCGCGAAGCTGCGACAGTCGTAAAAGCTGAGGCCACCATAATTAACGGTGGACACGGCTGTAAAATAAAAAGCTCACCCTCGGGTGGTGCGCTCTAGGGGGCGGGAGTGTAGACTCCGTGTCTTGAATCGTAAAAGAGGACGAACTGACTTATGGGGTTGTGTGGCATTTCGTGTATGTGTTGTAAAGATTGTCAAACCTATGTTTTAGGAATAGTTTTATCAAGCAATGTTGCCACGTATATAGTTGGTCCGCGGTGGAGTAGTGAACATCGTTGATTTCAGTTGGGTTGCTCACGGCTTTAAATCCCAGTACGAACTGTATCACAATTTAATATTGATTTCTGTTTTAAAATTTGATATATGTGATCACTAAAATTACATCCAAACCACTCGATCGAAGAGCGCGATAAATTAACAAATTTTCTTGATCTTTCCATTAAAACTCTCTTAAAACAATATGCTTGAGAAATGAAAAATATAGTTGCAAGTAGTTTTCCTGTGATAAGGGGGTAATTGAGAACGAAAAAAATCTATATTTTTCTCAAGTTTTTAAAAAACATGACTCTTCAATATTGACCAACAATACGAATTCAGGTTTTTGCCTACCTTTTTTTATTTATGAGCATGAAATTAAATATTAATCAACCAATCCGGCAATTTTACATTGAGATATTTTTCAAGATCGTCTAATCGAAAAAGTAGACGGAGTTGCTTTTTTCACAACTCTAAAATCGCATATGCTTTCAAGAATTGAGAAACAAAAAATAAAAAAAAGTCACAGTCATAGAGTAAAAATAGCGTTTTCAGCGGGCTTATTAGAAACTAAATTGTGACGTTTCCAAAATTATAAAAAAATCTAAACGAATGTATATTGTATTATTATTAACTATTGAATTTCGACAGAAGATGTCGTTAAAAAATATATTTCTTTACAATTACCAGTTCAAATAAAATAAAAGATTGAAAATCCTATGTAACACAGGTAAAGGAAGTTCACACTTACCACTGGTGCGCGACGAAAATGAGTCCGGCATTTTATTAACTCCCACTCGTAAATTGACATTATTTTTATGATGTTCAAAGTTTATGTCGGCCAAAGCTTCATTTAGGCATTTTAGTTTATGTCTAAAGTGTAATTGAGCTCCCTGTACGCATCAAATGGATTATCTTCATATGTTCACTCTAATCAAAGTATTGGATAATCTCTTGTATTTTATTTTATTATAACGCCTGCTATAAAAGCATGTTAGGAAAATATCCAATCATTTTTTATTAGCTTGTGAAAAATAAATCCGTGTTATTTTTTAAGTAACAAATTCAAGAGGGAAAGGAATAAAGCGCTAAGTTTTCAACATTGAAAATTTTTATAAATGTATAAATTAAAATAAGGCCTCAGTCGGAAGTATAATGCAGAATAAGTGTTTTTTTTTAAGTTTCATACAGTTTAAAATCTTGTTTTGGCTCTCATAAAAAGCATATATGCATACGGTACTTGACGCCTTTTAATTTCCCATAAAAGAGTATTTTTTCTATTACCTTAAATTTCAAAATAGTTTATAAAATGAAAATTATATCCACTATGACCTAATGAATATACTCGGTTAACGGATTGCAATTTCAGACGAATATAGCAAAACCGATATATATTATGATACGTATTACTAATATTACAAAAAAGGTTATTATCGCAATGGTTAAACGAATTGAAAAAGGCCAAAAGCAAAGCAGCACATTATAAAAATATAAGGCTGATTGTTTCTTTGTGTATATATTTTTTAATTTGTTAAAAATAAGAGTTTATGAATGTCAATCGATAATTTCAGTCCGGTTGCGGTAAGCTCTTTCTGATTCAATTTATACTGAGTATAAAGCCACAAATTTGTTATAATAACGTAAAACTATATTCCTTAACAAAAACATCGGTGTTTGGGTAATCTAAAATGTGACGAAATAACAATATCCTGTTTTAAAAAATACTAGTACACCTAAGCCTCGTATAGCACGATTTTACATAACACAAATGTATAAATTGAGATATAGTTTTATACAACACGCTTCATATAACAAGGTTTACGAGAAAAAGATAATTAAAATGAAATGAACTGAATAAACCCACCTTAATCAATCGACTCGGAAAGCATTTGCAGCGAAGTAGCTACATGTTTCATATTAAAAACAATAAATGAAGGCATGGAATTGGCTAATTATTATTTTTTTATTGATAATGATCCTACAATGGAAAGGAGTTCAATATTTAAGACGGAATTACAAAACATTTTAGAATGTCTTAAGGAAATGCGTAAATTATACGCTAAAAGCATGCAATCGCTTATTAACGATTTCTTAAAATTCAGAGTCCTCCGATGATGAAAATTCACAACCTATGTCGAAAAAAAGATAGAATTCTAAGTGAAAGCGATGATAAATGAATGGTGTATTATGCTATTAAGATTTCTTTAAATTAATATGTAAATGCGTACTACTTTAATTAAAAAAATAGAGTATATATTTATATAAACTATCATCGATTTTAAATTTTTTTGGAACACCAACCTAAATTTTCTATGAACTTCAAACCTTGTATAACACGGATTTGTATTACACAAGGTTTTTGTGGAACCATATAGTCCTGTTATACGAGGCCCATGTGTATGTATTGCGATCTTTGCCTCTGAGAACTTCTGGTAAAATTTAAACAACAAATGATACAATTCTATAGGATATCGCATTGTTTTTTTTTAAATATTAATAAAATATGAAGCATTTAATACTGTGCTAGATATTCATACAAAATAAATCTTAACGATGAAATTACGCGCGCAAATGATATCCGCATTCCATTAGAACTCAACTAATATTGGTGGTCACTGTGCAAATGAAATCATTTCATTGCCGATTTCTTTGACTTCTACTTCAGTTCTAAAGCCAAACTTTTGTGTTTCCTTTATTGCTATTTTCTGACGTTGCACTTTTTAAGTCTGGTAAAAGTTATATCCTGGATAAAATTTAAATTTGGGCAGGAAATCAATATCATACATTCAAAACGGGACGGTACTGACCAAACTGGCGCGTATAAAGAGCTTTTCAATAGAAAAGTTCAAAATTTGTAAGGTTATAGCAGCCATTTTGTTAAAGTGACATTTTACAGTGTCAAATTTATTGTCGATTGCTTAATAGAGTACTGCGAATTACTACATAAGATTAAAACGTTGAAAAAAACTGTCTTCACGAGACATTCTGCATGAGTTGTTTGAGGGTATAGAACTAGCCACTGAGGTCGTGTGATTTCCCGTCTTTAGACTTTTTTGTGGCTATTTAAAATTTCAAGTCTTCATAAATAAACTGCAGACAATAAGCACCCTCAAAGTCATCGTAATAAACGCCATTCAAAAAAATTCAGCCAGATTTATGCGACAAATTCATTGAAAATTAGACCTCAAGAATAAGTGCCACCAAGCAAAGTCGCTGTGGATAGTTGAACGACGTTATATTTCACTCATAATTTTATAAAAAATACCTTCAAGTGAAACATAAACTGAACTAACATATCATACATAACTTATTTTATTTACGTTTACACAATTTTTGAGTGTTCCTATTGAAAGAACCTTTAGAAAGCTTATTCATAGTCATTTATATTAACTGCCCTACCTCCAGGTAACTTTCCGAGAAATATACAAAAAACTTTCATCTTTTTAAAAACTATGATAAACGCGCCGCTGACTTTTGAAGAGTAGGTATGAAAATTACAAAATGTCAAAAAACTGACCGCACACTTCACCTGCCCTTAAAAAATACTTGTGGAAACTTTTAGTCACATGTCGCTGAGACGCGTGTGTATTCCGTGCGGTTTGTAGTTATAAGGTAAATTATTTTTCTGAAGCGCGTACGTGATACGGGATAGTGCAGAATGGTACAGTCAAAGTTTGCGTATAACGTACGTTGATATGCATAGGGCGGTTAATTTTTTTTATCGTGAATAAATTTCATTCTTATCGATACAATGATTCAATGAAAAATTGTTTTTTATAAAGTTAAACAAATAATTAAAAAATAATATAGAGCAGCTGATGATGACGTATTCTCAAACATTACTCGATCACGTGTTCATAAAACAGCAAATTGAGTGAGTTCTGTCCAAATTACTGCAGATATAAAATCGAAACGGTTGCAGTGCCCCGTAAAAGGGGTGAGAGGAGTATTTTGGGGTAGGTGTCGCGCCCGGAAACAGGGGCATCCATCCGCTGCGGCGTGATCGCGCCATAAATTTAAGTGGATTGTAACGCGGTGACAAAATGGACGCGAGCCGGTACTGTTGGGTCGGAGGCTTAAGTGGGGTTACCACATGTTTTAGTTCAAATAAACTTTTACTTTACATTGCTCTATTAAATTTATGATAAAATTTTCTACCTCATTGTTTGTATTTATCGCAAACAGAGGTTTACGACGTACATATGTGTAATGTAACGAGTAAAACGTATTCCCGAGCAGACTTATAATAAGAAATAAAAATAAGATAATTTTTATGCTATTTATACAATACATTTGTAATACTAATTTCATATTTTAATATAATAAAATAATGCTAACAAATTCAGATGAAATAAACAATATGATACAAAGTTTTATCATAGATTTGCAATAGTTTTTAGTTTGAAATTGATAACGTCGTCATTCCGAATGGTGTGTCACTAGATGTTAGGTAAAAAATAATTTTATATAATCAACAAATTTCATTGACATAGTAATGTATCAATACTACTTTGACTTATTTTCAATATCTGAACCAACGTGACGTTAAATTGCAGTGTTTTAGAAATAAATACATAAAAACATAACAGAAATAACAGTGTTAAAATAATCGTACCATATTAATTGAGAATTATTTGAAATAAACTCGTATTTGTTCTGATAATCCTCATAAGGTTGGTTAACACCAACAGTACTGTATAATTTTTTTCAATATTCAGGGTTGGAATAACATTTATACAACTCCACAGGGAACGGGTAAAAAACAAAAATATTAACAAGTATCAACTTTCATAAATATTTAAACATGGACAATACATTACAGTACCAACGTTTCCATATTTTTAAAAACAAATGTTATATGTCTAATGTATGAAAAAATGATAGATTAAAGTTTGTTTTGTTGGTTACACTTAGTAAGAAAAAGTTTTTTTCAGGCTAATGTATGAACATAATATTATATGTTGTGTTTTACGAGCATTGTATAATAGTTTCGGCCAGTTAAATGTATATTTAAATAAACTCATTTGCACGGCTTTATTGCATTTCTAGAGGTGGTTTGACAAATACATATTCAGGTAAGTTTAACTATCTTTTTGTCAAATTATTACGTTAAAATGCTGGTATAAATATACATATCAGTTGTATAAATATATTTTCATTGATTCACAATATAATTCAGTAAATACTAACAACAATTTAGTTTGGATTTTTGACCTAATTATGCAAATAACTGATTAATTTTGTCACCCTATCACTAGGTCAAATCGTGGTACAATAATAGTGAACTGAGGTAGAATTAAAACTAGAGGATTGTCAGGTAATGCCGGCGCATACCGGAAGGTGGCATAATGGCTTTGTGGTGGGTGCGCCATAAAAATGCGCGCTGTAATTAGGAAGAGATTGCTTGACAGTAAAATACAGTTGCTTTTAAATGGAATTTCTATTAAAATACATATTTTTGTGCAGGCTACAAGTATTGTATTATACAAACAGATTTTTAACAAAATGCTGGTATAGTAATAGATCAGTGTTTGATTTAAAATATCGAATTTAAATGTGCAGTTTGAGAATAACTGCATATTAATAGTTACCTGTTTAAATGTATATATTACTCGTACGAAAATGAGCAACACATATTACGATGGCTAATTGTTTAATCACGTTAGAATCATTCATAAAATACTAGGGCTGTGAAGTCGTTATAAAAATACGACTCTGACAAAAAAAAAGTTTAATTTCGTCAGGTTTTTTTTCCTACTTTTCGTATGTATGTGCATTATATTATAGATCATCCAACCAATTCGGAAATTTTTCATTGAGATATTTAAAAAAAACGTTGAATCAAAAAAAGTACATAGTTATAGTCGGTCGTTATTCATGACTGCCACTCCGGTCATAACATCGCGACTTAGCCACTCCGACTCTAGCTAGCTTCGACCCCGAAACCCTAAAAAATACTATTAAACATAATGAGATTCCCAGAATGAAATGCACTAAATGTTTATAGCTTCTTTTCTAACGCTTTTTAAAAAGAGATTTAAATCAATTGACCGGCTTAAACAATTCATTTGTCAGAATTTTCTGTTCGCCTTTGTTCTCTTCAATAATTTCAAACCAATTTGGAGTGGTTTTCTTTATCTTTTATTACATTTTAATGCTATTTTTATGTTCTACACAGACACAAAAATATTATAAAAGATTTTCATCGCTCATTTTTCATGTATTTCTTTGAGGAATATCTTAATATGTTTTGATCTCGAATAACTCAGTAAAAATAAAATTTTCATCACTACAGTGTACTACTACACTGATTCTCGATGAAATAAAGTGGCTGAACGGCAAAATCGGCATGATCAATTATATTTTAATTAAAGCTTTATTTTTTTGACTTCACTGTAGAAATTTTGATAGTTGATTTGATTAAAGTTAATATGATCAGTGAATTCAGTCAAATATTTTTTTAAATAATATAACAAATATGTAGTTAAAATTTAACTAAATGGTTGTTAAGAATTAAGTCTCATTGTAATTAATACGTTGTTGTTCATTTTAAAATCATTTATTTTTAAATCGACAAATTTAATCCAATTTGAACAAGTACGTACTGGCGTTTGGCGTGTATCATCTGTGCGGCACAGCCTGAACTAACTGCCCACTTTGTTTAGGTTTTGTGCCCGGCTAAATGTTTAGGTTCTGCACCCAACTAATGGTAGTTTTCCGGAGGATTAGTCTGTACATTCGCTGAGCCAGGCAGCCTGATTGAAGTGTGGTCTGGTAGGTTCAGACCGTAGCGTGGCTGAGAGACATGTAGTCCACGGTTCCTTTGATAACTCCATATTAATCTACACTGGGTTTTGTAGTAATTTTAGGCCATTAATGAATAAATATTCAAAAAGAGGTGTATAAGTAATATATTAAAAAACAATCATTTGAGCAATAAATGATAATATATTTTATGTTAAGCTGCCAGATTCAGCATTCTTGGCAGGACGAAGAAAATATATTACTTAGTCTCATATATAAAAAAAGATTTTTGCAAAATTCAAATTAGAAAATTGTTTCCGGCATTAAACAAATTTTATGATTTATCTCATAACGTATAAATACAAATGCATGATGCCGACGAAATTGCGTAAGATAAATTTATGTCCATTTCTAAATTAATATTTATTGTTTATTTAACGTGTATCTATGATGAATACCGTTAACTTAGATTGAAAAATAATATAAACATAAGCATTTCGATTTTTGTGCATACAAATTGTTCATGCGAAGAAAAATAAGTTTAAATAGCTGACTCTTTAAAATTAGTTCAGTTATTCATCTGTAGCATTTCGTCGTTTATTAAAATATTATTCTTGTAAAAATGGTGTCTCTTTTTAAGGTGTAAACTGTCACTTCATGATGGAAAGGCAATATATTTTTTAATAATAAAAACATATTTTTTGTGCTATTTCCACAACATGTTTTATGATTAGCAACGGCTTCGCTAATCGCGTACATTATCAACAAACGTTCCATCCAGCAGTTATTTTTGTTAGTTAGTTGATAGTTTTCATTACTTACTTATTATTATGGTTTTGGAATATGTGATTACTACATTTTTACAAAGCGTTTCAAGACCGACGCAAAATACTTTTAACGCCCAAGTAAGCTTTTTTATGGTTGCAAATATTTTCATTCCAACAATATATCCCCAAATGTACCCTTCAAAATTTTCCACTTTGTAAAGTTTTCTACTGCGTCTATGCGTAACGTAGGCTCTGCAAATTCTGTTTTACGTTCTTCTTCAAATAACCAAGTCTAAACAATGATTTTACCCCTAATATACCAATTTAATTCACGGGTTTGATGTGTATTGTATTGTAAAATTACAATGTTTTACAATCCATTTACTGGTAAATTCATAAAAACAGTATTGAATTTTTTTGTAATAAACAATACAAATAAAAAATTATAAAAAACTGCTTATTAATGTATCATTTTTTGAACTAGAATTTGGTTTCGTCTGTTAGTTTTGATTGATCGCATTAAAATGATGAAAAATTAAAACCCAAATAACAAGCTTCACAGAGATAAGTGAATTGAGAATTTCCAGTCAATATTATAAAATAATATTAACACACTTAAATAATATATATATACATATGTTAATCCAAAAATGTAGTAAATTGAGTAATGATACCAAATAATGGTCCCACCATGTGATATTCGTATTGCGATGCTACGTCCACACACAATATGCGTTTACAGTTTACTTCGTGCTGTATACTGCATGCAATTAATTATAATCGAATGGGCGGATAATGAGAAGAGGTAGTGGGCGTGAAATTTGATCGCGATTATCATTCGATACTGTAGATATTGTTTTTGATAATCCAAACATTACCGTTAAAATTTAGATACAATGCATTCGGCAAAACTAGTGATGTGTTATATATGCAGTGCATTTATAATGAACGTCGATAACAATGATGTGTTGTTATTTTATGTGTATAAAGCCATATTTAGAAGATGATAGGCTAAAGGGTATTTCGATTGTAAGGCCTCTTTAAATATTTTTTACATAACGTTCGAAAACTTCTTTGCGATTTTCTTGAACAATAATTGATATCATTTTATGTCCTTTTCTTTTCTGCGTGTAAATAAATATATATGAATAAGACATGTTGAAAAAAAACAAGAGTACAATGGAACCCCCAATTACACTACTCCAAACCACGCACCTGCTTGAAACATCCTCTGCAAATCCCACAATTTGTCTGCGTGCTGGATTTTGCGAGAACTATACATTTTATCACCTAGTAACTAAATATTTCGTCCATATTTATTTGCATTTTTTGCGGAAAAAAACAAAATCCCATAATCAGATTCACTCCCCCAATTACACGGTCCTGACATTAGTGTAAATGGGTGTTTTGTTATACTTGGAATCTATAATAGATAGTTAATTTATTCTTTGCTGCCCAAAAAATATTATGATAACATTAATAAAAAATATTTCTCTTCTAAAACGTTTTTATGATATTTACAAAAAAATAATTACTTTATAAAAATCAAAAAAATATTTGTGAATTCTAAGAGTTTTTAAAGCTATAATATCCAGTCTAGTAAGCAGATAGATAAACCTGGCGCTGGTTGTATGAAGCGAATCATTTCAAGGGAAAGATTTTCTGCGTCTACATTTATCTCTTTTACTTGATTAGTATTCCAAAATTCAATATCAACAAAGTTAAATATAAAAAATTGTCTCGGAATTTTTGTTTTGTATATTATTTTGTCTGTTATGTGACGTAAAAGATTTTAGCGATTCACCAGTTTGTTTCAAAAAATTAAATGTTCACTTTTAATGTGTCAAATGTCACTTCTCGATGGAGACGCATGATATCTTAAATTATATTAAAACATAATCAACTGACCAGTTAAAAAATATCACGTTGAACGAAACTGATCCCAATCATAAAATATATTGTGGAAATAGTCCTAAAAATGCGTTTTCATCATTAAAAAAATCAAACGAAATAAAAATATAACATAATAATTAAAATACAGCCGCCCTCTTTTTGCGCTACTTTTTTTACTTGATTTAGACAATACGCAATTTTTTGGAAATTTATTTTTTCTTACATGATTATATTTGCAAAATACTAAATGACGAGGATTTAATAGAAATTGTTACGACTTATAAAGAGTCAGATGATCATAGTGACAGGGGCAGAGGTATCAACGTTAAAAGTTGAAACGATTCAATAAGGATAAAAATGTCAACAGAGTTATATTTATTTTTGACAAGCGATTCTAATACTAGGTATGCTAGAGTGTTTTCAAATAATTCGATTTGTTGAAATTTTCTACGATTCCACATGTTTAAACATGTTTCAACAATTTAAATTTGATATAGAAAATCCATCAAGCACCTTCAGTCAACATAATAAATTATAACGGAATTTATTGAAAAAAGTATTAAATTTACTGTCCTATCAAAAAAATAAATCCGACTTCAAAAATGACTCCATTGAAAACAGGATTTCATCAAATGAGACTGACCTAAATTAAATACTTTCTTTCAAAAAATTGCGAGCGATTATATTTTCAAGCCGGCAGTGACAGCAACGAATGTTAGTGAATACAATCATACAAGAATAAGAATACGTACACATGTTTATATTTCTTATTTTATTTAGTGAAGGTTTTTTGAAACCATTTTTTTATACGCGCCAATGGGTGTATTTCTGCAAGTTAATTAAAGTCGTGATGCTGGATTCGATATAAATTGGCTAGCAATAGCTCCCTTTTGTACGTTACAGTTTGCACATTACTTGATGGTTTGTAATGTGTTACTAAATTGTAGATTTAATATTCTTCACAATTGTGATAATATGTTTTTGTAATCTTTATGTTTGCGTCGTATATCGAAAAACAAACATGCGTTTAAACAAAATTACAGCTTTCTTAAATTTATGAAAAATTAGAGATTTAATAAGAGTGGTTCAAAATGGTTAGAATTCATCGGGACAATGGAACTTTCCGCTCCGCATAATGTAACTTTAAGCCGTGTTGTGATATCCGGAACTTACTCAGAGTCAAAACAAGTAATATTTAATAAAAAAGTCAAATAGACGAATGAAATATAGCCTTATTTAAATTGATTGCATCAAGAATGGTAACTCGCAGACGTTCATTTGCATAAGAAAGTGCAATTGATCGTAAAATCCGAGAGGCGCCTTGTTGAACTATGCATTTATCGAATTGATCTGGCTGCCTTTGCATTAAATTCTATTTGATTTCAGCCAATTAACGAACATTCGTGCAAAAATATTCAACGATGCTAATAATAAACAGTTTTTTTTTGTCCGATCTAGCAATTTGAGCTTCGACTATCGACTTTTATTGATTTATTAAACAGTGTATAACAAAAATAAACACAAAACTCGCTTGGATAACTAATTTTGTCGCTTTATAATTAATGATAATTTTATTTTTATATTCGCAATTTAAAATTGGTTTTTCACTGAAGATTAGCTTTCATATTTTCCCATAAAATTTAGATCCATTATTTGGACATTTTATTGGATTGCAATTGAACTTTTATATATTATTAGCTGATCGGTTGCGCATTGCTGCGATCTCAGAGTAAGGAAATTCAACAAAACTCGTTATGACAACACACAGTTTTATAATTAATAGTTTCGTTGTAATTCTATTCATTTATTATTAGTGGGGAGTTGGGAAGGAGTGGTATGCTAGAAACATTTACGGAAGTGTATTCAAGAAATTTGAAGTTTTATATTGTTCGGATGAATTGTGTAGTAGAATAAAGGACAAATACACAAATAAACATTGATTTTTTATATATTATTTAAAAATATAATTAAAAAAACACAATTTTTGGTTTTACGCTAAATTCATTAAAATCAAATAGAAGACCTTTTATTGAAAAAAAACACGAATTGTGGACATATTGTTCAAATTGTTCAATTTACTCGAAAACTAATTTGACAAAATGTAACAAAAATATTAAGAGTTATTGATTATTTCAATGATTCAAGGAAAAGAATCATTTTTCCGTAAAATTTATAGCTTATAAAAAAATAAACTCGTTTATTACTTAATTTAAATAAAATGTATACTAGTTTAAACAGCTTAACAATATTATATATGAGGCTAGAAGCCTTAATGTCATAATCATTGACATCACTAAAAAGAGAGTACAAACTAATTAACTAACTAGACACTTCTGAAAGTAAACAAGATCATTTTCTAGGATCTGCTTTAAAGGCAGAGTAAATGCTATCCTATTAATGTTGTTATCCAAAAAACCTTCCGGCCATTAGGAAGAGGAAAACTAGCACCAGGTGCAATTCAAAAAATAAGCCAATTACAACAAATACTTTTCGTAGTCAAGAAGTCTGAGCATTTCTCAGAATTGTTCTTTAATTAAAATAATCGTGCTGTTAGAGGCTTGCAAGCCAAATTACAAATGCTAGCGGGGTTGTAGTTAAGGGTGGTTATTTGCCCAACTGCATGGGATAGCCGTAATTTTCACATTAAAAATAAATGCATACGAAAGCGAAGCTTAGCAAGCTTAAAAAAAAGCTTTGTCGAAAAGAGGCTTCATTGTAACACGGTGAAACAATAGCAATGTATTCTAGTAAAATACAAAATACATTGCTAAATTTTCACCGTTTTATAATGGAGTTCTACTAAGTAAATACCAATTCAATCAATAAAAAGGTTTCATTGTATTATTAAAAAATAAAAGATGTGATGATAGAGTATAGTTATTTTTTATACGGAAAAACAACTTTCTTTTAATTTGTTATGCAACCGGGAAGAATTTAAATCTTTAAAGATTATGAATATTTCTCCGTAGATCAGAAATATTTTGAATAAATATTAAATTTTCAATTTACTTTATATTATTATATTACTGAAAATACAGTTTATTATATTATCTTTCCAAATTGTTTCAATTAACCACTGAAATAGAATGTTTTATTCGTAGAAATATATTATATTCCATTATCTTGCATTCTATTTGTCTCTCTCGGTTTGCATTATTAATGCCAGCTTATCAATTTGTATATTGTAGTCTATGGGAGATAAGATGTAGTAGGCGGCACGTCCGATGTCCGACCGCAGCCGTCCGCCCTTCCACCTCTATCTGGCCCTGGGCGGAAAGAATTCAGTCTTCTTAATCGAATTAAAAGTGTATGTGGTCTGAGATTCAATTGCTTAGGTGGAAATGTACGTACGTACTACTTTTGAGCACGTCCCTCTTGGACAAGTAAAATGTGGGTGGCGGCGTTGTTCTTATATTGGATGGGATACCAATATGTGTCGCAATAGTCAGTAGACAATGACTAGAAGTGCATATGAAAGAAAAACATTGTAGCACATTAAAAGTTAATATTTCCATACAATAATAAGACTAGAAAAAGTCAAGTCAAAAATACACGAAATATGCTAGAATATCAAAAGAAACTATTAAAGAATTAAAAAAAAAAGTTAAATGAACGGGTAAATGTAAGTATTTCACCGCTCCTCAGACCACTGCGAGGGGCTAATGCATTTTTATAATAAATCATCTCCGGCCAATATTTAAGCTTATTGAAATTTCCGCCTGTTTAGTTTCATTTTAATTAAAATTTTTAGTGTTATTGCTAGCAGGTAATATGCTAGGTTGTTAAAACAGAAGAAAAGATGTATTGTGTAACTTTTCTACGCAGCTATATATATTGTAGATAAGTAAATGTATGTTTAAGCGTAGTTTTAACGATGGGTGAGCCGAAATAGCTATCAACTATACCTTTGAAATTTTGTAGAACTAAAATAAATTGTTATTTTTTCACCGTGTTATAATCGAGTTCTACCAAGTAGATATTTGCATGTACATATTTTTAGTATTAAAACCTTATCATTCTTTTATTTTATAATGTATATACACCCAGTCCTTTTTTTACGCGATACATTGGTTCCAGAAAACGGCGCGTAAAAAAGATCGCGTAAAAAAATCACAACTTTCATATAATTGGATAAATTGGTTCCAAAAATTAAAATGTCGCGTGAAAAAGTACCAGAAACGTATGAAAAACCAAAATTTTCTCTTTAAGATTCGTGCAAAAAAATAAATATATTTCATGTCTTTATTGCTTATAAAATATAATGAGACTATAACGATATAATTTTTTCACTTATATGAATTAAGTTTTAAAAATACACATATTTTTTTTATTTATAAAAATAATGAAACATACATACCTAGCATCATATATAAATTTCTTCTTTAAAACAAATTTGGGGAAAAAATCGCGTAAAAACGAGTGAAGCGCGTAAAAAAATGTAACGGTGCCGTCCAAAAAAATCGCGTATAATCGAATTCGCGTAAAAAAAAATCGCGTAAAAAAAGGACTGTGTGTATTCATATAAATAATGCGCAAATATTTTATTAACTGTACTATTTTATTGACAGTATTACTTTTGAAAAATTCTTAAGTTAGTTTTGGTTGTAAAAGAGTTGATGCTTGCGTTTATATATTTTTTTTGGGATAAAAATAAATAATATTGGAATGTTTTATGATTGTTTATAAATTATCCAAACGCAGCCTAGATAAATATAAGCATACACTTTTTATATTTCTTTAAGTGAAGATAAAAAATCGTATTCTTATTTATTGCCTTAAGAAAATCAACAAACTCCACAACAATGCAAAGACAATTTTCTCTAGTTATTATTAAAAATGTGTTTCATATGTAAATTATGTAAAAAATGTACAAAAACGACATTTTTTCATTTGAAATCGTCTCCCCGTACGCACGTTTCAAAGAAATTTTGAATTTCTCCTGTATTTTGATTAGAGTTTAACTAAAAGCGGTTGAGTGATAGCCCAACAATTATTTAACTGAGGACTGTAAAGGCAGAACCAATTGCTTCCTACGTGTTCGATTTTTTAATGAAAATTAAATGTTGCGTCATGGAATCTAAAAAAAAACTTTTATTTAAGGTTATCATTATAATGATAGTGAATAGTTTTTTTAGATATTTAAAAAAATATGTTAAAACATCATATTCTAATTCATGAAATGCCGATATCAGCAATTTTTTAATAGTTGTTAATCTTTATTTGAAGATCTCAAAATATTTCTTCGAAGCATCTATATATTCTTGCAATATAAAAATTTATTGTTGTGATTTTTTAAAATAATTAACCATTCCTGAAAAACCACTGTCATAAAACACCGTTTGGGAGCTTTTTTTATAATACTAAACAGGATTCATAATGACATTAAACATTATGTTTGTATTAAAAATATTTACTTATTATAAATCGCTCTTCTTTATTAAGGCATACTTTATTAACAGCAAAGCAAGTACGATTCGTTTGGTTGTTTTTCGATTCAAATCACGATGTTTATGGGAAATTTTTAAAGCAATTTCGCAAAGAATATTATGGTTTTGTAAGTAAAACCTTGCACGTTCCATCCCATACTGGAATACTTAATTATACCTCAGAATAAAAATTCTATATGATGTTATAGAGACAGAGAAAAATATATGAAGAATGTACTTTTTGCATTGTCACTGTATTTTAAAGTGGCAGACTCATTATTTTCATTTTAAGATATGATTTGGAGTAGAAGAGTAACATTAATCAGAACATTTTTGCTTAAAAGTTTTGTCTTTAATGAAAAAAAAAACTATCAAATAGGTCTATAAGTATAGAAAGTTTCCATTGTTTTTTTTTTATCATAGCCATGATATTCTCAGAAAAATATTTAATAAATAAATGGATATCTATGTTTGCTACTTCTGATAAATAGCCTAGATACAATTTATTGTGAATAAATATTGTGTTAACATTGTATTTTAGAGACCAAAATTAATTATAGTACAAAACGGTTTTGGTCATAGAGTGGCGCTTAATTAACAATACGAGAGCGGTTTTGAACACAGTTTGCATATTTAAAAGAAACTTGTATATTTATTCATAAAAAAATAAACATTTTTTTAAGCTTTAAATATCGATTTAAATAAATAAAATTTTTAATATAATGGACAGTTTTTTTAATGAAAAATATTTTTATATAAAAATTGTCAGTGTGGGGCATCCTTTACTATAAAAGTTGGTACACGTATGTGCTCCGCTGCCGAAACTCGCTAAACAAATTATGTTATTTGAGAAGAACAAAAGAAGAAACAAACATTCTGAGGGTAGACAAAAGAACCTACCCCTGCTGCTTTCCACTCTTTAAGCCGTAGCTACACGCGTAGAAAATAAATTGCAAAAGTTTTAAAACATGCTTATATTTGTGGAACGAATAAATAAAACCCAATTTGAGTTAATTATCGAAAACAATTTGTCTTTTCAAGTCATGTTAAGATGTTTAAAAAAACGCACTTATATCACAAATAAATCCTCAAAAGTCATTTGTCTTTTCAATAAAAAAAAAAAAACTCATCGCTTTATTGTGATCGTATTCTGAATAGTTCATAAATTTGCTTCACTCTATCCTCTATTTACCAAAGCAGTAAAACAGCGAGAATAACTTTTAGTAAATCCAAACTAAAAGCTTCGCGTATAGACGTAGTTACTAACAGAACAGTTCTAGAGTTGAAAAAGCAAGTGATTCTAATATTCTCATATTGGCGAATAAGTGATTCTCTTGACAAGTTTATTTCGTATAAATCTGTTCGTTTACAATTAACTTATGTTACATTAACTTGTGTTAAGCGTGATACAAGTGTCTTTTTCTTGAGCTGACCGAGCAAAATGTTTTACAGGCAAATCATACTTTTATTTCGACTGTATTACAACATGGTAACTATGTTTTTTTTATGAGAGTACCACTTAAGGTTTAATGTGCAGATATTAACGTTGATTTTTGCGCATTCCATGATATTCGATTACATTTAAAAAATTAAATAACAACTTAAACCTATTTTAAAGGTAGCAATTCATTGACGCTAAACATATATTTAAAATATTTAAGAAAATAATTGGTGAATAAATATAAAATTAAATTTGAATTCTTACAACATTGTACCAGGGTTTCGCTTTTCGGCATCTTCAGGCATTCTATCACACGGATGCAACAGAACTGACAGAATGCCCGTAGATGCCGAAAAGCGAAACCCTGGTACAATGTTGAAAGAATTCAAATTTGATATTGAAATTCCATCAAGCACATTCAGTCGATGTTAGAAAATGTTTAATAAATATAACATAATAACCGTAATTTTCATAATGGCGATGGATATCTCAATAGATATTTTTGTTGACACCCTTTGTTTTTTCGAAGACAACATCAATCTATACGAGCATTGCAGTAAAACAGGGTTTTCATTTTAGTAACGAATTAGTGGGAGAAATCCATAAATGTATTGAAAAAAGCTTTTCGTCTTGAGCTTTGTTCATAAAATGACTTTGAACACTGTATCTTAGACTTTACAGCCGTTAAATATACATTAAAGACGGTATTTTACCAATCCTTAGGTATTTCGCCACTGATGATACTTATTACTATCACAGTTTGGACTTCACACTATATTGCGAACACTTGAAACGAGAAAAAAACGTTCCGGTACCGAAAAGGCAGGCGCGACATGTGCAGGGGATGGACGTAATTTTCCACCCACCTTTCTGTCGACTCTCACCGTGCTATTTCCCACCCATCGTCATATATGATGGAGACCTTTTTCTACAAAACTATTATTCTATTTTCCATTTATTAAATCAAAGCTGTGTTTTTTTCCGTACATATTTTTTTTACCAAAACAAAAAGTTATGCTCGCCGAAGTTAAATTGTAAATATAAGTTTGTTGTAATGAAAAAATATTAAATTAAATATTTGATCAGTGAACTAAAAAAATGTTCAGTGATATATATCATATATAAAAAAAACAGTAAATACTTATGCGAAACGAACGGCAAATATATTGTATTGTAAATCGTTTGCTAGTTTTAGTTTTGATAGCTGTTATTAAACTTATATATAAAAATGAATGTTTGTTTGTTTGTTCGCTATGCGTTCCTATACCGTTAATCCAATTGCAATCAAACTTTGGTGGGTTGTTATGCACATACCCGCAAAGGTTACTAAATTAGTAAAACTATTCGATCAATACCAGTTTCGCTTATCGCGAGCACTATCAACTGATATACAGAATTATTTGAATATGCTTCTCACAGTTTAATGTGGCCAGCTCACGCGTCTTAAAATTTTCTGATTTATTTCTTTACGCAACAGAAGAAAGAATAAATAAAAAATCGTGTATCCAAAAGCATTTCTATGAACAGAATTATAAGTAATAAAGTAAAAAAAGAGATAACTGTAGTCAGTCTTGTTAGCAGTGGCTGAAAATTTTCGATGGAACAATTATAATATATTTTTTTTTATGATTCATATAAAAACAATCAAGCACGGTGTTTTTAACGATTTTATTTATACGGACCCGGTAACTGTAGAATGAATCATTCATAGTAATGACACACGCCATATCAGTTTGAAAAATACTTTCAAAACTTTCTCTTGACGGTAGATAACTTCTTTCCTTGTCTTCTACCTTGGGATAACTTCTTGGAATGAGGAGCAGGGGACGAAGATAGACGCAATTGGCTCATACGTGAACCGAATAAATCCAATGGATAGGCGATTTAACACTTATAAAGCCGAACATGTTTTTATTCTATTCGCTATAGAAAAAGTTATTATTTCGTTTATTGTTTGATGGTATTTTAGATATTTTCCTGTGTTTGTTATATAGTTTTAATTCCAACAATACAACTGAATCTACACTGAACATAAATATTTTTTCTTTAGCAATAAATCGTTGGTTTAACTAGCCAATTTCTTAAATAATTTTCATTCAATTCAATTTATACCATCGTTATTTTATGAACTTTACGTATTATAACTGTTTATCTTTATTTACAAAAATGCAAACGAATTATTATTTTCTTTTATTAAAAAAAAATAATTAAGCGATGCGGTCTACTAACTATTGTAAATCAACGGTGTAAAACTAAGCTTAACCAAACATTCATTACGGTTTTGTATGATGGCGGAATTCGAAATAGCTACCAAATTTTTTTATTATTTATACTCTATCAAATTATTTTTACGAAATTTTTAACGTTGTTTTGACATATATCAAAGCAATGTTTAGGATCTTTTTTTACTCTATCTCAATATTTTTTTGTATTAAAGTTATATTAAAAAGTATTTGTTTGCCAACAATGAAAAAGAGGTCATTATAAAATTTAATACCGAATACAATATTGTTATTTAATGTTGAAAAATTTTGCTTATACGATTTTTGTGTGATGTAAAATTGAAAATAAACTGGAATTATTGAATATCCTACATCTGTCTTAAATAGCTGTATCATTTTTAAAAAATTATATTGGTGAAACTTTGTACATTTGCCTATTTTTTCCGTATCTTCAGGTTCTATAGCATACGGATGCTATAGAACTGACATATAAAAACACAAAGCATCGATTGTTCAAAGATACAATACTATAACACTTATTTTCTATACAGTTCAGTGAATCAATTTTGATGTGTTGATAGTAATCGCATACCGGAAAGACAGTATTGTGTATCAATAAACACATACAATTTTCTCGCAATGTATGATACTACGAGTCTAAAATATGGTAAAATTTGAATATTTGTTCGCATTTTGCTTCATTTTCACAGTATCATAAAATTATGTTCTGTTAAACTATTAAATCCAATTAAATACAATTTCCTGTACCATAAACCATTTTTATTAAAACGAAAAAATAATTGTGATTTGATATGGTAAATATAAAAGTTTATATTATTGTAACTTCAGTGTCATTTATTTATTCTAAGAACAGTAAACAACTGTAGAAAAATATGAATACTTTTTTGAAAAAGGAATAATTTAAAATCAAGCATTATATTGACATTTTCGTTTATTAGAACTGATTAATTATATACAGGCTTTAAAATGGATTATTAGTTAACATTATTGTGACGCACTTTTGTGTTTGAGTATGTCAAAAAAATCTTATATCTTTTTTTTTTTTTTTAAATCATTCCAACAAAATGTATGCCGAGTCAAGCGGTTTTTTAAAATATGTGTCATTCGTTGTCATGGTTATGAAGATTTTATTTTGAAGCTAAAACGACAATATGCCACACTACGGTTTATCCTAATGAACCCTGTTTTTGAAAAACATTATGAAAACGTTACCAAAAATTAATTTAAATTTATGAAAAAAGCGTAAAAGGTATAAATTTTAACATAATGATTAGCAAAATTCGTTGCTCAATATGTCCAATTGGGAAAGCATCGATCAGTGAAACACATATCATTGCATCTGGCGTCTTATATGACCAAAGAAAACGTGTTTTAAGAAAACATTTCGTTAGTTTTAGTTTTGAAGACCGGTTAAAATAACAATATTTATCGTCCCGAGCATTTCAGAATGCTAAACAAGGTCATATATAAGATATGAAAAAATCATAGAAATCAATTTTCAATATTTCGAGACAGTTTTATGTTATACACAAATGTTTTTTTTTTTATTAAATGTATTAAATACATATTGAAATTATCGCCCTATAATCAAATCATTGTAGAGCAATATTCTCAGATAAGCGCATTACACCGATGGCTGATCGCTTCATAATGTGATTGTTGGGCGGACGTCCCGCGGGCGGCCTTCCCGCCTACCCTAGCCGGTGTCACGGGCGGTAATTGTGTTTGCGCGGCATTCGACCTCCGCCCTTCTTTGTTTGTCCTCATCTAATTACTAGCTTTCGTTAGACTGAATAGTGACGCGTGTACGGGATAACGTCGTTGCCATCTACCGGACTAAAATAGTTCGCCATATAAAAATGGCGTAGTATTTTTTGATCGATCAGAAAAGACTGAAACTTTAAGTCATAACATTTTTACTAGAAATGAAAGACTTTTCATGTTTTGTTTTTTGCTTTGAAAAATATATAGCATTTAGGTCATCGTTCTATTTACACATCTATAATTCCGAGCAGTATTGCTTTTATGAATAGGTTTTATTCGCTGTTTATTGTGACTTATTTGTTTAAAATTACATTCACTTATTTAATAAATACGTTCGATTTTTGATATGGCTATATATATTTAAACTTGTCAATGAAAATCTTAGACAATATTACAATATTAGATTATATTTCAATTAAATGATTCTTACTGATAACTATAACTTTCTATTAATAATCATCAAGTTTTGGTATGTTTTAATTTACCTTAAAATAATATGTTTATTTAAATATATTAAAAAATCTAAAGATAAATGATTGATAGTCTACATAATAACAGCTTAAAAATTACTATTTTTAAACTATACATATGATAGTTGTCTAGAAGATTTCGCATAATTCAGCTCAGCTGGATGAAATTTTAAATCGTGTAAATTAAAAATAGATAAAGTTTTAAGCAATTCAAATTTGGTAATGAAACTCCATTACACATTTTCCATATTATTAAATTAAAAACAGATAGTTTAGAGCATTCGCGACCTAGATTACGCCGTTAGACGTTTCCAGGCATCTTATTGTACAGATGCACTCAAAGAAACAGTCCGTTGCATGACAGACGAGGATGTTAAAACACATGGAAATTTACAAAGGTTAACAATTCAAAATTTATATTGAAACTCCATTAAGCGCTTACGGTCGATATGTAATTTTTTTATTTAATATTAATTATTTTCAATTATCTCAAAAATCAGGACAAGTTTCGCGAAATCAGATGATCTTAAAGAAAACTCGGCTCCTTTTTTATATTTTAAATATTCCAACGTATATAAATATAAAATAAATCATTTGTATTTTTTTCTTAGTATTAATAAATGATTAAACACTGACACTTTCACACACAAATAATACCATTCTGCGTTGCATTATATCTTGACACAAGCTATTTTACTTATTTAAACATTATCACATATTCAATATTTCAATAATTTTGTATTATGAACATTTCAAATATCTTTCAAAAGTTGATCAATATATTCCTCCTGAGAGGGAAAAAATAACAAAGCAATTAAGATTATTAAATATTTTATTAGTTTGTTGATAGTTATTTTGGTTTCACTTCATCGTCTTAAGTATGTTGGAATTTAATTCAGCTTTAATAAATTAGCTGTTTTATTGTCTTATTAACGCAAAAATTATTGTCTTTTTTCCAATCAAACTGTTGTGTACTAATTGTATAATACATTGATCTGTTAGTAAAAACATAAAGCGACGCTAAGATTGTAAAGTTCTTACTAGAAATGAAAGAATATTGAATTAATATACTTTGTTATAATAAAACTTTACACAGTAAATGCCGTTTTAATGTTTTACTTTCTCTAAGGTAAATTATCTATAGACCTCTTTTTTTCTAACACGGCGAACGAATATTATTTTTATTGAAGATATTCAAGAGTACCAAAGTGAGATATAATTCCTTTTTAAAATTGAACTTGCTTTTACTTGTGTTCATTAGAAGTGAAAAGAGCCAATACAAGTATACGAAAGTAGAGAGCGGCAAAAAAATGTCTGTCGAAACTTATATCCGAAAAGCTTCGAGGCCGAAACTTTATTATGGCCTACTGCGAACGGAAAACGTCTTTGGGTAAATTTTCACCATTAAGAAATATTGTCACTCACTCTTTTAGATGGCATCGTGATCGGGGTTCCTGATTCGGTTAAAGCCTTTTCTCACCCTCTCGCCGTGTGTACGGTGAATGCTAAACCCAATGTCAAAGTATCATTTTAAGGCAGTGTAGATTCGCGAGTCGCTGAAAGAGGGAGACCCGTTAATTATTCAGGATAAGCAATCTTACTATGGAAATTAAGTGGAGATAAGTGGGCTTCTGACGCAAGGCAAGAAAGCAAAATGAAACACCCGAAAAACACATTCATACACCTTTGCTGAAATTATAAAGTTTCTGTTAAAAAAGCTCTCGGAGGGAGTGAAAAATGTTCAGAAGTTTCGTTCAAAGAGAAGCGCCGCGTAATGGTGGCGGGGCATATTATTAAAACAACCCTGACATAATGCTCGTAATTAACTCGGCCGTGAATAAATTACGCCCCTTTAATTCTCATTTATGCCACCCGGGGGTTGATTTGACAAATAATGAGGAAACAAAGAGATCGGCGACGCGACGATCGTCTTCTTTGGCGCTCTATTGAAGTGCAATGAAAAAGACGCTTTTAAGGGTGCTCCCTTCGAAAAGGTTGAGTGTTTTTCACGTCAAGACAAAATTGTTAAGAGAAACTGATGATTATGTTGTAATCACCGACAAATTACTTGATTGTGTGTTTTCAATTAAGAGATAGCTTGTTTGTAAAGCCTTTTGAAAATTTTGAAAATATTTTGGATTATTAAGGCTCCAAATAATTAATTAATAACATTGACGGAATATTCTTGTTAGAAATTTAAATTTTGTAGATTGCTATTGCATGCTGGCGACGAAAACGGCGCAGGAGAAAATTTCAATGCTGCTCTAATTTTGAAAATATTTTGATTTTGGAAAATTAACCGTCTGACTGCTGACGTCTCAATTGTTGAGAAAGCTAATTTCACTCTGTTGATATATGATATATGACATTCAATTTAAAAAGTAAACAATATCAAAAACTCTAAATAAACGTTTTTTTTATATGTAGCCTGCTCTGTCTTAATTATATAAGTCTTTTTGACTTACACATTACCGAATATATTTTTTAAAAATCTACGTTAAGACATCTTTTACAGATCTCAGCAAGAAACGGATTAACATACGAGAAAAAAATTCAGACATATAAAAAATCTTCAAATGTTTATCATAGCATCGAGTATTTTTTAAGGGTATGAAAAAATAATTTACATGAAAAAATAATTGAGAAATAGCTTTAAAAATTAAAAAAATACAAGCTTTCTACAGCAATATTCAAAATTTTTAGGCCGAATCAAATGATTTGCGTAATTCGCCTTAATATGTTTATTAGATTGGTGTAAAATATAACCAGTATTATAAGACAGCAAAAACTCGAGTGCTTAAAAAAAATCAATCGCAAGAAGTTAATCAGTAAAAGCACCTTAATTAATGATAAATAAAAGTCTGACAATTAAATAAATATGTATTAAGCAAATAATAAATATATTGCGTTCGGTATAACGGTGTTGAACACTGCTGACCAATCTACCAGTGCTCGAAAACTTATTAATTTGAGAACATGACCGATGGTGTTATTTGATGATGGATTTAGCGATTACTTTGTAGCGGTTATATATATTTATATGTATACATTTATCAATATACCCAAGTAATAAATGTGTATATATTAAATACAAAGAAATCTGTTTTGATAGAATATACATAAATAGAATGTTCGATGAAAACATAAAAGTAGCACTCACAGTAATTGTTGATTTAAAAAATACTGTGCTCATGTAACAGTATTGTGAGACAGTTTTGCTAATTGCAAGAATGTTCAATTGTAGAATAAAATTATTTTAGTAGTTTATCATGTTAGTTGGCTGATGATACATTTTGAATAATAAAAACACATTTTTAAGTACTCATTTCCATAACATATTTTTTGACCAGGACCGGTTTCACTCATCACAAGCATTATCGACTGATGGAATACAATTTACAAGTAAATCTATTTATATAAAATATTTGAGTTCAAGAACTAAGAAACAATTAACAGGAAATCATGCAATATTAATACAAACCAATGGTTTTGTATACCTGCTATCTTTAAATCAAATATTTTGTATAAATAAATTTGTTTGTAAATTGTATTCTATCAGTTGTTAATGCTCGCGATGAGCGAAACCGGTCTTGATCAAAAAATATATTGTGGAAATAAGTGATAAAAAGTATTTTTTATTATTTAAAATATCATGCCTTTCCATCAAGAAGTGACAGTTAACACCTTAAGATATTATTTTGAGATAACATTTTTCTAAAATGTCTAATCACAGACTTTCGTAAGTTAAAACACATATTTTGTGCGTGAAGCTTATTGTTTAAAAAAAGCTGGTAAAGTAGGTCATACCATCCGTTTCACAAAAAAAGTCTTTAAATAAAAATTTACTGGTTTTAGATTAAAAAAAAAAAAAAACGTATCGAGTTCTTGTTACGTGGAGTAATCAAGAAATAAACGCCCGCCCGATCGGAACCGAACCTCTCCAGACGACGACGCGCAGTTAAGATAACCAAACTTCGTCGCCAGCATAATTCCATTGCGTCGCACATTACCGAGTGGGCGGTCGTCGATTCCGCCCAACAGTCTCATTGCTATTCCGCGCCCTAATTGCATTTTTCGCGGCCCATACTCCCCCAAAGCGACTACGCGACAAATAACTGTTTTCTAATTGTGGAGTAATGTATGAAATTAACATATTGTTCTCCGCATCTGAACAACGAGGGGACCTATGCAGTTTATTTTTGATAGCTCGTTAAATAAAGTAATCTGTTGTTGAACAGCACTTTACGATCTTTTTACCAATGAAAACGTATTCAAATGACAAGGAACTTTGATTTTATTATGAAAAAAATGATGTGACGTTAATTGAAAGCTTTTTTTATATTCAACACAAGTATTTAATTCTAAAAATATTTATTTCTACAAAAAAATATACTAATCAAATTATCAAGCGAACTGGCATCTCTAAAATGCCGTTTTTATACTTATATTAAAAAAAACAAATAAAAGATTTACATTTATATACATATAAATTTACTGACCGAATTGGCATTTACTTGGCAGAACTAAAAAAATAGCAATGTATTTTAGTTCTGCATTTATTTTATAAGATACAGTTGATAGCTGTTTCGGCTCACGCCATCGTCAGTTCTTGTTACATGGAGAACTTTTTTGTTCTGACGATGGCGCGAGCCAAAACAGCTATCAATTGTATCTTATTGAAAAATTGTATCAAATTCATATTTTTTATTCAAAATTGTTACTAAGCCCTCTATTTAAGTTAGACTTGAAAATTAATCTTGAATGCTTCGTAAATATTTGTTAAAAAATTAGTAAAACGAAAGCGTAATGCTGTATGTAATACGTTATTCAAATTAATAATGTGTGTAAATATTTAAATTATTCAAAATTAATGATATATATGATTATAGACTAACAAAGCTGTTCTAAGCAAGGCAGCTTTGTCTAACAGCATGTACACGGACTATTTTACGCTCCCAAAATATTAATACTCGTGATTCCTGCCAAACATTGCCCGAATGTCAACTTACAAGGCCTAATACATGGAGGGGTTGAGGAATACATTTACATACCCTCACACGCAAAAAAATAAGACGTATTCAAATTTCTCATAAGTCGGGCGTCGCAGGGCGTCGGAAAAATGTGTTGGAAATGAACCTTGAATTCCAAGACGGGTGAAGCTGTATGTATCACCGGTCGGGTGCCACAATATTTTGCGGTGCCATTATTTTTGGTGCCGCGAGATGAACGATCGTGAGCGGTGTGACAAGCGGCTTGTCTTCCGTAGCTTTCGCCTCTACGACGGTTCTACGACGTTTTGTTGGAAGCTACCTTACAATAAATTGATAACATTTACATGAATGCCTTCCAAATAATTTTATGACAGATAACAATTAATCATATCGTACCCTTACTATACAACAGTCATATCTGCTAATTTCATTGTTTTGTGATAACAGCCATCGTTAGGGCTATTTTATAATATATTTTTGTAACGTAACAGGTATTTTTTATCAAGCATAGACCATACAACTATTTTTCGATATTATTAACTATTTTTGTATAAATAAATTATTCTATTATATATATTTTGAGTCTAAAAAACTATTATTACTGAAAGAAAATGCCTACAATGTTCGCTATTTCAGTATAGTTTACTTACTGTGAAACAGTTCGCGTTTTTGAAACTATTTGTCAACTATTATAATTAATTCAACCTTCAGTTCTGAAAAGGGTTTTGATTTAGTTAGTTTTGACTTGGTGGTTTATCGATGTCAAATTAAATAAATACAAATCTGTGTAAATTGTATTACAATCGTTGTGATTATAACAATGTGTTTTATGGTATCTTAACCTAATTGATCACAAAAATTAGTTGTTAGCGCCAGTAAAGATTATCTTCATCAGTAAATGCAATTTGTTTTATGTTTCTTTTTTCAGACAGTAACATCAACGGAACTGAAAAGGCTCATCGAATCAAATAAAAATGATTCTAATGTCTAGAAGAAAAATTAGCCTTATGTCATTTGACAGATGACTTAAGCTCGTTCAGATGATTCAACCTCAGTCTCAAATTTTCATGCTGGAAATATATTTATATATATATTATAAAAATACAACAAACAAACACTTCTTATGCAAATTTCATGTGTAAAAATATATTGACGGCATACATTAATAATATATGATAAAAAGTTGACTTAAACTTCAGTTTGGGAATACTTTTAAGAAATATAAAGTTAATGAATGAAATGACTTGAAATGTTACAACTAATGGCATACAATATAAAAATATTGGTCACCGAAAAAAATCTAAGTAAATTTTACTACATTCCAAAAAAATAAGTATTGTTTTCAGAAGCAATATAAAAAATAAGCTTAAAGTTTACATATTGTTATAAAATAAATAAAAAAGCTCTGAAGCACATTTTAGGTGCCGTTGGTACAAAAGAATGTCGTATGACAAGAGAAAGTTGAGGACGCTTTGGATTCTCACGTTTTTTCACCAAGAGGGCATGAAGTTCGAGAAATACAGGGATGTTTCATAGTATGGTGTTACAAGCGAGCTACTGTTTAGCGCTAGGAGGGTAATATTTAAAAAGATTCTTAAAAAATCTTTGCAAACAATTACAGTATACTATTTCCATACTGTTGTAATTATACATTTATTCATTCACCGTAAACAGCAATGAAGCTAGGGAAAATTTATACTGTTATAAATGACATTACTCTCTCATCTAAAACTTTTTCAACCGTATGCACTTTCAATGAAAAGCATACGGAAACTGTCATTTGATAATGTCATTATTGAGTCGCTCAAGTTTTTTGTTTTAGAGGTGACAAAGTCGTAAATTTTGGCTTGTAAGAGAAGTTTGTCCAAAAAATTTATTATTTGTTTGTATTATTTAAAATATATTACTTTTCCACCAAGAAGTAGCATTGATTTAAACACTCACATACACCGAATAAACAGATTGAATTTTTTTTTTTTAAACTATGAGATTAAGTACTTAAACGCTGCTAGCAATTATAAAGTTTGCCTAAAAACGTTAATTAATCATCAATGGAAGTGAAAGAATTTATTTTCATTAATATGTTCAAAATATTTTTTAGTAAAATGAATTTTAAATAAAACATACTCTTAGTGTCTAATTCTTCTTGTATTGTAATATGATATTATTTAGACTATAATACCACCATCAAGGTAATATTTTTTTCTATTGGTTGTAATACTGGCTGTCTAATCAGTCCCAAAAAGAAATAGTTAGGCGAAGAAGATTCATTATTTTTTTATCATCAATGTAAAACGTTTTCAAACGAAACATTTCTAAGTTCAAAAAAAACTGTGTATAAAATATTATATTTTTTTTTTTCAATTTGACACATTATCTTCTATGTTAACTGTTTTAACAATAAATCACACACAGTTAACGCTCTAAAATATTAATAAAACACAATCCAGATATCTATCAATCATTGTTTGTATCTTAGTTACTTGTTTTGTGAAAGTATGTTTATACATATAAATAATATAAAAGAAAGAAGAGGGTGAAATGCAAAGGAAAAAACTTTCTAATTAACGGACGGCGTCGGTCATCAAATTGTCATCAAGATCATATTTCTTTCTTTGCTTATCTAAATGATAATGGCTGAAAGTTTTTTTTCCCAACTTGTTCGAAGGAGATAATTTATTATCAAAAAGTATATTTGTCGAGGGAGGGTCGAGCTACGTGTCATTTTCAATTAGACGAGAAACGGATTCTTGCTTTGCGAGTCGACTTGTTATTTCTAGAATATTAACATTATTTTGAGGCAACAAGGATGGACGTCTGATTCAAAGTGTGTCGCAATTATTTTAATAAACTTTTAAGCTCGTGCCGTTGGTTTGCGTTTTGTACAAATTTAAATGGAAAGTCTTTAGGAAACTGTAATTTCACTTAAGTTTTCAGCTTTTGCGGCGGAAATTTATTTTGGAATCAACTTAAAAAAACGATAATAACGTAACAAACAAATCAAATTTTTCATAGAAGAAATAATTGTAAGCATATACCTCAACTATTATTATGAATCATGATACACTTTAGATTGCCAATGACTAACTAATCGTTATTCTTCTTCTTGTTGCTTACTAGCATTCTCTCATTCTGTGTATCCAATCTTATCTCACGGTAGCACAGGTCAACATTTAAAAAAAATTGAATCTATAAAAGTAACCACAAAATGTGATGCGTTGTCTCTCTAAAGTTGTTGAAACAACAGTGCTACAGTTTTATTTCAATTAAAAAAAAAACTACCTTACAAGAAAAATTTATTAATAAACAGTGAAAGATAAATATTTTAGTTATATTTGAAATAATAAACAATTCTGTCTGTCAGTCTGTCACAAGAAATCATCCTAATCGGTGAACAGTAGCCTCGTGAAATTTGCAAAATTTATTTTGGCAGCTATTTCCTTGTAAAAATAATATCTGAATTAATATTTTTTTTCAATTTTCAAAGACAGTTTGCATAGCTTAACATCAACGTAAAAATGCTACCATCTCTATCCCTGGTTCATCTAGATAATATATTCTAATAAAACATAAAGAACAATAATTATGCTACAATTAGCTCGAAAATCCAACTTTCTTTATTTGGAAAGGATAGAAGTTGATATATGCATATTATATTATGTCTTTATAATTCTAAAAAAAAAAAAACAATATTATCAAAACGGATTTCATAAATAAATAAAAAAAAAGAAAATTAGCAAATGTTAAGCTATAAATTTGAACTCATGTTTCTGACATATGGTATCATATTAAGTAGCAAGCTACGTTGAATTTAAATGCCTCAATTGATAGAAGTAAATTCATCAAAATAATTTGTCGAAAGTTATTATAATACAGAAAGTTACAGCTGTATTAATAAACCAGACTTAAATTTTGTTTTACTGTGTCGTTTTGGTATCATTAAATATAATTACATCGGCAAAGTTGGCGCAGTCATTTATTAACAGTTTAGCATATCAAAGAACTTTGATATTATGTTGATATCGTCTCATCAGGCAAGTCCTTTAGCCGTGCGGAAGCAGATTGCTTTGCTTCAACATTGCTCCGGTAGACGTTGTTTGCATACAAAACTCCATACCGGCTTCACATATATTATATTATGATATTATTTACAGCGACACGTCACATGAGAAATACGTACGGCATCTATGAGATTTGGAGTTGGAATATCATGGTGTTAGATTTTAAATAAAATTATAAGATTTTCAAAAACCTTTTTCCATACTAGAATAGCAATGAAAAACAATTGCATATACTTTATGATGTCGACTGAAGGTGCTTGATGGAACTTCA
The DNA here is from genome assembly GCA_028555115.1 of Himalopsyche japonica. Lineage (NCBI taxonomy): Eukaryota > Metazoa > Arthropoda > Insecta > Trichoptera > Rhyacophilidae > Himalopsyche > Himalopsyche japonica. The sequence continues at coordinate 1,328,705 of JAHFWJ010000442.1, read as the reverse complement.
ATATTAAAATTGCATATACATAGATACATAAATATATAGATAAGTAAATGAACGTTTCAACATATAATAGTTCTGAGGAAGGCTTAAGCCGAAATACCTGTCAACTATTATATATATCATATAACATTTGTAGAACTAAAATACATTGCTATTTTTTCTGTGTGTTTATTTATTTATTTATATATATGTATATTCGTTATAAAAATTACAAATTACAAGTTCATAGCTTTTGCATCGTCAAAATATTTAAACATTTAGTGTTGGAAATTCAAGAAATAACAAAAAAAAATAATAAAGATACCAAAAAAGTTAACCAAGCAAGCCCATGAAAAATCTATTTTAACACATTATAAATAGTATTCGTCTGAGCTCACTTTCGTCCACATGGAATATGTCGATATCCGAAGCAATACTGTTGAACATTGTTAATGCTACCAATGGTATCCCCATTGGCAGACTGGTTTTACACTTTGGACTTACAAATAATTCATGTTCAGGATTTCTTAAGAAAATATCCGGTACATAACAATTGATATTAGTTAAGATGGCAGAATTCTCATTTTGCAAAAATCGCTAAAGGCAATTGCATAATATAAAAAAATGTATAACTGCTTATTTTAAAGTGATGAATATTTCACTTTTAAGGTGATAACAGTCATTTCATGATGAAAAAGAATGATATTTTTGATAATAAAATATTTTTTTGATACTATTTCCACAATATATTTTATGATCATGACCGGTTTCGCTAATCGCGAGCATTATTAAGAAATCAGTTGATAATACTCACGATGAACATAACCTGTTCTGATCATAAAATATATTGTAAAAATAAATCTAAAAATAAATGTTTTTATTGTTTAATGAATATTTAACAAATGAGGCGATGAAAGCTGTTTATTTTCATCATACAGAATATAACAAAAGATTTACTTGAGAAATTAAATAAAAAACCACAAATTATTTCAAAGATCTTGGGTGATGGTGTTAACGGGCTTGAATCCTAATATAGACTTGGCTTTAAACATTTATTGTCGACATGCCATATGGAGAATATCGATATCCTAATTACCCTTATCAACGTGTACTGTAATAGTTATAAACGTCTATATTACGCTTGGTATCGAATCGATAGTTGATTTTTTGAGAGGAAAATTTTATTTTAAGGCTATTTATTAATCTAAGGTAAAAAAATCATACTGCGTATACTTGTCTTTACCTGTGAATTATGATTTTTTAAGATTATCTGAATTTCTCATTATCCGAACTATCTTCATCCCCAATTTGTCCGGATAATCGATGTTCTACTGTATTAGATTTAAATCAAGAGTCACAATGTAAATGAAGCTATAAAGATTGATTGAAAACAGATATACAGTATAGAAAAAGACAGACCAAAATTTAAAATTTTCACTTAAAAATAAAAGACTTATAAAATTACACTTTATAAAGCGGCACAATCCAGGTTAACCTAGTGTTTTCTGTTTCACATTAGCTGCTGGTAGTAAATTTCCTTAATATTTTGTTCACGAAGCTTATTGCACACATCGCTAGAGCGGTTTGTTCAAGTGAGGTTTAACAAATACAGCGAATTCTGCGATATGAGTAATATTGCATAATCCAAACACCTGTTTTAAAATTTCGCAGTTTACTTTAATGATAAAATAAAGGAACAATTAAAACAAGTTAAAAAGACAGTCAGTTTGTTATTGTATGCCTTGACAGTGTCAAGGTAGGAAAAATTAAGCTTATTATGTTCAGTATGACAGTTTTTTTAAGTGATAATTAAAAATTTTAGTAGATTTTTCAGTATTATATTACATCCAGCTTGCGCTTGTGTCTTTATTATGGTCTATGGGCATGGGATTCTGTATGGGCGCTGGTTGCAGGAACTAATATAGAATTTTAGAAATATACTGTTTTATATAGATTTACTTGCAAAATAAACGCCATACTAAGTTATTTTATTGATTGAATTGGCATTCACTTGGTAGAACTCCATTATAACACAGTGAAAAAATAGCAATGTATTTTAGTTTTACAAAATTATTTTAAACAAATATATTTCATAGCTATTTCGGCTCACGCCATCGTCAGAACTATGCTGTAACTAACATTCGCTTGTCTATATATAGCTGTGCAGAAGAGGCACACAACACATCCTCTCTCCTGTTACTCTCCTGACAAGTGGCGATACTATTATGTTAGTTTGTTCGTTAAGAATCCTTTGTGATAATTGGTGTCTATTGATTTCCAGCTGTTCCAAAGCCGTCATTCTCCGACCTTTACTACAAAGATGAAAAACATTTAGGGGCTGAGTTTGAATTTATATTATGTGATTCATTAATAACGTGATTAGCGAATTGTGAATCTGTTTTTTTACTTTTGAATGATCTTACATGTTCCTTAGCTCGAGTAGATATACTTCTACCTGTCTGTCCGATATAAACGGATAAACATGAGCCACAGGAACATTTTATAAATACCGCTTCTGTCCAGTTTATTGATTTTATCTTTGCTATTTTTAAGATGTCTGCCTAAGTTATTGTTGACCTTGAAAGCTACGTTTATTGATTTTTTAATCTCCCGATGAATTTTTTCGCTAATGCTACCTAGTTAGTTAATAGATTTATAGAAGCGGTTATCTTGTATTGGGTTCGGGTAAATGAGTTTTCTAGCTAGATTTAATTGTTTTTTATATAATAAATTATTTATCGTCGTTATCTCATAACCATTACGGGCTATGCATTTTATAGTATGCAGTTCTTTGTCGTAATCTGCCTGACTCATAGGTACAATTACTAGCCTATGGACCATGGAGTTATAAGCCGCAAGCTTATGATTGCATGAGTGGAGGGACTTTGCGTGAATTTTGGTATCACAAAAGGTAGGTTGTTTAAAATTTTTAAAAGTGTGTCTGTTTTTAACTCTGCTAATGGTTAAGTCCAGGAAATTGATGGAGTTGTCTACCTCTATCTCTAGTGTGAATTTAATATTACTATGTATAGAGTTAGCTTTTTAGCACTTTTTAGCCTTTTCTACACAGCTATATATAGATAAGCGAATGTTAGTTAAGGTATAGTTCTGACGATGGCGTGAGCCGAAATAGCTATCAACTATATTTGTTAAAAATAATTTTGTAGAACTAAAATACATTGCTATTTTTTCACCGTGCTAAGTTATTTTGTTTCTTTGGGAAGAGCTGACGTGTCTAACGCTATAAATTTTATCTTATCTATTATATGTTTAGTATATATAATACATCCGGAAAAAAATAATTCTATAATATATATAGCGGCCATACTCATAAGAGTGATAATTAGTTATTATAAATAATATATACGCATATAATGAGGAGGTTCAAAAATTGGGAAAGGAAATTAAATTACTACAATACAAAACAGGGTTAGCCAACCTTTTATATGCTATGCGTCAATTTTTTGATCTCTTATATCTTTAGATTCGTCATATATTATAGCTCAAGAAAATTTTCTGCATAATTTTGCCGACAATTTGGTTTGGAAAACAAGGGTAGTTGTATGATCTGTGAAGAATAACTCAATTAAATTGATTAATTTACACCAGTTTTAAAGAGGCACTTTTATTGGAGCATCGTTCAACAATAGTCAGAAATGATCTAACGTACAAGAAGCTTCCTTAAATAGCATTAATAAGGTGTCTTCAAACATGCCACATCTCGATCGTATCACCACGCCGTTTGGTTGGCAGCCACTCAGGCTTCAAACACACTGAACTTCAATCGCACCTCGTCTCAGTCGTATCACGTCTCAATTGTAACACATCATAGTCGCCCGCTCTGTTTCTTTCACACGCACACCCTGTTTATATCCTACCGTTGAAAAAAATGGGACGGACTGATGCGTAAGAAGACTGCATGGATTGAATTAAGTGCACTCATGTGTTGAAAATATGAAAATGGATTTAGTTATCGGGCCTACTTCAAAAGAATACTTAAGCGTTAGGATGTAATCCGCCATTTGAAAACATTCAATGCACCATTGAAAAATAGACTAACTGTATTGGCAATGAATTAAATGTCAAAAGAGCATTATTAAATTATAGAGCGAATATGTAATATTTTGATAATTTTATAATGTTTGCAAGACCATAACTCTAATAATATTTTTAGTTGCAAAAATATGAGAATTATTTTAAAAACGTATTGCAAAACATAATATATCACTGGTTGGACAGACCTATTGAAGAGTTATAAATATAGTCACAACTATTTAGGATTTACATACACGTCGTGTGAACGTTATGAAAGTAGAGTTTTATCAATTGTATTTTGAAATATTATATTATTAATAATTAGAAAACAAAAGCAGTTGAGGATACCTGATTTTTATTTAAAGAAAATATATTGATTCCACTTTTCATGAATTTGTTTAAAATTATCTTATATAAGTGAAATAAAAAAAAAATATTTTTTCATTCAGAAGCACGACGCTTTTGTTAATTAAGTCGCTGGTGGAGTTTGCGAAATAAATGAGCGTTTTAATTTTCACTGAAATCGGATACATTACTCGTGACACTTTGTAAAACGGTATTGTATCCACAGTTGTTGTTGATAAATTTGGTGAAAATGTTACTGTGGAAATCAAAAAGCTCATGGCAGCATTAAATTCCACTAAACAGACGGAAAATAATAACTCACGCCCGGTTTTCCGGTTCTTTTATACTATCACCGAAATGTGTTTCACAAAGCAAGCTTTTCCTGCGCGATGCATCGTGCTCGTTTATTAGGAGCTTTGTCCAAAAGGTAGCAAAAAAGCGCGCAATAATTTTACTCGCTACTGTCAACTAACTGCTTTCCCGTGACACGCACACTTGTGTATGGTCGCCAAACTATGTAGGAAGCTCGATAGTTTTGAAAAGATAATTTTTAATACTCAGCATTTTGCGATATTACTGTTTATTTTTTTAGCACTTCTTATTCACGGGAATCAGCAGCTATTAAAATTTAGTTGAAATATTTTATAGGTTTTGGAGGTATACAATTATCAATTGGTGAATTATTGCAAGAAGAAAATAGGTTGAACAAATTTCACGTTAAGAATATAGTACAGGTTGATTGAGAAGGTAATTTGTTAATTCAAAATTGGTTGAGTGTTAAGTTGTGGTAGTGTGTAATAAAGATTTGTTTGGATGTTAGAGTTAAACTTTCATCCTCGTCGAACTCAATAAACAGAATTTTAAAAAATCAAATGTGATTCTGAACTTCAATCAATCAATCTCATTATATAATATACAACAATTTATAAGCCACAATCTATGCATATAAATGTCACTTTTTAGTTTCCCCGCTGCCTGAAAATAATGATTTAATTAAAATTATTTCATGATTTTTGTTTAGTTATGTTTTTTATTTTACGATGAAAAGCATATCATATGTTTATTTCGGATTCTAAACATTAAATAAAATTCACTTCATTTAAATGTATAAACAAATGTCTGTTAATTTAAAACTCCCCAAGAGAAAATTAATTTATTGCATGCTTGCTATTATTAACACTTGAGTATCCAATGTGTGAACTATTTGCAACGTGACTTACTCTTTATGAGAGTGTGAACTCATAAAGATAAAAACGAACCGAGTTATGATGGGTTGATTGCCAACCCCTCCGTTATGTGTTGCGAAAAAAGCTTTGTAGATTAAAGATTGCATAAAATTAAATAGTACGAGCTTTTACTGTTTTAAAGTTTAACATATGAAAAAAAGCGATCGGAACATTGTCCATTGAAATGTAATTAATAAAGTACACATGTGTACTTTAGAAATGTATATTTTTTTGAAAAGAAAATTAATTTATTATAGTGATTTATGGATATAACATTATGTTACGATCTTTTCTAGCAAAATATAATTACTATAATAATTACTAGCATAAATTAAACGTTGTCATTTTAATTTAATCAATTATTAAAATAACATTTTTCGTCTTATCTCAAAATATATTTTATGATCAGAACCGGTTCCATTCATCGAGAGACTTATCATCAGTTAAAAGTTAACAGTGTATCAAACATATATAATTTATCTGATTATTAAAATATAATTTAACTTATCTGATCACAGAATTACTTATGATATTATTGCAAATATATGGAATTAATGATATGTTGAAGAAGTGATATATGTATGTTTTCAGAAAATTTAAACATGGATAATAATTTATGAAAAAGATGCACTGAATTTTGTAAAAAATACGGATTAATAATATGAACCGAAATATTTAATTTTTTTAAATATTCGAAATATTTTAAGTATAATATAATAAAGAAAATAAGTATATAGTAATAAGCACGAAAATGGTATTAATTTTACAATATTCATTAACTATTCTTCTCAAATGAAAAATTGTGATAGTGATGATTAATAAAAAGATGTGATATTATTTTTCTATTCTATCTGGAAATATTTGGAAGATGTCTTTGGCAGGCACGCCACTGGTATATTATCTACAGCTTAATGGAAAAGCCTAGTAAATAATTAATTAATATAAACGTATGTAGTTTTCTTTTATTAATATGATAATGTTCTATGAGTATATTATTTTTATCGTCGTTAATAGATGTCTTTGTATGGGTCAGTTGGCGAATTGATTTTAATTATGTTCTATGTATGGATGGCTTCGATTTCTAATGCATTGAAATACTTTATTTTTTGTATTTTTTTATAAATACATACTTTTAAATAAAGAGTCTAGGCTGGCTTAAAACCCCGTTTATTTAAATATTCATTCTAAATATTAAAAAAATATTTGGCTATGAAGTCGTTTAAAAAAACACAACTCTGACTTAGAATCCGTAGCCCTAAAAAAATGTTCAATTTTTTAAATTGATTTTCGAATAAATAAACTTTTTGTAACAAAAATAATATTCAATAATGTTTATTCCCAGGCTTATTCTTTGGATAATAAAACACATTTTTTATTACTAATTTCCACAATATATTTTTTCATCAGGAATGGTTTCGCTCATCGCGAGCATTATTAACTAATACATTAATTCGCGATGAGCGAAACCGGTCATGATGAAAAAATGTATTGTGGAAATAGGTACTTAAAAATGTTTTTATTATTTAAAATATCATGCCTTTTCATCAAGAAGTGGCAGTTAAAACCTTAAAAGTGACTAATTCTTTGGATTAAAATATTTAAAAAAAATACTTATTTAGTATTTTATTTAAAATACCGTCTGAAATAACCAAGTATCACTGATTTTAGAATTTCAAATATTCAAATTGTAACGTTTTAATTCGGATTTAGCTAAATCTCATTGTGCCAAATTGAAACGCAAAGCGAGTTATAAAATCCGTAGCGCAAACAAAATCAACTCGAGAATCACACAAACAAACAACTCTGCAAAATAATAACACCGGCACGGAATGTGCACTGCTTTCATTCGGCAAACAAATATTTGCAGAGCCGGGTTATGAATCTGTGGGCCCGCCGCCGCCTCCCCTCGCGCCACCCCTGTTATTCTCACCGCTAATGGCGCCCGATTAACCCGTTACGGATATTATCTCTTTTGCCTTTTAAAACAAGAAAAAATATTGAATATCTGCCTTATACTTTCAATAGAAAATAAATAAGTAGAAATTGTTATGAATCATGAAATTTTATCATGTTGATTGAATTGGCATTTACTTGATAGAACTCCATTATAATACGGTGAAAAATAGGAATGTATTTTAGTTCTATATTTTTTATAAAGGTATATAGCTATTTCAGCTAACCCCTCATGAGAACAGTGCTTAAACTTACATTTACTTATCTATTTGCAGCGGTGTAAAAAAAGTACACAATACATATTCTCTTCTGATGTAACATTCTGTATTTCTTTATATTGTCTTAAATATATTAAAGAACTAGGATGTTAGAGCAGAAGATATATTGTGTACTTTTTCTACACCGCTATACAGTAAAATTTCGATTATACGGATTTACGAATTTTGTAGAACTATCATCATCATCAGCCGGGGTCGATCCACTGCTGGATGAAGGCCTCCCCCTGTTTTTTTTTTTTTTCAGAACTATAATTCATTGAAATTTAAATATATTTTTTATAGATTTTTATATTTCTAAATAGAGATGGTTCAGCTTACGCGGTATTTTTTAACACAATTAAATGTTAAAACGGTCAATAAAAGTGTATTTTTTTATATGACAACATGGCATTGAATAATGAGTAATTGTGAGAGCAACGCTGTTACTAAAGGGGTTTTCTTACCTCAATGTAGAAAATGATTGTTTGTTGGCACAGCAAACTGGCTAATAGAGACAGTATAGATTGAGCATTGCCTTCTTCTTGTCAAAAACAAAACGTGGTATGGATAGCGTTAATATCACTTACCATTATACAATGTACGAAAACAAACTATTTTTAATTATTTATGTGGATCGCCATTAATCATTTCATTTTATTTTGAAGACGGTATTATGTTAAAATTTGTTTGTGGATATTATTGAATGAAGTTTTGGTGTATTTTATCTGTTGCAGATGCTTGAATCTAGAACGACAGTGGTCGATAACCTTTTTACTATGACTTTATTACAAAGAGTATAGTATATTCTATTTTATGGACGCGGCAATTGAAATATTAAAGTACTTATATTTATAAATGTGTTAACATAGTATAAAATATAAGCGTAACATTTTCAACTCTTCTTGTTTCATAAGGATGGTGGGAATATGTAGGTTTCAAACTCATAGAATCTAAAAGCAACCAATACTAGTGAAAATTTAACTCAAAAATGATTTTCGGAAGTAAGCGTGCTTAGATTCATCGTAATGCTGGTCACAATAACGATTTAAGCATTTTTTATAAATAAGAGCTTTTACTACAGCATTGTTATTATTAACTCTGTATTTATGTAGAAACCATTGTAGATAAAAATGAATATTTCTTCCGCACTTTTTTTAACGTGGCGACAATTATATTCGGATTTTACTGCTGGATGAAAACGCTAAAGAAAGATGATTTGCGAGAGGTAGTTAAAAATGTGACAGCATATCTAAGCCGCATGATCATATTGAATAAAAAATATTTATTGTGAGCGAAGAATCAATCAAGATGTAATGAGCTTTGATATAATGAAATACAAGTCCGATTTGGCAGGGAACCTACCAAAAGACGGAAACTTTCGGTTTATTTGACGAAGCACAAAGTTATGTCGTATTCAAAACTTTTAATGGCATAACAAAGTGTAAACCAACAATCTCAGTACAAGTATGAGTCGTTGCCTTGAGTGAATGATAATTCGTAACAATAATATTTCAATTATAAATACATTAAGCAAGCGCCTCTCTGAGTAATAAGAGAGAGCCTTAATACCGATTTACGTGACTAATTAAACTATCTCCAATTCAACCTCTACACTATCTACCACCTCTACAATTCGCCGTAGCAGCTCTACGCCACAGATTCCAAACAGTTTTATACGCCCTACGATTATTTATATGTTATAAATAAAAGTTACCAAAATAAAAATGAAATGAAGTTGAAAATATTTTTTTATTTATTTCAACTTAATCTTAAATAATAGGCTTATTTTTTAATAGTAGAAAGAGAATTGTTTTAATTTTCAAACACATAATTAGTCCAAAAAAAATCAAACTGGTAGTGACAAAATATTACACTTTTTCTTGATTGAATTGGCATTCACTTGGTAGAACTCCATTATAACACGGTGAAAAATTAGTAATGTATTTTAGTTCTACAAAATTATTTTTAACAAATATAGTTGATAGCTATTTCGGCTTTATTGAAAGCTATCAAGGTCAACAATAACTTAGGCAGACATCTTAAAAATAGTAAAGATAAAATCAATAAACTGGACAGAAGCGGTATTTATAAAATGTCCTGTGGCTCATGTTTATCCGTTTATATCGGACAGGCAGGTAGAAGTATATCTGCTCGAGCTAAGGAACATGTAAGATCATTCAACATTAAAAAAACAGATCCACAATTCACTAATCACGTTATTAATGAATCACATTATATAAATTCAAACTCAGCCCCTAAATGTTTGCATCTTTGTAGTAAGGGTCGGAGAATGACGGCTTTGGAACAGCTGGAAATCAATAGACACCAATTATCACAAAGGATTCTTAACGAACAAACTAACATAAAAGTATCGCCACTTGTCCAGCCCTTGTACTCTGAGGGGTGCTCTGATTTGCTTCCATAAGGACCACTTCCGTCCCACATATAATCTTATTGTCATAGACACCTGTTGTTTCATTTAGAATTTTGAAAATTTAGTGTCATTTTGTTAAAGTAACAAGCTAGGCCGTTGGAACAGGAGAGAGGATGTGTTGTGTGCCTTTTCTGCACAGCTATATATAGATAAGCGAATATTAGTTAATGCATAGTTCTGACGATGGCGTGAGCCGAAATAGCTATCAACTATATTTGTTTAAAATAATTTTGTAGAACTAAAATACATTGCTATTTTTTCACCGTGTTACACTTTTTCAAAATACTACGTAATCATCATTTTTATATTAGGTCATGGCAGAAAAATAATAAAGAAATGTGACTATTCAATTCCGATAAAATAATTTTTCATAAATAAATGCAAGAAACAACTTTGTTTTGGACAATTGTTTAATCTTTGTACGATTCCACATGTTTTGTCACTAACGACCCGGGTTTCGCCTTTCGACGTCTTCAGGAATTCAATCACACGGATGTAACAGAACTGACCGTCTGACTCGTCAGTTCTGTTGCATCAAGTTTTAACAATTCAAATTTTATATTGAAATTCCATCAGTTCAGTCGATTCATCCAAAATTCAGTCGATATCATAAATTATAGCAATAAACAATATTAAGAAATCCAAAACCACGCCTCTCAGCAAAAAAAAACGATGTTTGTATGGTTAACTTACTTTGACAAGTTTTCTCTAAGCTGCAAAGCAAGTAAATTAACAAAATGATCAATTACAAAATCATTTTGATAAACACATTATTTATGTGATAAATTGGATAAAACATATTGAGGATATGTTGAAAGTAATTTTTTTTTGAGCATTACAATATTTTACGAAATTTTTCGAATAAGCGTAGATAAATATGAAAAATCATACCAATGATACATAATTAATATCGAAATAAATAAGTTTCATTACAAATATAATATGTTTTAGAACCGATGCTTGTGTACACGGCGCGCACAGTTCGGTAAGTTTATTGTTATGACGGAATAATGAACATCACTTCATTGTATCGCAGGCAGGTGAAATAGCTGAGGATAACTCCTATAAAAGTAACTTGACCATGCTGAATGCCATTTCAACAGAATTAAATTTTACTTAACTCTTTTTCAATACATTGTTTATATATAACTTTTGTTTAGTAGATAATTTATAGCTTAAGGTTATTTTTTGATCACAGCTAAATACTCTAAAGCAATATATAAATTATAATAATTATATATTCCAAACAGAAAAATTATATTAATTTAAGTATTGTAAAATTTTTACATAATTACCTATACTTAAAAAAAATCAATTACATTATACATTAATTTGCAACTCAATTATGTTTAATTTCCTTCAACAGCTCAAAAAACATATTTTCTGATGAATATTTCTATATATATATATATTTAAATAAATGAGGTTATAAAGCTACTGCTCTTCTACTAAGCGAAGATATTTAAAAAAATATTGATTTTGGCGCGAAACTGAAATATCCATCAACAACAATAAAAAATACTATTTAAATCATATATTGATAATTGTAATTATATTTCAATACCTTTAATAACTGATTATAATACCTATTAAAATCGAATTTTGTTTTTTTTTATAGAAATGATTTCATAATTATTTTTGAATTACAAATACCACTAAAGAACTACTGCAAATAATTATTTTATAATAATCTTTAATACCACTTTAATTGTGGATAAACGCATATTTACAAAATATTTCGTGTATTTTGATATATTTTTTTGTAATTAAAATGTAATTACTAATTTAATTGCAAAAGCATTATAATAGTAAGTCCAGCAAAGGATACGTTAATAAAATGTTAAATCACGATTTGTTTAATTGCAAACAAAGATATTATACTCAACTGACATTTAACATAATGAAAAGCATAATTCTACATGCGTCAGTATAAAGCCAGTCTTGGGAACCATTTGTCAATATGGGTGTTGTGAGTGAGCTAAGTTTCATTGACAAACGTGACAATTCAACTTTTCGCGTTATTGCACTAACTCTAGTGTCAAACGAAACGTGTTTCTATTTCAAATTATACTTGTCAGTAATGTGCTAACCATAACATGTTTTCTGAGAATTTGAAATTAGACTGCATCATAATGCAGCCATTTTGAAATGCCATGTCGAAACTGTCAGCTATTTTTTGAAGGTTAGTATCCATATTATATAGTTATCTTATTTGATTCTTCTATTGGTAAGTCACTGTTGAATTTACCATCTTAAACTTTGGTTGGTTAGAGAATATTTATTTTGTAAATAATTTTATTTTGAGATGTTTTCCGTAAAGAGTATATCCTTAAATGTTTTTGATTTTCATTTTTTTTCTTTTAAGTCACATAAAATATATTTTAAATAGCTTCACAGTATATCGATTAAATAACGAATTTATCAAAAAGTATAACATTTTGCTTTAAAGAACACTAAAGCGCGTTTTGATAAATGAGTAAGTCAATAATCATGGAACGGGAAGTAATTTTAAGGAAATTCTTGGCTAATATTAGGCATTAGTTTTAGCATGTATATGGTTCATCCTGATTTTTTTTTGCCTATTTTACCTCTAATGAATTTAGATAGTCATCAAGTAATTTTATAAATCCCTGAATATACATCTTATCGCTTGTTTTTCTTTAAAAGAAAATGAGATGACAAATTAAACAATTATTGATAAACACGTAGTGATGGAATAAAAAGTAAATGATTGTGTTGCAAACAAATTCATTGGATAAAGTTAAAACAGTTGTGATTATGGACACTCTTTTTAACCCTCAAATTGATAGTCTACGAAAAGCATAAATCGGTATTGTAAAATAATATAGCTTTCATCGTTTGAAAGCAATTGAACTTTTGATGAAATAGTAGTTCAGACACAAAAAGCTTCACTATCTTCACAATCAATAATTTGATTCGCAGTACAAATGAACCAAACAAGAAGATAATTATACATGTAGTATTTTGATTAATATTACACAAACAAGAGTTGCATGCAATCTATTCTACAATATTAGTAAATCTGTCAGTAAAGTTGGCTACTCGATAATCGGAACCAGCCAGTTCTATACACAATTATATGTTTGTTGAAAACACAGTATTGGATTACTAATGATTGTAAACTACTCTTAGAATTGGTTTTCTGATTCAGAATAGTTCATTAAACTTTATATAATATTAAAAATGATTTTATACTTTTTGTATATAAATATATGGCAGTATATTTTCAGTAGCAACTTGATTTTGCTTACCTCTTTTGAATCAAAAGAGATTTTATTTAAGGTGTTAACTTAACGTTTTAGAAAATACTCACTTACTAACACTAACACTTATTAACTTTTACTGAATAATTATGTTAGTTAAAATCAATGTTTTCTAATTTATGATATCGGCTGAAGGTGCTTAATGGAATTTCAATATCAAATTTCAAAAAAAAAGAAAAACCATTTATATTTAATATTACTTGATTTATATTTATTGATAAACCCCTTTCTAGATTGTCTCATTAGCAAGATCGTTAATGAAAATTATCACAGGCAATTAAGTTAATTTTTCATTAGATTGATATTGCTAAATTTGTTTTAGCTGTAATTTATTGCTTGCCTAGGGGTAAGTGTTTACCTGTAATTAATAAATTTAATATATATGCGATGCTAACTGTTTATTCTACGTCAGTTCTGTTGCATCCGTGTGATAGAATGCCTGAAGATGCCGAAACGCGAAACTCGGGTCGTTAGTGACAAAACATGTGGAATTGTACAAAATTGTAACAAGTCAAAAATCAATGTTTCCTCATTTAACGGAAAGTTCCTATAATGGCTCATTTTTTACAACTAGGAATCACTTTTAAGGTTTAAACTGTCACTTCTTGATGGAAAGGCATGATATTTTAAATAATAAAAACACATTTTATAATCAGTATCGAAGTTGCTCAACTCTGAAAACGGTCCTGATCATAAAATATATTGTGTTAATAAGAAAATGTGTTTTTTTTTATTCAAAAGAGATTTTTAAAAAATCGACAGTTGACAAGAATAAGCAGTAAATTTAACACGGAAAATAAATTTGGAAGAGTTGGAATGTATATTTTTCGTAAGAAGATAAATTTTAATTATTTTTTATTGTAGGAAATCCAATTATTTATTTTTGCTATAAGTTTTATGTAGTTATGAAGCTGCATATTTATCGAAACTTTTTACGACACATAAATTTATGGGCTCTATTAAACTGAATGGCTCATTACGTTTGACTATTACATATTTTTTTTCCACATGAAAAATGGTACACAGTTATTAAAAAATAAATAATTCAGAATGACTTTAAAATTTGTTACCATATCTAAGACAAATTTAATAATAGTTTTGGAGTTAACCAGAGTAACGATGTATAAATAATTTAATAATTTCATATAAGGCGAGCTTTTTGCCAGTGATGAATCTGAAAGTTTTCATATTTGTATACAATATATGCTATCGAGGCATATGTTTTTTCTCGTTAAGAGCTTAAACAAACATGTATTCTTCAGAAACTTTGATCCGAGGCGTCTGAGGCCTGAATTTTTAACGCGAATTTCACACCTTCTTTTACGTTGCGAATTCTATGGAAATTCAAAGTTTTGAGCCCCGAAGTGAGAAAAGTCAAACCTAAGAGAATTGCGCTAATAAATTATTTAAGTGCGTGTTGAACAGCTTCCAAGATTGTTTCTGCATTGTTCTTTGATGGTTTGACTAATTCTTAATTAAGCGCCATTCAAATTTGTTCGTTTTTTTTTGAATAAATGTCCAATATAACATATATTAATTATCATTTTGTTCGTTTTAGACAATACTGGGTGTAATTTTATTAAAATAATCCCTATTAACTAATGATCAATAATTATTTTGGTATAAATGTTTTGAGCATCACAATGATGGTTAAAAACAATGTTTGATCATTTAACGTAAAGTGCCTAGAATGGTTCATTTTATTTTACAACTAATAATCAATTTTAAGGTGCTAACTGTCACTTCTTGATGGAAAGGCAACATCAAAACACATTTGGTTCAACACAGAATGTCTTCGTCTCAATATTGTACTAAAATATGTAAACTTAAAATCAGTTGATAATGCTTGTGATGAACGAACCCTGTCCTGATAAAGAATATATTGTATATAAGAAATAATTACAAAAAATCAACTTTATACCCAATTTTTGCAGAATAAAAATACAATGCTATGTTTTCACCGGGTTATAACGGAGTTAACGCTTATCTTATTCAATCAATAATATATTTTATTTTAAATAATAAAAATACATTTTTTTGTACTTATTTCCACAATATATTTTTTGATTAGGACTGGTTTCGCTCATCGCAAGTTTTCCGATTGACATGATACTTCAGTTGATAATGCTCGCGATGAGCGAGACCAGTCCTGATCAAAAAATATATTGTGGAAATATGTATTAAATATGTGTTTTTATTATTCAAAATATCATTCCTTCTCCACCAAGAAGTGACAGTTGATACCTTAAAAATATATTTTATCATAGGCAATAATTTGTATCACAAAAAAGTCTATTTATTGTATTAAATGTAATAAATAAAACTCTTTCATATCTACAACCAGTAGTAATCAGATTATTGGTAAAAGCTTAAGTTTCTTTATCGTAATTGGGTTTACAAAAAAAGTCCGGAAGAGTGAACGTAAAAAAGCAAAAATAAAAGCTTGTTTGTTAATCTTAAATATTTGACAAGACACCTTCTTTGTCAGTCATTTGTCCAATTGCGCAAAAAAACATTTTTTTGTTTTGTTGATATTTCACCCTTTCGAGAGCTTTTTTCTAGCTTTGTGAAATAGAGTGCCTAAAAACACCGACAAAGTACCACAACGATGCAACCTTTTTGTCAAAAACTCTTTTGCTCCGTTTATTCATTCGCGCTCTTTCTTTGGCAAGAGAGGGTGATAATTGTTTTTTTTTGTTTTTGTTTTCGAAAAAGCTAATAGTGGCGAAAGATTATGTTTTTGTTTCGTTCTTTCGTCAAAGTTATGTGATGAAATATTGTACGCCGTGCGTTTCATAGTCTTTTGACCTCTTTATGTAAAAAGCATCCTAGTCATTTTTTGTGTTGTCTCTTTTATTATCGTTGATGTAACACAAAACAACTACAGCTTGGCATTGAATAAATCTTAAAAACGATTTTTTTATTTTTATACTATATGAAACAAAAAAAGAGAGATTTCTATAATTAATGCTTCCTATTTTTCATTTACACTATGAGACACAATCAACCGTAGCCTTCTCAAAAAAAATCTTCTCACCTTGTTTTATGCCTACCACCGCTTTAGCCAGTCCCCTTAAAATTGAAAGTATAGTGACACTCCATCTATTCAACAAATTGCCAATATTTCAAAGCTCTGACTTCCTTTAGTAATACAAATATAAAAATTATTTATTAATTAGTATTTTAATAAAGTAAAAAGAAATCACAATCTTTCACAGCATCTTATAATCTGGCGCCAAGCTTTTGACTTACACACATATAATATATATATAAATATATATAACAATTAAAGTTGAAATATGTCTCTTATATTAAGTGATATGAGAGAGATCTTTTATTTAAATACAATCACTAAGTCATATACAATTCACAGTAAAATTTATTTCTCTTTGGATTTTGACTTCAAACTACTAGTAATTATTTTTTTATTACAAGTATAAAGAAACTTAGCGACTTGACTGTATATGTCCCACCCTCTCCAATGTCTGGTAAAAGGGAAGTATTTAAACTCACTTTTCGTTTTTAAGAAAACTTTTGTTTTCTTTTGTCAATAATCAAGTGATGAACCATAATATTGTTTCAGAATTCATCTTTATTGATTTTACGTCATACGCAAAGAAAATTTACAATAAAAATTAATTATTAAAGACATTTTCCGACTGTAAAATAAATATTTTAAAAGCTAGTGGTAACTAACAGTTTTCTGCCAGAATCGATGTTTTCATTTTGAATTTTTAAATCTTCCCTCATCGATATCCTTCTATCAGATAGTCTAGGTGTCTAAGTTGTTAAATTACTCGAATAGTTGAAAAATTCTTGTCACTGGGAATAGTAGCTTCGGCATGCAGGTTACGGGTGGGTGGGTAGTCGATAGCTGGCTAGCAAACCGGCTCGACGTGGAGCCCCAATCAGATATTGAATTAACTGCGAGACACGTGGCCGGAATGTCGATGGATACCGCCAATGCCCGCGTTGTATTTGGTGTTGCCAAAGAAGTTAAGTCATTTTTAAATATTATAATTCTAGCAACCAGACTATATTGGTCACACTAAAAACGCTTCTAAAATAAACATATCATTCACTCTAGAAAAAAAAATGCTTCAAATCATGATGTAAAATCCATGGTCAGGTTTTCTTTGACTGATTTCTCAATATTTTGTTACATATCAATACAGCTATGAAAATGAAAATGTTATTAATAATTGCTTTCATTTAATTAACCATCTTTCGGATATTTCCATTACAGAATATTGACCAGTGATAAATTTGAATTTTTGTACAATTCCACATAAAATGATTAGTTCAAAGTAAATTTAGCTCACGGTGGAAAAATAGCAATGTATTATAGTTCTACAAAATTATTTTTAACAAATATAGTTGAGAGCTATTTCGGCTCACGCCATCGTCAGAACTATAACTATGGCGTGAGCCGAAATAGCTATCAACTATATTTGTTAAAAATAATTTTGTAGAACTAAAATACATTGCTATTTTTTCACCGTTCTACCAAGTGAATGCCAATTCAATCAATAAATTTAGCTTCTTTATTAAATTACATGATGTGTAATCCCACCTCTACCCTCTAATTTGAAATAAAAAGGAATCTGTTAGGTAAAATTATCTAATTTCATTTTAATGATAGTTGACATTTGTTATAAATTATTTTCGTCTAAGACTCATTGGTATTATGTTTACTTTAAGCTTATCGTACATTTAATCAATATTTTTGAATGTTATTTAAAATTTATATTTGAATCGTAGTCTTAGGTTATTTTTTTTTGCGTTTTTATAACCGTCTTATAACCTGCGCAAAACTTATAAATTGTGTCAGTTATATTGCATCCGTGTGATAACATTTATGAAGATGCCAAAAGACGAAACTCGGGCCACGAGAGGCAAAGATGTAGAAAAATATAAAATTTTGTGTAGAAAATTCAATACCCTTAGTCGATATAGTAAATCATTTTTGAAATGTTTATTCTCTTTAATTACCAAAAATAATACTCGAAAATACAGCATAGCAAATAAAAATTGGAAATTTTCGAAATATATTTAGACATGCGAAATGACAAAAATACTATAAGCTGAAGACTGATTCATGTCGCAATATTATATTCAATATATAGTCTAGTATGACGTTTATAAAATTCGGAATAACTTTTCATTTAAGATAAAAAAAATATTGTTTCAAAAAAGTAATTTTGATAAAAGACTAGTCATATATTATAAAATGTTTTACCAGCTGGCAACATCACATGCAGCCATTTCCCGTGGGGATCGCCCGCCCAAATGACTAATTTTCGAGACGACTTATTTGAGGGTGCACACGGCATCATGATGAGGCGACGGGACTCCCTGCAGCAGACCGACGAGTGGAAGTCGCCATCCTAATGCACTTGTCATTAGCTCTGTCTGGCGATGGAAAGTGATTTGAGAGAGTATTTGATAATAATGTGAAAACGAGGACGTGTATTGTCTGAAAATAGAGGATGAAAGTTTCAAACTAGTTTGGTATATTGAGTGCTTATAACTAACAAAAAAATTATACTATGTATACATATAAACAAATGAGTATTGCCGAAATAATGAATAAAAAACATTTAAAGATATTAGCGTACATAAAATAATATGAAAATGCTAGAAATAAACAAACTTCGCATACGTTCCAGAGACTGTGGATTTCATAATGCGCAGAATACATAATTTATCAATGCTTACTTAAACGCTAAACAGGCCAAATTAACAAATGTGCGTACATAATTTTATCATATTTGAAAAAACAATATTTTTGAAAAAATTTTAAATCATTCCATCATTAACAAAATAATAATTAAACGACATATAATATTTATTTAAGTTTTAAAAAAATAGTAGATTTTCTGATATTACTCAAAATGCTTTATATTCATGTGAAAAATATAAAGAAAAAAATTCAAAAAAGATATGCTTCGTGAAGTTAAATTATTATTTTAAAAATAATTATATAAGCATTGATTTCCTCATCTCCAATCCAAGTATTTCAGTTTCCATTCAATTTACAAGTTCAGTCTAAATTCATATTTGGTATATGGTATTTGAAATGCAAACTCCATACATGATTGAGAGGTAAATTATGAAACCGAGAGAAATTATTTCACTGTTTTTATACCTTATTTATTTTATACATTTTATAATTAACAAACTTTGACAATGAATATTTCTTTAAAATAAAATTGGGATTGTTTACTCGCGAGGTATGTGCGCAGTGGTTCTAAAACTATTGCTCGGCTGCACACTTGTGCTGTTTAAAATGAATCCTTTCTACTCCATAGCTACAGAATATTTAATTAAAAGCTTAAAGAAAAATTCAAAGAAAAGTATTTTTAAAGTTTTTACGAATATTTTGTTTTGTTTGTCTCTACAAAAAGCATACATTTTAGTTTATGGATAGAGAAAAATAATATAATTTTCATTTGTAAAGATTCATAAACAAACGCAAAAGTTTTATGACACTTTGTTTTCGTGTTTGAAACGGCACGTAAATCTCTTTTATGTGTATACAAAAGTAATATTTTAATAGTAACAAACAAAGGTAACATAATTTGATTTTAGTGGTATTATTATATTTAAATTTCTAGGCGGGAACGGACCGCCTTAAAAAGGAAAATCTTTTCGAAAATTTATTCAAAAAATATGTCACACGACTAATTAAAACCATCCTTGATCGTGACTGACATAACATAAAAACTAACGAATAATGTCCCAACCTCTCCATTAAAAAAGGTGAAATTTGTAAAGTAACAACGTGAAAAGCATCAGCAACAGATGTGCCAAAGACGTCAGTGTGAGGGAGACAGAGACAGCCTTCGCGTCGTGGGACACTCGCTCCAAAGATGACATTCGCCATTACAAGGTATTTGTATATAAGTGACATTTTTACCAAATGATGAAATCACGCAGTCTTACCAGCACATATTTAAAAAAACGTAAGAAAACATTTTTATCACTCTATTCTAATTATTTTCTATCATATTCGATTGATTTAAAAAAAAGACACAAATATTGTTTTCTCTCTCTCTTTTCTGATAAAATCTTCCATTCAACAATTTCCGCACTGGCACAATACGCAAATGCATCCTATTGAAAAATACTTTCCGCTTTTTGAATTTCGTAGAAAATATTTATTGACAACAAAATAATTAAAAATTACAGTACGGTCTGTAATAAGAAAAAGATATGACTCAGTGAGATAAATTTTCCAAGTGAATAAATAAATTTATCAATATTTTCACTTAGCAATGTAAGAAGTAAGTGACGCTTATATTTTTGTTTCACACTTTAAGGTGAGCCAATAGTACAGCATTATTTTATTTATTTTCATAAAATTTTCAAAAAATGACTTGTCAAAATGTAGAAAGATCAACATTTGCTTTTAGACGACTCATATATTTCCAATTTATGACTTTGCATTCAAATAAATGTAATTTTTTAATTTTAAACTTACACTTAAACAAAGCATAGAAAAAACAATTATCCGACTTATTTTAAAATAATTTTCTTTACGGAATCATAAACAATTATCGTAACATACATTTTTTTTATAATCCATAGTACCACATGTTGAGAAAATAAATAGCAATATATTTTAGTTTTACATTATTTATAAAGTAAATCGTTGATTGTTATTTCGGCTTGCTGCGTAATCAATCAGAATTATCTACTTATACTATACTTCTGATGACGGCGTAATCCGAAATAACTATCAACAGTATACCTAATAAAATAAATAACGTAAATGTCAAATCAATCATAAACCCATATAGTAGGCTTAATAAAGTTCTACAGAAAAAATACTACCTACAATTTGTTTCAAAGCCTCATTTTAGGAACGCAAATGAAATATTACTGTTTATAGAAATGTAAAAAATTCACTTCACGCAGTACTATTTTAAAAATACGTCAGTTATGCCATTTTACAGCGCTGACTTGAAATGGAGATAAAGAAAAACAAAAGCTGACACCATGACAAATTACTATTCATAACGCCACCGAAGTGTATGACATGTAAATTACACCCCAGTCCCCAGATTCACCGCGAGGACTCCCCAGTTCTTCAGCTCGGGCCCTGCTACCCCCTCTCGACTCTATTCAGCCCCTCCCCGTTCATGACACGGCATAATAATTTATTGTAATTCTGTCTTAGCATTAAAATGAGCTTCCTTTTCCCGACGAGGCGCGCAAGATGGATGGTTTTTCTGTGATGCTAAATGAAATCGAACGTCGGGCCAATTTAATTCTCAAGAAGAAAAATAATCCAGTGGTAGTATACTTATGCATAAAACATACAAAAGGAAACTTTGTCACCGAGAAAAATGTACATTATTTTATTGTTATTTTAAAATGTTGCAAATATATTTCCACAGCGGCAAAAAAATAAATAAAACTTCAAAATAGAAAGAGTACTAATAGAGCTTTAAAATAACACCAACCACGACGTGCTAACTTAACGGCAACCGTTGACAATCTGATGTTAAAGTGACGCAAAAAAAATGGTCATTTCTTTCCGAACTACCTAATATTTTGACTACCTAAACCAAGTCCTACGCCCGACCTATTTTTATACAAATGGCATATTTTTTTAAGTGTTATAACCATAGTAACATTGGACAAAATCAAATAGAACTTTATGAGATGGCTTAAAAAATTATCTAGAGTGATAAAATTTACAATATTTTCTCATGAAAAGAGCCACATTTCAATGTTTTCAAATATCCCGGGCCTTATTTATTTTTTGTTTTGCACATACTCTGTATCCTACAACGGTTATTTTTATTGTTGTCGTTATAAGAGTCAAAAATATGGTTTGAACTTGTTTATTCATCAACAATCTGTTCTATGGATCTTCGAAAACTCACTTTTATGTCGTCGCCAGGAGGGAGAATGTTGGTATCGTATATTGCACGCGAAACAATAGAGTTTTAGATCGTGTAAATCAGTACATTTATAGGCGATAACACTAATTGAATTACTATTTTGAAATGATTTGAGTCTTGACTCTAAGAAAATATATAATTCTTCACTCAAACACATTGCTTGATGTCACTAATTTGTATGTTTTTGAAGGGCTGGTCTGTCACGTCAAAACACGTTTCCGGGACTCAAGCGTTAGATTTTGTATCACGTAAAAATACTTTTCCGGCATTCATCGTGTTAACAGTATTTTCAAAAACATCTTAAATACAAATTAATTATAATGCTTTTGCAAATGAAACTGAGTGGTATAAATCTTTGGTCCAATGGCATTACTCAATCACTAATCGATTTATAGATTTAGCAAAGTTGCACTTGACGTCTTAATTCCATTCCATTTAACCTATATTTAAATGGAACGTTACTACAGCGAATAGCCAACTGGATGGCGAAACTCGAATCGTTAGTGACAAAATATGTAAAATTGTACAAAGTCCAAATAATAAAGAATTTGATATTGAAATTCCACTAAGCACTTTCAGTCGACATCATAAATCAATAAAAAATACATGTGTGGCTTATAAAAGCAATAATTCTTTATCTGTAAATTAATTTTTATATTATATACTATACAATAATGATCTCTGTACTTAACGGGATCAAAGTATTCAAAAGAATTCTCAATATTTTATTTCATCGTCGAAATTACGTCGCCCCTGAGACTTGTGCCACCCCTGACCCTTTGCCGTGTCTCACGGCAGCGTAATGACTAAACCGAGTCATAATAATTGTCTCATTGGTATTCCGGATTGAGTTTCAATCATTCGGCGGGTGGCTAGCCGTGGGGCACAGGGTTTCCACCCACTTTTGCTTTTAATTCGGCCCTAAAAGCCACACTTTGGTTCTGACCTGTAATTATTATACAGTTTTTTAAATTTCTATTGGGGTGATTGAGAAAACCTTTTTCACCTTACTATGAAATTAGTTACGATCTCACTTAAGAAAAATGAGCAGTGATATAAAAAGTAACACAGTAGGAACAAAGCTTTTACAAACTTTCAGTCATTTAAAAGCTTACGTAAATAACATTGTTGATTTATATCTTTTAGGTTTTTATATCGTTGCATACAAATAGATACATTTCTTTATCTCCCGTTGTATTACCGTGGAACGCGTATTGAGCGAATTTATACATGTGCCACTGATACTATTATTAAGCTCGAATTGTTAGCACTTCGTACAATTCCATGTGCTTTGTCACGAACGACCCGGGTTTCGTCTATTGGCATATTCATACATTTTATCACACGGATGCAACAGAACTGACGCAAAATAAACAGTAAGCATCGTCTACATACCTCAAAGGTATATATTTAAGGAAAACACAGACCCCAAGGTAAGAACTAAATGACGACTTAAACAAATTAAATTATATAGATTTAATAATAACCAACACAATTGCCTGTGATAAGTTTCATTAACGATAAATACTTTAAATTAATATAATTAAAAAATGCTGTAATTCAAATTTTTTATTGAAATTTCATCAAGCTCATTCAGTCGATATCATAAATGGTTTTTTTTAAATTAAAATAAAAATAAACGTTTAAACAGCACTTAATTTCCAGTATACCAAATAAACTTCGAATTAGTTTGATAGTGTTCTATTATCAAAGTGAATCGAGATGCGTGAAACGATTAAAAATGAATTAATTTCTGTAGAAGGACTTGACCCTCTTACTTTTTGAATGATTTTTTTATTGGGTTGCAATGACCTTAATAAAATAAATTGACATATAATAATAATTTAAAATAATTGCTTCAATTTTATATGAGCATAATATTTGTTTTAAACTTTCTTTGTAAGTAAAAGCCTTTGGAATGAACTTGAATATTTATGATCACAAAAACTATTAGGAATACTTTTTTATAAAAAGAAGCTTTTTAGTCATTTTTCATTTTTGTAATTCCAATATTCTTTGCGTGTAGTTGTAAAACAGTGGTTCTCATAGAATATAAGATTACTTACTGAATATATTTCTTTATTTAAGTTTATTTATAAGAAAAAAAATAATTGATATCTACAATAATATATCATTTAGTGACATTATATAAAAAAATAATTCATAATAACTATAGTTTTGTTTTTGTTTTCAGGATGATGGCATGAATTCGAAGTAACTAAATCTTTGATATTTTATATTTTTATCTAATTTATTAACAGTTTAAGTGCAAATTAATTTAATAGTTAATATTGAAAAAAAGGAATGGTATGGAAAAATGGAATGGAAAGTATGGGAAGGAAAACCCAGACAGAAAACAGAACACCAACCCGCATGGGCAGCGTAGTGTTGCTATGTCCAAACAACCCCCCTGGAAAAAAAAGCAGGGGGAGGCCTTCATCCAGCAGTGGATCGACCCCGGCTGATGATGATGATGATTGAAAAAAAGTGTACATTCAACCCTTTTTAATGTTTCGATCGTTAGCGGCCACTCAGTTTTAAAATGTAAATCTGGCTTTTTATCTTTTAAAATTAATCGTAATTTTTTTGTGGGGGGAAGTAGCAGACATTTGAGGAATCACAGTGAAAATTGATGGCTGTGCTCAGTGAACACAGTTTCAAAAACACCATTATAATAATTTTATTCCGATCTCAGAATTATTTTTATTATTATAAACATCTCCAAAGAGGAGTTTTCGACCTAACATCTCTCAGTGCGAGCGAGACGTCAGAAAGTCATTCTGTAACGAGTATTGAGAGAAAGCGAAACAGCAGCAGTAAAAAAGGGGAGGAGTAGTGTCAGTGAGACGATGTTATTAATCATAATTTGAAAAGCGAAAAGCGAGATGGATTTTGGTTTGGAATTCGCGTGTGCCGCGGAATATCAAGTAGCCAAATAGCTCGCACACTCTCGTTAGGGTGTGAAAAAACTTGTTATTGAAGATTCCTTTTGCGGGTAAGTTTTCGCATTGCGCCCAACCATGGCCGTAAATAAAAGTAAAGACCCGGTGCGGGCAAAATAAATGCTTTGCGTACAATCTCATCTGAGATCTCTTATTTTTGCCACACAGGACTAGGGATAAAGGATGCTTTACGGTGGACCAATTTTAGTTTTACATAATATGGTGTTCGTTGTCTGCTTTTATACGGAGAAAAATACTGGTGAAATTTACTGCAGAATAAATTCATAATCGTGAATTATTTATTTTATACAATATTGCGTGAGCGTAGCTTAGTGAAAGTAAAAAAAATCTTCATTAAAAAAATATTCTTTCTTTATTATAAATTATTTTCTCCGAATATGGATAGTACATAAACCTAATAAACTTTTTTTTCACACATGCAAAAACGATATACTGATTACTTGAAAATTGAGATTCCAGCGATAATAAATAGTCAATCCATAAAGAATTGATTGAATTGGTATTTACTTAGTAGAACTCCATTATCATACGGTGAAAAAACAGCAATTTATTTTAGTTCCACATTTTTTTTTCAAGTTTCAAGATATTCGCTACAAGCTTTTTCGGCTCACGCCATCGTCAAAACTATGCTTAAACGTACATTTGCTTATCTATATATAGCTGTGTAGAAAAGGTAAATAATACATCTTTTCTTCTGTTTTAACGACCTAGTTTATTCCCTGCTAGCAATAAATCTAAAAAAAATGTTAATGAAACTAGACAGGCGGCAATTTCAATAAGCTTAAATATTGCCCGGATATGGTTTATTACGGCAAGGAATTAGCCTCTCGCAAAGGTCTGAGGAGCGGCGACCGACTAATATTTGTTCTTTCATTTAAAATGTTGTGTGACAATTGATATCTATTGATTTCCAACTGTTCCAAAGCCGTCATCTTGCGAAATTTATTAAAAAGATGTAAACACAAAGAATATCTTAATGAACATTTCAACAGAACTCGCGTCTACAAAAAATACTTTATTTACTTTTACTGATGAAGTTTTAGTCTCGTTTAAATCATTAAATAAATGATAAAATAAGTCGAGACTTTTAATGATTACTAACGCCATCTTTGTATCGGACACAAAATTAATAATCGATAATGAATGTTTCTTTGTATACTTTTCCTGGATGAATAACCATAAACAAGATTTTGTTTGTAGATATGTATGTGAATATCTTTTCCAAATTTTAATTGTTAAAACTGTATAAAATATTAATTACAGACTTGCCGAAATGAAATCGATGAAAAATAATACCAATCCAGGAAAAACTTTTCTCGTACAGCTTTCGCCTGTCAGCAATAACCTGGATAATCCTGATTGTGGCAGGTTTTTAAAGATCGGCCGTAACTATGAATGATAACTTAAAGTACACCGAAATTTATACTTTTGATAGGCCAGGAGACGATATTGAATTGGGTTCAATATTTAAGACTATATTTAAGAAAAGCATAATTCTTACCTGAATTAATTGAATTGGCATTTATTTGATAAAACTCCATTATAACACGGTAAACAATAGGTTTATTTTAACTAGATAGCTCTGATGACAGCTTAAGCCAAAATAGCTATTAACTTTCATAATATATATATACCTTATTAATTTTGTACAACTAAAATACTTTGCTATTTTTTCATCGTGTTGTAAGTCTGATTTTGGAGACAAGATTCAGCTTACATTTAAACACTGAGAAACTACTTTAGTTTAAGGATTATCTATTTTCAACCAAATTTCGGGTAAGAGTGTTACTGATGTATTCGTAAAAGAACTTTTTATTCTTAATAAATCTTTGACATAAAACTCAATCGGTTGGAAACAACATTCGTCACTTCGTGCTTTAACAATTTAGCCTATAATTTGAGCGTAATTACATAAGTCAGATGAGGAATTGATGAGAAATTTAAAATTCATAATAGTATTGTTTGTCCTACGACTTTCGACAACGGTGTTAATAATCAAGCCAATCTACAATTAAATGGATTTTTAACTATAAATTTTAATGTAAAATACTTCTAGACCTTGTAATAAGTAACTGATTTGAATATAGTATAACAAAAAAGGTTTGACAATCAGCAAAGAAGTCAACCGAGTCGACTTGATAGAATTTCCTGTATTACAAATAAATTTTCGTCCATGTCGAAGTAATACCATTAACCATTATGAATTTATTCTAAGATTAAATTCACTAAAGAAAACCACTATTCATTTGCAAAACTTATCAATCTGTTAAAAATAGACGAAGCTAACTGTTTATTTTGCGCCAGTTCTGTTGCATCCATGTGATAGAATGACTGAAACCCGGGTCGTTAGTGACAAAACATGAGGAATCGTACAAAATTGTAACAATTCAAATTTGAAAATGATTCGAGTATAAAGTTTGTCTCATTGTTAGTTATTAACATCAACAGAGAATTAGTTTTAAATTTTATAGTTATAATAAAAATTCTGCTTGCTTTTTTTTGTTTCAGCAAAAAATAAAGATTAAACAAGCATGCATAATAAAGGGTGAAGTGGTTTGAAATGCGAGTTTGACCGGCCTAACGTAATTGTAATATAAGATTCACGCAAGGCGATATTGGCAGGGGATTGCCGCGTAATTGCGGCGGGATTATAGATAGAGGGTAGCTGCAACACATCTCTTCAGAGAAAATTATTGTATGGGTTAGAAGAAGTGAGCTAGTGCCCCAGACTGGGGTATACTTAATATTTTATTCAACTCGATGGTTTTCTAGAGAAAAATTAGCGTTGAAAGTAAAATATTCATTCAAGAATTTGACAGAAGAGCTGATCGATAAAATACATGTAAATTAATGGATCGGTTAATAAAATGTCATTAAAAGAACAAATAAATAATTAAATTTTAATTGTTACAACTTTTGAACGTTTCCACATGAGTTTTGCCATTTACGATGCGGGTTTCGCCTTTCGGCATCTTCAGGCGTTCTATCACACGGATGCAACAGAACTGACAGATGCCGAATGGAGAAACTCGGGTCGTCAGTGACAAAGCATGTCGAATCGTACAAAGTTGTAAAACTTAATATTTGATATTGAAATTCCATCAAGCACCCTCAGTCGATATCATAAATTAAATAAATAAGTATTTTAAATCTTAATACAGTATTTGATAAAACGATAATATCGTAATAAAAAATAATTTTAATCAAATAAATAGAAGATCGATATGTCATTAATCATATGATGTATGAACATTCGAGGTAGTGCTAAAAAAATCGTAATTTACAATATCAACTAAGAGTGCTTGATCAAATTTTAATATAAAGTTTGAGTTGGTGAAACTTTGGAAACATCTGGAAATGTACAAAATTTTAATAATTTGAATTCATATAGTATTTATTTTTATTGTAGTATTATGTTTACATATTTATCTACTAGTAGTTATTATCAGGCGATGCTTCTTATCGACATTATTTTAGTATGTTTAATACAAAATAAAAATCAATCAATGAAAGATGATTAAAAAATTGATAACATAATTTCGAACGCTACAAATGGAATCACGAAGTAATAAATTCTTGTTTTTGAATAAAAATACAATTCTAAAAATTTACCACCTACTTCTTCAAAAATATTTACCGTATTATTTATAGCTTTGGACACCTACATATTTATACTAAAATATATAACGTTGGAAAATATTTTCAATTGCGCAATCATTACGCCAGTAATCAATTATGTTTAATTGTGAGTATTACGCTTCGAGCGGTTCTTTAATGTGTCACTATTATAATCAAATGGTATTCTGACGGTATAATCAACTCTTAAAATAATACGAGGTAAGAGATTTTTAAATTTAATACTAACTTATTTAATAAACTGATTGAAAAACAGAGGTAAAATGATTTTACTTACCATCATTAGATCAACAGGTACTGTGTACAAACTGTTTGATTGAAGACCAAATAAAGAATATATTTGCAATGTGTCATTTGAAAGATTGTGCGGTAAAAATATGTGCATAAAATCATTTTTTTTATTAACTGCATAACGAAAACATGTAGTTCTTTATAATACAGTAAAATTTGAATTGTTATAACTTTGTACGATTCCGCATGTTATAACTAACAGTTACAAGAACTGTCAGTTCTGCTGCATCCGTGTGATAGAATGCCTGAAGATGCTGAAAGGCGAAACCTGTGAAATCGTACAAAGATGTAACAGTTCAAATTTTATATTGAAATTCAATCAAGCACATTCAGTCGATATCATAAAATACAGTAGAATTGACACTGCTAATAATTTGTGTATTAAAAAAAGTAAAAAATGTTAAGACGTTTTATTTGATATTTATTATGCTGTTATTTTAAGTCAATTTTTGAATATATGTACAATTTGAAACATTCGACCGCTTAATGTGAATTCGGTTTGTAATTTAAAGATGGAAGAAAAATATGCTAAATCGTATGAATGTATGTTAAAATGCAGCTTTAGATAAAGGATTTGAATTAAGACTTGAAGTTGTGATAGATATTTTTATAAAACGTGTACGAATTAGCAACATATTGGTGTGCTATTTGATCTCATTTTATGAACTGATTTAAATTCAACGTATAGATTATATCTAAGCCGAACAAAGAATGCTTTTTAAAGAACTGTACAGATCAATATTACTTTGGCTCTTCCGCAGAAAAGCGATTTGCTTCATAAAAGCAATAGAATTTTCGTGGATACATACGGTAGGAACAAAAATAGCTGAAACCAATCGCAAGGCAGTACGAAAGCATCCGATGTCTTACAAATAAATAAAAAAATTCAAGAGAAAAACTTTATAGCGTCCCAAGTATAAATCAACTTCGGGTATCACCCGGCCTACAGTTTTCCGCCATGGTGCACTTATCTGTATGCGTGGGTATTATTTTAAATGTGTGAGTGTGTTGGGACATACTAGGTTTGCGTGTGTTGATAAACGAATTTGTGTACATATGTGCGTTGTGTGTGTTTTCTGCGTTAAAGAATATGGGGTGAGCCAGTACTGTCACATATAACTTCATCTTCAGAGGACAGATGGCGACACCGTGCAATAAATAACCTAACTACGAAAGACTTTTTTGTTATAAAATTGAGACGATAAAATTGAATCACGATGTTCGTTTTGGTGTTTAATACATTTTTAGTGAAATGAATTTAATAACCTACTTCGGAATTAAATTAATATTATATATTTAGCCTCAAAAAAATTTATGTAGCTAAATACCAACAACAAATTCAAAAATTTCAAAAAAAGAATAACATTTCTAAATTCAACTATTTTTGAAATACTAGACTTTTCGAATGAATTTTAGCTGCAGTGATGTTTTTTATTTGGTATATATTTTCCTCTAGGGAAATGTAATAGAAATACAAAAGACAAATATATAACTGGAAAGGCGATTTATGTTACAATTAATCGATAATTCTTTTTATTTCATGTATTTGATCAGATATAAGAATAAAATAATATTGACGATATAATATATATTATTTTGTGTCGAATATAAAAAAAATGCATAAATAGTAAATAAATTTACACACATATAGGAAAAACAGTCATAACAAAAAAAATAATATTTTGTACTTGTTAAAATACTGGTGTCGTTCAGCTAGAGAGACGAATTGTATTAATTTGTTTCAATCATTTCAATATACATCACTTCCACAAAAATGACAGCTTTAATGTCAAAGAACCTATTCCTCGGAGAAAATATTATAATATCACCGGAACACGCTACATTTCAAATATTACTTAAGGTTAATATGTGTGCATAATATAGGAAAATTTTACAAATAAATATTGTTATTTTTTTGGTATGTTCTAATTGAAAATCTGTAACCGAATTAAGGATAAATACCTTTTTCTTAGCAAAACCTTACGAATAACCTTAATAAGCTTATTTTTTAAATTTAAAATTAAATATTGCTATTTATGCATATATAACTATTGACGAGCTACGCTTTTTGTTCTTGACATTATTTCATAATTAGTATTTTTTGAAAAATTTGTCGTTATATCGAAAAAATACAATGACAGATAATTTCTTCTCTGCGTACTTGCGTATTTTCGTACAACATATTGACAAAATTATTTATTAGTATGATTTCTAAAATTATTTGAGTATTAATAGTTATTATTTACCTCCTAATGTACCTATTTTTAATAAAAAAAACTAGACATTTTTAAATTTCAAGAGTCGTTCACATTTAATTTGTAAAAAAAAATAACTTCATTGAAAAATATTTTGTATAATAACATGTAAATGATTTTCTCAATTCTATCAGAATTTGTTTTGTATACCTTTTATTTGTACATATATCCGTTTTTGTGTCAGTTGAAAGCTGGCCTTGAACTAGAGAATACAAAATTGCAAACAGCAATAAAAAGTGTGTCTTGTCATTGAAATACGATAAGAATATTTATGATAAATCGAATTCTTTGATTAAGTACAGGCGTGTTATTAAAAACAAGCAATACTATTTATATTCTGTTCCACATACACGAGGTAAATTTCCGTCCCAATAAACAATATGATAGTGTTAAAAAAGAGCCCAAAACACAGTTGGTACTGTGAGAGGTGATATACGCGCCACTCGACAGTGTCAAAGCATTGTTGTAAGGACGTTATCAAGACGGAGCGTAATCACACGTTGCGATACGGGCCGACGCGCTGCGGCTCTTTGTTACAATAATCCTCGCTTGTTGATTTGTTGCTTTGTTTGAAAGGCTGTTGTGCCAGCACCCGGGAGAAATTTAACAAAGCTCGGGTACCAATTGTTCGCCACCTAAGTTAATTATATTGTACATCCACTGATTAGGCGATTTATCAGTGAAAGTAAAACTTTGGTGGACTCACGCAAAAATTATCGCACATTTTTTTATCGGTTAAATAATGAATAAATTCTCCACGAGACATCTGTCTTTTCAATGTGCAAACTATTGACGAACAGTGTCAACGCATTATAACACTGAAAAAAAAGCATTGTATTTTTGTTCTAAAATTTTTTTTATTATTTATAGTTGATAGCTATTTCGGCTCACGCCATCGTCAGAACTATGTAAGAAAAATTCTAGGACTAAAATACACTGCTATTTTTTCACCGTATTATAATGGAGTTCTACTAAGTAAATGCAAATTCAATCAATTAACGCTTTATTCTAATCTTATTCTTAGCTCATTTTTAACCCATTCCTGGCTTAGGTTCGTGGAGTATATTCTAACACCGAATATTTAAGAAAAAAATAATACATTAGTATTGTAGCGCAACAAACTTGTGACGATTATTTAGATAAATCTGGCAATATTTCAACACAAATATTATCTCGTATACAAAAGTGTTCACACTGTAAAGATTCTTATATTTTCGAGTGTTTTCCGAGGCTGTGCAGTCGTTTAAAAAAATACGGCGCCGATTTCGACTCCAAGCAATTGACCTTTGGACACTAATTTGACTAAAAAAAAAATTTTCTTACAAATTTTCTTCTCCTACCTTTCTCATTTATGTGCATTTAATTAAAGATCAGCCAACCAATCTAGCATAATGATTATTGAGATATTTAAAAAAAAAAATTCAATTGAAAACGTAGTTAGAGTTGTTCGTTTTCCAAATCGTTAATGAAAGTTGTCATAGCTAATTATATATATTGATATATTCCTGTTAATAATAATTTTAATATATTATATATACGATACTAACTGTTTGTTTTACGTCAGTTCTGTTGCATCCGTGCGATGGAATACCTGAAGATGCCGAAGGGCGAAACCCGGGTCGTTTGTGATAAGACATATGGAATCGTACAAAGTTGTAACAATTCAAATTTAATTATCAACTGAAACAATACAAATAAAAAGACGATCATTTATACAACATTTTGAGTGAGTAAATAACTGGTATACAAAATAAATTGTTCCTGGAACCTGGAAAATAGTTGCTTTGTTAAAATTTTTGTTTTATAAGATGACAGTGCTTGCGATAAGTGAAATCTGTCTAGACATTAATAGTGTTATATAAAATTGAATTGAAAACATAATGAATAAGAAGGACAAGATCGGCATGCAAATATTTTTTAAAAATATAAATAAGTTTTATCTAAGATAAACATATGTTTAAAAAATCATTGCTAGAGGGAGCAATCGAAGTTCATTAAGTGTAAACAATAATAATTTAGGATAGTAGATGGCGCTGTTTGTATTAAGGTTGAACTCAAACTTAAAACAAAGCTTAAGGAGGAGAGCTTTATGGCTATTAATTAACAATTTCATTATATATAGACAAACTTTATCTATAATACAGCTTTGTTACACGAGGAGTCTAAAAGCAAACTTAGTATTTGTCAATTTTGTAATTATCGATTTTTTTAATATTTTACATTGGATTACAGTTTCATCACTTTTTTTCTTTCAGTCGTATTATGCTTTGATTTGAGAACAATATGCATATTTTACTAGTCATATATTTATAAGAAATTTAAGTGAAATAATATGTATATATATTGGTACTTAATTTATTGGCATTTTCGTGTGATTTCCGAAACATGTGAAGATAAAAGATTTTTTTATAAGAATTTATTGAACTTTAAAATGATTCAGCATTCAATTATATTGTAGTATGTGAAAGGAATCATCGTATATATACGTTTTATTTTTTAGGTTCGACAAAATTAGAAAATAGGGTTTGCTATTATACGTCTTATAGGTATGTTGGTAATTTTAGATAATGTATTGAACAGCAATAAACTATAAATGCTATTACACCAAGTAGATATGCAATAGAAAATGGATGAAATAGAATGTTAATTGCATATTTCTATAATTTACATAAAAATATGCATCTTCAAGAATTACTGAATATAGCAGTGAAGGAATTCCTCCAAGCACCAAGCCTGGAGCTGTTGTGATGGGTCGTACAATTATCGGCGGCATCAGACTGGTTCGGGCGGGGGTAGGAATGGCATCAGGTCGCGAAGGGCGGGGAATGGAAGAAGACGCTCCATACCGAAGTGTGCTTTGGACGCGACTGACGGTATTTTCTTCATTTCGGACGATCCCGCCGGCGCTCACTTTACATTGGCGTCTGGAAAAAGAACATTAAGTTTAGATATTACAATTAATTCACCACACAATACTTTTTTGAATGAAAATTTCAAAACAAAGTCTGTTTGTAGTGCAGTCATATCATTTCCTATGAGAGTGTTTCAATAAATTGATATTAA
This sequence comes from Himalopsyche japonica, assembly GCA_028555115.1. Lineage (NCBI taxonomy): Eukaryota > Metazoa > Arthropoda > Insecta > Trichoptera > Rhyacophilidae > Himalopsyche > Himalopsyche japonica. The sequence continues at coordinate 1,294,075 of JAHFWJ010000442.1, read as the reverse complement.
AAAAGCAAAACGACGTAACGTAACGTATTGCTTCATTTATTGTTTAACGTTTCTTATATATTGTTCTGTTGAATGATTTAAACTCCAATCGATATGTCATTATTAAAATTTAGGTATTATATTTAAAAAAAATCGGTCATATTTGCGATCAGGAAGCAATTTTATGAATAAATATTTGATTTTTGTAAATGATCAATATAAAAGAACCCATCACAATTCGCTAATAACGTTATTAAGGAATCACATAATATAAATTCAAACTCAGCGCCTAAATGTTTGCATCTTTGTAGTAAGGGTGGCAGAATGACGGCTTCGGAACAGCTGGAAATCAATAGACATCAATTATCACAAAGGATTCTTAACGAACAAACTAATATATTATCGTCCCCATTAGTTCTGCCTATTCCTGGGGGGGTGGTCTGATTTGCTTCCGTAATGACCACGTCCGTGCCACATGTAAACTTATTGTCATATCTAATATTTATAGGTTTTATTTAAATTTTATTTAGTTATAAATAAAAAATTGTGACTGAAAAAAATATTTTTAACTTTTACTGCTAACAGTAGACGATATCAAATCTGTGTAGATTTTATAAGAACTGAAAAAAATATTCATTTGATGGGTAAAAACAATAATGTGACTGTCAACGAGTCGCCCCTGCATCACATTTCCATTTCCCGGAGAGAGTACCTCATTCCTTGCGCAAGCCCTCACAGCCACTCCTTTCTCTTATTCAATCTGTGAGCTTTTTTGGTTTTTAATTTCATGGTGAGTGGTCACACAGGGCGCCGCCCTGCAACCCGCCCACCCCACCCTTCGCCTGCAAATGTCTTTCGCTTACATTCCCGCCTAGGTTGACACCGCCGTTTGAGAGCCACTGGTGCGTTATGGTTTTTCACTCTATCGATAATGCGGCGTATGGTAATGACGGTATAATGGAATAAATAATTTGAACCAATCTTATGTACCTTTTATCTCACTGGCATTCTGCGATACACCGCCACTGTTTATTTCTAACCTTCTTGTTATACTGTTTGTTACACACTTATTAAAGCTTAACTGATTTGTTTTATTAAATACAAAAATAAGATTTTTTAACATACAATATTGAATGATTGAACATTTCATATTGATACTGATTACACTTGCAATTTAATCAGCAGTGCTATTTTATGTTCTATTAAATACAAAATTAAAAAAAGTGATTCTGAATATTTGTCAGTTGCTTAGATTAAAAGTTTGACCGAGGTGTGTCGCGTTACCTATTTGTCATATAAGCTTAAAGCGCAAGATGCGAAGACAGATATACATCAAGAACAATATGTATTGTTATCATTTTGGAGAGACACGCGTTATCGTTGACAATAATCAAAATTTTCACTTTGAAAGTGAAATATAAAATATATAACAAAAAAGTTTCATAGCTTAGACGAAAAAAATCATTGAAGTTTACAATGACGGTTGTCAAGAAATCCATTGCTTATTTTAGTATTCATTTTACCAAGATATGAAGTGTGAAGTATGTCATCGTTGTAGTTCAGTGAACATACAGGAGAATAAAACTTACAACAGTTTTAAAATAATTACAATGATCTATCTTAGAGTCTTCTCAAAACAACAATTTTTATCGCCATTTTGAAAGCATTTTCTACAGATTTTCAGATACGATTTCTTAAGCCCAAGCAACAACAAAAACAGACTAACTTTTGCCATGCAAAATTTTCACACATACCCATTACAACAATGTTTTTCATAATTCTTTTCTCTCTATTTTGCTATTTGTTTTTATATTAAACGAATCCGAGTGACCAAAACTTTGAAATGAACAGGAATCGGAAACGAATCACGAATAGAAAAACCGTTTAAATGAACGCTATGATACTAAATATTCTTGAATATGTATTGAACGAATGAATCCTTCACGTAATAATAAACGATACTAAATTATGTTAAATATGTAGTTTATATTTTTTACAACGATGAAAAAAATAGCAATGTATTTTAGTTCTACAAAATAATTTTTAAAAAATGTAGTTTATAGCTATTTCGGCTCACGCCATCGTCTGAACTGGTTTTTTTTTAAATAATTTTGTAGAATCAAAATACATTGCTATTTTTTTCACCGTGCTATAATGGAGTTTTACCAAGTGAATGCCAATTCAATCAATAAATTTTATTTTTTTGTTCATTATACTCGAGGAGTTGTTGTGGCACATTCCTTTTTGTTTATAAAAATAGCGTTAGTGTATGTGTCGACTTAAAAAAATGTATCCTAATTATTGTTTCACATGTTACCATTTATAAATGTATGCATATATCCATCATTCGAAAAAATGAATAGCGGTTCACAAACGAATTGTACGCATTTATTTTTAATAAGGCAACTCACTCATCGCTGTACTATAAAATGACAATCGCTTAAAAAACAGCAAAATTTTTCCATACCTATTATGAGAAGCCTTCCATGTAGAGTAACAATATATTTTTTTAATGTTTTTATGTCATACAAAATACATGTCCTAAGATAGTATAATAAAAACTATAGGCATGAAGCCAATGTCAGATATATATTAAAAATTTAAGTCTCGAAGATGCTGAAAAAGCTAGAAAAATATTTTGTAAGTCTTGTGAAACCAAATAATATAATATTTTTTTTTGATAATTTATTAAGTAAATTTTCCTTTAATGAGCGATATATGACTACTAATATAAAATATTATCTTCATATTGATATGTTGAAAAACGCGTATAATATAGGAATCAAGTAAATAGATACGTCTTTAAGCAATTACTTATATAAAGTGTATGTCGTGTGACGTGCCATAAATTTATTTCTTTTATTATTCAAAAAATGTTTTCTCATTACATTTTCAAGATGCGAGTATTTGGAGGGGACACACGATCTCCGCATATTTAAAATGTCTAACACATTTTCCAGAAATTATTCATAACATCAGGACATCCCTATGCCGTTTTATTTTCACGACGCATGGCAGATCCTTTGAAGTGTGATCCAAGGGTTGTATTTCTCACGTTGAGGGTAGGGGGTAGAATCTTCCGGATGTTGAAATGCGGTTGAGGTCTCAAGTGTCCACAGAAACCTCTGCAGTAGCTTTAATATTATTATGTGATATATATTCAAATGCCTTTTGATGATAACTGTCTTTTGGTCATGTATGTTTTAGACATCTCCTATATGGAAAAAAAAGCTTTCACATTATTGACTATTGTCAGAAATAAATTGAACGAAGAATAGAGTTTAATCAAATAAATTAATGTCAGCTATAATAAAAACAAAAAATACTTTTCCCAAATATATAATTAAATTCTTTAAGCTTTTACTTATTAAAGTTAGATTTGAACGAGCTTTTAAATGCGAACGAATGTCAATAGGAAAACATTAAAAGTTCTTTAATAACTTGTCGTTATCTATTTATCTTTACAATTTAACAAGGCTATACATATACAATATTTGATTACAAATCAAATACTAGAGGAAAATATGTGAACTTTTAGTTCACCATAACGATACATTTATTGAAAATGGATTAATGCTAAATGGATATACCTACTTGTAAATATAAAACATGGTACCTACAAAGTTATTAATGCTAAAATATTTCACTGAAAGCTTAAAAAAGATGTCTTGGTGTACAATGACGTTAAGGGAAAAAACTCTTGAATATTAATTTAGCAATTTGTGGTACGAAAGCACTATACTATAGCTTATTTTCAAATGAAAATTATTGCCAAATTACACTTATATACATAAACAATTAATCAATTGGTAGATATGGTGAGCTAACAATGTATCTAATATAGATCATAATCGTTTAATTGGTTACCTTTATTGAAATTGTGTTTAAAAAAGATACATACACCTTAATGTGACTAATTGACGGTGAGATATTAAAATTTATTATATGCAACATTCGAAAGAGTGTAAGTGTTTTCTTTTTGTATTGATTAATATATCTTTCAAGACTTTGGTTCAAAAGAATAAGTACTGGCATCTTATCATCAAACATATGAAGTTGAATGCAATAACTAAGAAATATTTTCATCAAGTAATTAATAATAATTTTTTTTTATATTTCATCGATGTCATTGTTTTTACTCATTCATATAGTATTTTGATGTTGTGAAGGTACGTGCATGATATTTAGTTTAATATGAATAGAAGTGATCAAATAGCATTATAAATTCAAACATGAAATGAATGTCTTATTTAAGAGTATTTAAATTTAAAGCAGGGGTTTGATTGTAAATAATTATATTACTTATATTAAAACCCCTGATATATACAGGTAAAAATATGATAAATTATTTTACACATTTTTTTAATATAATATAATGTTTTGCTTTCATTGAATTTATGTGAATTTCGATATCACTACATAATGTGAGTTTTTTTGCATGGAAATTTACTGTTACGCGTCTCTTTGTTGATTCTGTAAAAACCAATACAAATTTTAGTGCTACATGTCTTGTCGTGTGATTTGTTTTGTAAAAACCAACACAAAATCAAAATTTGTTTTCAGTTTTTGAAAACTTTTGTTCAAAGTGCAATATGTACTTTGCGGTACTCCACTCAACAACTCGCCGTACTGCATGCACTTTTGCAAGTCAACATTTCAACGTCTCATGTCAGAAACGGATTGGTGGCTTTAGTGGTATTCTATTTTCAAAATGAAAAACTAAATTTCGAATAGTCCTCTATACTATAATCTATACAATAATAAATAAGATCTCTTACATTTAACCCATTTAAATATTCAATTGGCATAAATAAAAAATGATCGCAAACAGTAATTTTTTTAATACAATGTGAAAGGAAAATTTTAAATTAACATTACAATTAATAATTATATTACATCTATGTATAAAAGTGTCGTACAAAAGCAAATATATTTGTCTTTATAAATTGAAATAATAAAACACATCTTTTGTACTATTTATACAATATATGCTATGACCCGGACCGGTTTCGCTAATTTATAGTATTTTAAGCTTATAAGTTACAAGTAAATCTCGATTTTGCCGGTCTTGATTATAAAATATATTTTTGAAATAGTACTAAAAATGGATTTTTATTGCGTCCAAATATCTTGCCTTTCCTCCAAGAAGTGACAGTTAACGCCTCAAAAGTTAAAAAAAAGTATATTTGTAAAACATTAACCTTATGGCAGTTCTTATATTGATCTCTATGAATCTCATAAAATAATGTATTACATATACGATGATTTCAATTCGTTTATTCCAATAATTGATACAAATTATACCTAGGAGAACTTTTAAGTTCACATTTTAGATGGCACTTCTTTTCTGTCTTATAATTTTAACGTAAGTAGCGTCTTAGCATCGAATATTACCGTATTTCGCGTCTGCATTTTACAAAAATGGAAGCGATGTATTAGAATATAAATTGTATGTACAAGGGGTTGTTACGTGCCACGTGGTCACATGGGTGACAAAATGTACATTAAATACTCCAGTAAGAATTGTTGAGAAAAATATTCAAGTTACATATTTCGATACACATTTAAAAGTAGGGTTATGATTCGTTTTTATACAACAGCACGCTAGAAGGAGATATCAACGACAAGGAAATCACTGTTAAGGATAATCTTCTGTACGAATATAAAAAAATCACCATACGATATCGCGTTTTTGTCTGTTAGACTGTCTGTCACAAAATATCCTCTCTAACAATTAGTTACTTGTGCCTGCTATTCCTAGGTTGACTAGGTTGGAGTTTTTCTTCAAATATTCAAGAAAGAATGCAGTTACTTGTTTTCGTTGACCAGCCGCCACGAATAACATTTAAAAATTTATATTCAAAACGGAAATGCAGCGTTCATCAGGCAAAGCCTTCGTATAAAAAGACAGTGAATGTTTAACCGGAAGCTAGATTATTGAAAATTCACTGAATAAAATCTCAATGTTTAAGTATAGTATTAAAAGACCCCAATACGTGGTTTGCCGAAGTCATAACATTTATCATGAAAAGCATGCTATGTTAAAAACAATTTCATTATTCTATTCTGTTTTGAAAATATACAAGAATATACTTTACGACTTAGTTCACTAAAATTTATTTCAGGAATTGATAGATTTGTTAATATAAGACTGCGAAACAAAAAATTTTAAATCCAAAATACTGTTTTGTATTAACTTTTTATAATGAGCAAATGTATTTTGCAATATTTTTTGTTATATAAACAAAACAAATGCAGTCAACTTTCGATGAAAATCTGTCATTACAAATAGAATATTTCACCTCTATCCGTTATGTGTATGTGTCCGCTGTTTCACGACCGCCTTCAATGATTGTACAATGATAAAAAAACTAACTATTCCTCATTTTCTCAAAGCCCAATACAAAGCTGCACATATCGAGATTTAAATCAGTTCTCCGCAACCTTTTGTCTTCCACGGCATACACGGTGTTTTCCTTAATTTTGCAGCACACAATAACTCGAAAGCGAAAGATTCACTATCGACGCATTTGTTAAAACTCATTCGTTCTATATTATTTACGTTATTTAGTTCTAATTTTATGGTGTACACTTGTTTAAAATATTCATGTTCTTATTACATTTTTAAACGAAGAAATAATTAGTTCTACTTCCTGGTGATTGCGTCTTCATAAAATATTTTGTAGTGTAGAAGAATTATTTGATTTTTCTTCTGTTGGAATACACCGCGGCACACCTAGCATCGTTCGGTGGCACATTAATGTGTCACGGATCACCGGTTGCGGAGTACTGCTTCAAATCATGCACTATTGTACTTAAAAAACTAAGAAATAGAAAGAAAAATAAGTAATAATAAAATAAGAAAAAACGTGCAAGTTACTAAGTGATATTAAGTATCCTGTGTGTCCGTGAACTGAGAATCCGCCGTGACAGAAGACTGGAATCTACTCCGCATTAAATCTAATGAGAAATTGAGAACCTCTTTTCTAATATGATGTTGCAAATTAATCGAATGCCTCAAAGCTGGTCGTGGTTAAGATCTACTCAGTGTGGACTTTTGGTCTCGTATGAGAACGTACCACAACAAACAGCTTGGCTCGCTCGGAATTCATCTCGGGGCAGTCCCACAAATATTTGACGTTAGTTACCTATCATTCAATTAAATGGACTGTCACTGTTCATTACTGTAGGATATGCATTTTAACTTTTAATTTTAAAGTTTCATAATTTATGATAACGATTTAAGGTGCTAGATGAAATTTCATCATCAAATTTGAATTATTGAAACTTTATACGATTCCATATATTTTGTCACTAAAGACCCGTCAATTCTGTTGCATTTGTGTGATAGAATGCATGACGATAGCGAAAGGTGAAACCTACAATAATATAACAATGTTTCAAAAATTCAAATTTAATGTTTTAATTGTCAGTTCTTTTCCAATCAATTTGGTTTGTATTTAATTTTAATTTTATTTAATATTATAATATATTTAATACACACACACACACATACATATATATATATATATATCTTAACGTCTCCTTATTCAAAAAAATATTTTGTATTAATTTTATAATAAAGATAATCCTTCCATTAAATTTGTTTAAATCACAACAACGGATCTATGTTACACTATTTTTTGATATACGTACATATATTTAGTGCTCACATACTGTCAATTTTTCTCTTACTCGATTGTCTACATACGCTTCGTTTTATGCTCTGAATACGTAAGTGAGCGGGAAACGACGATTTTTCGTAGTTGAACGTAGCTTTGAATATATTGAAAACATAATATACTTTTTCCAATCTGTGCTCGGTACAATTGAACTTTTATAATTTAACTTAAAATTCTAACAGAGTTTTGAATTCTATCATTTACCTGAAAAGGTTTTTTTTGAGGTATTAGATAAAAATAACCACATGTTTCAAAAATAAGCCGCTAAAAAATGATAACATAACATATATATACTTATTAAGATGCAAATCAGCATTTTAACATTAAATTTTTTTATCAAATGAAAAAAAAACAATACATAAGCCGAAAAACTCGATCAAGTGACTGACTGGCAGCTATTTTATCCGAGTGATATAATGCATGAAGATGCCAAAAGACGAAACCGAGGCCATGTGTGATAAAACATGTTGAAGTGTACACAGTTTCAACAGTAAAAATTTTACACGTAATAAAATTAATTTTGAGTGTTTTAAGCTCTTTCCGGTGGTAATATTGAAGGGGCTTTTCTATATACTAAATATACGACTTACAAATAAAGATTTATTTACAATATTTTTAGTATAAATAAATGGTTGATTTTGATCGTTGGGCCGTTTAAAAATGATAAATTATGTATGTAGGACAGCGACATCTATGATATGTGATATGTATTTGTTTAATTTTATGTCACGCTCTTTGGTTAATTTTTCGAAAAACGCTGTCTACTTAATATCATCACGATTTAACGAACATTAATTTTGTTTAGATCCCTCAAAAATGCGGGGGAAAAAAACACGTATTAAATTATTCATTTATCAGTGAAAAATAATAATCGATGTTTACGCCAAAAATAAATAAATACGTAAAATATGAGACACAACGTAATGTTTTTTTTTTTATACATTTTAATTATATTTTTCTGTATGACAGCTAACGTCTCAACTGTAGAGGCAGCTGATTGCAGTGTAGTGATATTTGACACTGAAAAAATAATAATTCAAAATATAGCCTGATTTTTTCCAATAACCTCTATATGTTTGCTTATTATAAATATGAAAAACTCATAGCGAGAAGCAAATTTAATAAAAAATCTATAAAGATAGTGCTGGTAACATTAAAAGTAATCACCGAAGCTGATTATTTGCAAATGAAGAAATTTTGTATTTATATTGCTTTGTTATTGCCGTTGGCATAATTATAAGCCCAACAAATAGTTCGTTTATTTTTAATAGTTATTTGAATGTGTACGGTGAGAATTAAGTGATTCGTAGAAGTATAATTTAACTGACCAATTTGTGTCACGATATATCGCAGGTTGTAAAACTGGCCAGTAACACTATTATGAAACTACCAATCACTCAATGCAAAACTAAATTCACAGAGAATAATAATATCTTCAACTAGGCTACGTGCTCTGTGCGAAGCGAGTTTGCATAGGGCGGCAGACATACGATGGGCGGTGTGGGGCGATAGGCGGCAGGACGTCGGCCGCCTACCCCCGGTTTCCGCGAACACCATTATAACTACGAACGACACGATCATCGCATAAAACGCGAATGTCCAAAACCTCGTAACTGCAAAAGTGTGTTTTTTGTCAACCTATGAATTCTTCCTCGTCGTATTTAGTTTTTGATAGTGTGGGAAAAATGGGTTTATTAAGAGACCATTGTTCCGTGTGAATTTCTGTGAGATTTCAATTCAGACTAATTGTGGAATTTCAATAAAACTGTCTCTCATACGGTGCACAGTTTTCCGTTAACTAATATACCACTAATAACTTATGATACAATATTTAAGCCGAATTATTTATATAAAATAAACGACTTTTTTAATATGTCAATGCTTTACATTTGTCCCCATTGTGTAAAAAAATATCCGAACATATTAAACATGCATTTTTCTATGAAAAATAATTTTAATTCAAATGATTAAGCCTTTATTTCTTTACTTTTAACGTCGTTTTATTATTTAAATTATTTTATATCGCTCGTTTTATTTACTGTATGGTTCTGATGAGGACCTAAAACAAAATAGCTATCAACTATATATCTTATGAATTTTGTAGAACTAAAATGCGTCACTATTTTTCACCGTGTTAAATAAAGTTCTACCAAATAAATGACAATTCAATCAATGTATATAACTGCTTGAAATAATAAGTGATTTTTTTTCTCCAAATTACTGATTTTTATGATCGCGGGCACTGAATATTTGTGTTCGTAATAATGAAATACCAATAGTTAGTACGATAAAGATACATGTTTATCAATTCGCTTAACTTTCTATTCAATTATTTTTTAAGAAAATGAAAACAATAACTAATCGTTATTTGACACGTGTAATGAAGAACAGTTATATAATAGATCATAAACTTAATCAAAACATTTTCTGGGGATGACAAAATAGGAAAAAGAATTAATGCTTTATTTATTATAATAAAATAAATAAACGAAAAAGCGAGACACTGGAAATAAACAGAACATTTAAGATATGGAATCTAATGGTAAATCAAGATTATTTATATTGAATGTCAGATCTATTTTTCCTGTACTGTAAAGCTCTTACCAGGAAACGATTGAAAGAAAGTGTGTTATACCGAATGCAATTGTGAACACTTGAGTCGTGAAGCTTAAATGATAAATGATCTAATTCATGGCGCCATTCGATTTTCAATAAAAAATAACGACATCATATCTGGAGAAATAATTCCTATTCGAAGGCCTTTTATTTTTTGTTCAAAAACCCGCATTACGATTCATATAAACAATGCTTAAGTATATCTGAATTAATGATTATATAGCAAATACTTTTATTATACTAAACAGATTATCACTAAAATGCCGTTAAATCAAATTGACGAGGAAAGATAACATAAACACGTGCGTCGAACATATTTTATTAGAAAGAAAAATGTGAAAACAATATTCACCTTGTGGAACTTTTTAAATCATTTACCATTTGACTTTTGATGCTGACGTTGTAAACTTTGATAGTCGGTTATTTTTTTTAAATTTTGACAGTGTTGCAGATAATGTTATTTTGGTTTCAAAACTATAACCATGTGAGCTTATACTGAATTTGAATGTTTTAAAGCATGGAATGGGTAAGAGTGCATGATCAATTTAACTCATTGGACACATAAATAAATAAAACAAAATGCTAAGTAATAAACTAGTTTAGTTGATAATGCTCGTGATGTGCGACACCGGTATTAATAATTGTATTATAAGAGTTAAGAAATGGTAATAAATGTATTGTTTTATTTATTTGAATAAAAAGATTTTCCGCCAAGAGGTGAGCACCTTTACAGTTCTTCAACATTTACAAGTTTATTTTAAATAATATTTTTTGTTAGTAATTTCCACAATATATTATATCATATTTTATGATCAGGAATGCACCTTCAGTATAAGCTGGCTTCATGCTTTCTCAAAAATAAAATGACCTTATAACGTAAAAATAGCATATAGAATCATTTTTTAGCTTGAAGTATTGTGATTGTTTCCCGAATTTATGATATGTTCACCATTCAAATTGCAATGCTTTAATAAACCATGATTTTCTTGTGAGTAAATAAGTGCATATTTTTTTTGGGTTGTTATTTGAAAACTGCTGATGTAATGATAATTAACAAAGAAAAGAAATTAAAAAACGTTTAAGAGTAAATTATTTTTTGTGTAAGAAATAATATGTTTCATGACAGCCTAAAGCTTTCGTGTATAAAGCTCATTATTACTATAACCATTTTGATTTGAAAACAATTGGTATTTATAAACATACCATTTGTGTTCAAATTTCTCTCAGTATATTATAAATTGCGTGCCCAATTGAAGTATAAACAAATAGTTATAAATAAGACCAGAGTTTTCATTTATGATACAAAAAATATTTAAGCACAGCAAGCAATGATATACCAATAAATTTGCTTTAAAATATTTAAGTATTTTTTCAAAATTTAATTGGAATATATACGGTGGAATTTTATTTTGGTAGGATAAACATATAAAATAATTTAGCTCTTTTTGTAATTTTTCTTGATAGCTAGTTTGGTTCATACCATTGTTATAATATTTACAGCTTTGTTCTGACAATATTGTAACTACAATACCTCAATCAAAAACCACATATAAAATTTTTTCGCTTAAAAATATTTTAATATTAAATGAGTAATCTTTTAATCAATTAGTAAAGATGAAAACAAAGAAAAACTTTATTGTTTCTATAATTCTCAGTTTAATGGCTATTACTTATACTGTATTATACTGTATTTTTCATCATTGTCTGCTCTTAGAGTGAAACATATGTCTTATTAATAGAGGTATCTTAAGAGAGGTTTTTTTTCCGTAAACTGCTTGTTACCCAACCCCTTCTTTCCCTCGCGACCTAAGTCCCAGAAGGAAAAGCATTTTCATTCAAAAGCATGAGTTTTTTTTATCTTTTAAGATGTAAAGATATTGTAAAGTCCAACACATTTTTTTTGAAAATTTTATTATCTTCATTAAGAGAAACTTTTTACATTCGTTTCAAATGTGGAGTTAACTCAAAACAATTGTGTATTGACGTGATCGCGTCGGACAAAAATTTAACTCTACAATTAACAGTCGGAGTATTTTATGCCGTGATGATTATAGTTGTACCTAACCGAATTGAAAATATAAGGATCGCGGCATAATGAACAATTTGTGAATAAGCATGCAACCGTAACGAATATTTTGAAATACATAATTAACGCGCAAATTATAGTTGTTTTTAGGAACATGATTTGCGTTCTTTCTATTTCCGGTTTATTAGCGTTCAAAAATTAGCTTTCAGCAATATTTATGGCATATATGAAATGTTGCCATAAATTGATAATGCTCACGATGAGCGAAATCGGTCACGATCATTAAATAAATTGTGGAAATAGTACTGTAAGTGTATTTATATTTTTTTCAAATATACGAAATGTGTTCACACATAAATGAAATTATCTGTAACCTGTATTAAATTTTTTAATCGGATTAACAATCACACTAACTGTCTCATCATATATAAATCACACTTAAATTATCCTGGATTTTATATTTATATTTATAATGTTTCAAGTAAATATCATTAAAATTGAGTATTTTTATTTTTCAAGATTTAATCAAATATAATCAGTTTCAAAATGAGGTATCTTAACTAATAAATTTTGCAAACTGTGGTCTTATTCTCTAAAAGCACACTCGATTTTAGCGTGGTATAAAAGGAACTTTAGTGTTGTATTGACACAACACATATATAATTATTTTATAACTACACGGTTGTAAAATTTTTGTTGAATTTTCAAACTTTTTATTAGAAAAACGAATGCTATAGCGTGTAGAGTGTTTATAGTCGTATTCCTTTCATTATTAACTGTTTTTTTCTGAATTCGTTTGGCTAAGAAAGATATAAATCAAAGATAATTATGCTTTCAAATACAAAAATACTCTTGTTGCTAACAGCGTTCATATCTAAAAATCAACGGAATGTCACAAGTTCTGATTTGCTCTTAGGGCAACAATATGATACAAATGTAACGGTTATGTTAACAATGTAAGCAACTGCATTTTAAAAAATCCGTACACACGAAAGAAATGTCATAAATGTTGTGATAAAAACAAGGGTGACCCAATAGATTTATAAATAAAGGTGCCTGTCAATACCCAGCTGCATTTTCTGGCGCCATAGCATAAAATTATGCAAGATATACGATAGAAAATTGTATTATTTACATAAGTATTGAACGATTATAAAAAGAAAATGGACATCACGCAGGTTTTTTTCCTCAAATGGCGTGCTGCAATTCCTGCAAAAAAAAAACAACGCGTAAGCTTTATGAATTCGCATAATGTCTTATTCATAACGTTCTCGTAATGTGTAAATTATGCGTTATTTATTACGTCAAATAGCGATCATCAACTGTGGCTAGAAATATTTTTTACTCCACATTTGATATTTATTCAGAAATCAATTTACGGTTTACGATCGGGAAAATGGATTTTTCGCAACACAAATTTAATGAGAATATATTTGAATAACTAACAATTTTTTAAATATATCAATTACTTACTTACAAATATAATAAAACAATATATAAATGTGAGATGTAACATATTTCTCGGTGAAAAAATAGTCAAGTTTATAAGATATACCAAAGGCTGCCAGCCTTGGGGTCGCGAAGGGTTTTTTGGGGGTCGCCAACTTGTATGGTCAACTAAAAAAATATATTTTTTGTAAGCTTTTGGATTGTATGGGGGGTCGCGGGTCACATGAATTTTATGAAAAAGGGTCGCCACCCGAACAAAGTTGGGAACCTATGAGATACATATTTGATAGCTATTTCGGCATATTTCTTCATCGGAACTATGCTTGAACGTAGTTTTACCTATCTATGTAAAAAAGTACATAGTACATTGTCTTTTCTGTTCTAACACCCTAGTTTCGTATTGTGCTATACAATTCTAAAATGTGGAACATTAATTTTATGCATTCCTCTAAGTGAGAGTTAATCTGGTTTTTTTGGGGATCAAACGTAAACAGTGAATAAGTATTTTACTAAGATGATTTATTAAAAAAAAAATCATTTACCTCCCGCAATGGTCTGAGAAGCGGTGATAGTTGTCAAGTTGGTAATTATGAATGTTAATGCAAATATATATTTATATATATATATATAATTATTGGCTTAAATAAATTTTTTGAACCTCAAACCAAGTCATGAATAAAGCTTTTGTTTTGTAACTCAAAACTAAATTGACATGAATAAACAAAGATAAAATATTCTTTCATAATTACGGTAAAAGTATGGCAATGTAAGTTCTGCAAATTTTTAAAGATAAAGTTAATAATTATTTCGGCTCACACCATCGTCAGAACTATGTTTAAGCACTCAGACCGCTCATGAGCACTCATGCCGCTCCTCAGACCATTGCGAAGGGCTAATGCATTTATGTAATAAATCGTCTCCGGGCAGTATTTAAGCTTATTGAAAGTGCCGCCTGTTTGTAGTTTATTTAAATTTAAATTTAGTTTAATTTTTGCTAGCATGCTATAAGCAAGGTTGTTAAAACAGAAGAGATGATTAATTGCGTACCTTTTCTGCACAGCTACAAATAGATAAGCAAATGTGTTTTTAGACATAGCTCTGACGATGGCATGAGCCGAAATAACTATAAAATATATCTTTATAATTTTGTAGAACTAAAATTAATTGATCTTTTTTCACCGTGTTATAATGTAGTTCTATCAAGTAAATACCAATTCAATGAATAAATTTTATTGTTCTTAACCATTCGTTTGCCTTTCTAATAAAAACATACAAATATGCAGTCTGCATTGTCTTTTAGAGTCGCGACCCAAAATGCTTAGATAATTATTCTTCATTCAGTCAGCATACGATATTGATCGTATTGCACACTGAACAGAAAGCACGACACTGCATATAAAAGGTTAAGCCCTCTCGACGTGAATTATTCAAATGCGAGTTATAAATTTTTTGCTCGGCGCAGTAGGCAAGTGCGCTGAGATGTGGCGGGCAGCGGCGTCATGCGAGTCCACTGGCAACGTCAACCCGTTTCATGTGTCACTTTTTATGAAGCATCAGGGGGTATGCCGCCTCAGTTTTCAGCCAGGATTATATTCCAACCCATGTACTTAGTGCGTTCACCAATCGCGCTGCAAGAAAATGTTTCGTATATATTACATATTTGAGAAACTCTTTTACAATTTATAATTACTAAATAATCAAGCCTTATGATTGAGCAGTCATTTTTCATTCCTTAAAACGAAACAAAATCGCTTAACACGGTGAAAAAATAGCAATTTATTTTAGTTCTACTAAGTTTTTTACAAGGTATAGTTGATAGCTATTTCAGCACACGCCATCGTCGGAACCGTCGATGGCGTTTGCCTAAATAGCTGTCAACTATATCTTATAAAAGAAATTGTAGAATTAAAATACATTGCTATTTTTTCACCGTGTTATAATGGAGTTCTTCCAAATAAATGCCAATTCAATTAATAAAATTCATTGCTGTCCAAAAGGAGTAAAATAAACACAAATATTACATTTGAATTGTTAAAACTTTGAACGATTCCACACGCTTTGTCGGTGACGACCAAACAATTCTGTTGCATCCGTGTGATAGAATGCCTGAAGATGCCAAAAGGCAAAACCCGGGTCGTTTGTGACAAAATATGTGTAATTGTACAAAGTTTTAACAATTCAAATGTAATATTTGTGTTTATTTTACTCCTTTTGGACAGCAATGAAATTAAATTTATAACACGGTGAAAAATAGCAATGTTAAAACTATTGGCGTGAGCCGAAATGGCTATCAACTATATCTTACAAAAAAAATGTAGAACTAAAATACGTTGCTGTTTTTTCATCGGGTTATAATGGAGTTCTACCGAGTAAATGCCAATACAATCGAATAAAATCGCTTAAATACGAGAAAGTTACGCGAATCCATTATCGTTTTAAAGCATATCTTTTTTCGATCGAGTTTATAAGACGATTTAGACGATTTTACAATGTTTTGTGTCTAAAGTAAACATACATAAAAAATGTTAACATTACATTATAATAATTAAATTGATAAGCTGTACAGAAAAGCAAGTATGAATAAATATATTAAGGCGTGGAACCGCTAAAAGAATGTTTTGTTAGTGTATATAAATGAGTTAATCCTTTTAACATCTAGAAATGAGTAAAATAGTAGAAAAGCAATACACTTGTGGTTTGTAAGCATTATACAGGTTAAGTAGAACATCTTGTTATATTTTATTTGTTTGTAAAGCCAAAAAGTATTCTTTAATAAACATTCATACGTTAATATGCAAGATATTTTACTCTTATTACATCAATAACTAAACGTTAGATTTTTTTTATGTATTTAAAAAATTCTATACTGCTGAAACCATACCAAACAGAGTAGTTATCGGACAATATGTTAATGCTGGTGCCAGATCCGACGGTTCCAAAATTTTCCGCTAGAGTAGCTAAGTCCATTATCACGATTTTTGAAACTAGATAAAATCATATATAAGTTGTATTGAGAGAATCTGTGGGTATTGAAAAGTAAAGGTGGAATAAAACGTAATTAAAAATTACCTGAAACCCTTATCAGGGTTGAAACGATTGCAAATAAAGTAGAATTAAACTATAATATACATCCATGACTCTTTGTTAAAAACTTCACACCTTCATTTCATTGTTATTTCTTATGCGAGTTTGAAGTTTCAAACCCAATTTTAAGAAAAAACTGTTTAATTTGTGAATAATTCAATAAAAGATATTACTCTTAATCATTTCTTATGGCCTTCATGAATATTTACATTTTTTTGGATTTAAAAATTCTGAAAACAAAGACGCAAGCGCCAATTTTATGCGCTTTAATATTTATATACTGATGAGCTTAAATTAAAAAAAATATTGTCAAATAATAGAACATGGTTGGTTACCCCACTGGTAGCGGTTTTTATTGGTCCCAAAACAAGAGCTACTGAAAAGATTGAGCGGTATGTCTTAACTAAGACAATTTTGTAGTTGTTTTATTTGTGATGCCTTTGTTCAACACATTTGTAGTGAATACATATTAGCTTATATCATTTCAATAAGATTTTTCACGGTACTAAATAGTAATACCATTAAATTGATCGAATGAGTTTTTTAATATTTTCGTCCAGAAAAAAACATTGTTTTACATTACTAAAATCTTGCTTTATATGATGCGCTCGATTTGAAGATAAGACAAGAGTTTTTATGTATAATACATAGGATGGCAAACCAAACACCTTTATATTATAAGAAGTTAAATTTAAATTGATTCGCAAAAATGTTATACTAACCTTTCTTGGGCTCAATTCTAGACCCACCATAGTTAGTGTATAGCATTTATCTTTAAATCAGCACATTTCAAAAACTAGTGTAACTATCTAAAGGAATGGCTCTTTCATATGTTGTCAATTGGGTATTCTATGACAGGAAAACCGTTGCTTAATATACCCTTCTTTTGAAATAAGGAATGGTTGGATAAAATTACATATATTTTAGACGTATTTATTCTTCGTAATGAACTTAATTTTGGGAGATATTCAGTCATATTTACACTAAGAAGCAAAATGAATCCCCGGAAAGGGAAAGTTTTACAAGAACTTTTGCTGAATTTACAAGTGACGTAAGTCGAAATTTATTAATAAACAGAATTAGACACTATTTAAAGTTTTTTGTTAAATCTAAAGTAAGTTTTATTTGGGAAGAATATCCACATTGATACATTATATGTCTTAATAATTGCTCTATGGAAGAAATCACTTCATATGTACTTAATTACTTGAGAAAAAAGCTTATTAGTCTTAGTAGTTAATAGTCTTCGAATGTCACTCGTGACCTAAACGTAAAATATATTCGTTGTAACATAACATGTTTGCATATCGAATAACGAGAAAATTACCAAATCCTATGTTATAAAGTAATCATATTCTAGAGAAGACAAAATAAAAGATTTTGCACAATTTCTAAAATTTAATAATATTTTCTTAACCCGTTCCTGACGACTAAAGAAAGGATTTTCTAATAATTATATAAAAAATAGTTCAGTAATGTTGGTGTTTTGTAAACTTAAAATTTTTATCACGGTAAATCAGACAGTATTTTTATAAACTAGTTAACTTTTTTTTTTTTTTTTTATAACTATAGACGCAATCAGCTGTTATTTAAGTGTATTATTAAGTGTCAGAGGACTGACGTCACAGTTGATAAAAATAATTGAAACATCATTTTCCTACTTCTTTTTTGAGCAACCATTGCGCTCTATTTTTGTAGGTTGAAAAAAACAGTTATATATTTGTTGTTTCTACATGCCATAATTTGAAATTTTAGACCAATAAGCAGAATTATACATAAGTTATAGTTTTTTTACTACGATACCGACCCGAGAAAAATATTTCCTGTTTATATATTATAATAACGTCAAAGATTTGAATTGTTTAACAATAGAGTTTCTTAGAAAAAACTCAGATTTATACCCACGGCAACTTGCTTGGTTAATTGTAGTAATTCCATTATAACCTGAAACTCTAAAGTCGATAAAACGAACAGAAAACAGACAAAATCTCAGACTAGATCACAACCTAAACAAATGTTTTACGTATTGCATAGCTACGAATTGAATAGCGGAATTATTATATTATATGCATGCGGTTTAAATACGAAGACAAAGTTTCACAAGAGCCCCAAGATTGTTGAAGACGATTTGTTGTCGGCGCCGAGACTCGAGGCGTCTGAAGGCTTCACAGGAAGGAGTCCTTATCGCAAACTAGGTTCTAGTTCATCACGACACTTCGTCGTCCACTCAGCGTCGGCTCGCTAATGAGCGACGCTACTACCACACTTTGTAAAAAAAAACAGTTTAACTTCATTGTGTTTAATGCTAATGTCAGACTGTGATAATCTTTTAACTAGGGATATTATAACACCCCAATCATGTATTTTGTTCTCTAGCGTAATGAATCATTTCAAAGGAATCAAATAGAAAATTGATTTTTGATTGTGCCACCTACGTTATCAATTATGCGTAGTAGATAAATAAACCTTAAAGACCGACTCTTTTCTAGAAATTTATTTTATTACTTCTATAAGAAAGAGAGACAATAAATCTTTTAATTTGACATTTAATTGCTAAAACTCCATCATACAAGAGTTTTCATAACACTGAAGTAATTTTATATCTGTTATTTTAAAGCTTGGTTTTTGATAATTATTTTGGTTTCCGCCATCTCCAGAACAATGATTAATATAATATACATAAAATAGCTTCATATATTACCTAAAAAGATGTGGCCAAAACATAGGGTAACGATTGTGTAATTAAATTTATTGTAGTGTAATTTATGATATCGACTGAAGGTGCTTGATGGAATTTAAATATCATATTTGAGTTGTTGCAATTTTGTACGACTCCACATGTTTTGTCACAAACGACCCGGGTTTCGCCCTTCGGCACCTTCAGTCAGTTCTGTTGCGTCCGTGTGATGGAATGCCTGAAGATGCCGAAGGGCGAAACCCGGGTCGTTTGTGACAAAACATGTGGAATCGTACAAAATTGCAACAATTCAATTTTTTTATTGTAGTGTGTTTTTCATTTGTAATCAACTCTTTTGGTATAGAACCGATGCTAACTTGATGTTTATTGCGTGTCCGTATGATATAATGCCCGAAGATGTCGAAAGCCGAAACCCGGGTCGTTGGAGACAAAACATGTGAAATTCTACAAATTTTCAACTATTGAAAAAGTATTCTTTTTAACCTTTAAACCACTGTTTCTAATGTTGATTCAGACTATTTTTTAGTCATGCAATATACAGTTTTGTTGACGAATTTTTGTATATTCGAATAAAAATAACACTTTACGAGCATTATATTAACTTTGAATATTTTATCGCATCGGTTGCCGGTGAATGTTTGAAGATTGGAAGCAATGCGATTAGCAAGCTTAACGCGTCAGATTAAAATTGTGAACGCGCCTATCACTATCCTCGAGCCTCACTTGCCCACATACACCCGCCCTCGCGCGTTTGCCCGCCAGACGCATAACTCAGCGTGGCGGCCGATAAACCTAAACACAATATAAACCCTCAAATAACGTTCAACCTTCTGATATTACTCTCGTATGGGACTGTTCAAAAAGTGAACTGGTGAGTAGCGAAGGGTAAAAGCCAACGACTATTTTAGTTTTTATTATTTTTGATCATCTAAAAGCTTTGTAAATTGTAATATTTTATTTTTAACGATTTCACTCAATGCATACGAATTGAAAAATGGTTTGATGCACAGATTTACAAAACAAAAAATGATGATATAATTTAAAGTTTTTTTTGTAGAAAAAGTGTTCTCTCGTAAACTCTCGATGATATAAAGGCAATATATTTTCTGAAGAAAAGCTTTAGCTGTTATTCTTTCATAAATAGTCTTAAAAGTTTTTTACCGTCAGTTATTGCTGGAAATGCACCAACAAATATATATTTTATACTATTTTTGCTACTAACGGTAAATTTTGGTTGACAATGCTTGAAATGAGTGAAACCGATCCTATTCCGAATAATATAAAATTGTTTAAAGGTGCTTAACTTTTGTGTGATTTTATAAAAATATAATGACTTTATTACAAATTTTTAGTTTTATTGCTAGCAGGAAATAAGCTAGATCGCTAAAACAGGAGAGAAAATGTATTGTGTACCTTTTCTACGCAGCTATGTAAAGATAGGCGAATTTTCGTTCAAACATAGTTCTGACGATGGAGTGAGCCGAAATAGCTATCAACTATACGTTATAAAAAAATATGTAAAACTAAAATACATTGCCATTTTTTCACTGGGCTATAATGGAGTTCTACCAAGTAAATGCCAATTCAATCAATAATGAATTTCCACCACGAAGTGACAGATAACACCGTAAAAAAGACATCGATACTATTTTTCGTACTAAATATTCGATATTCTACTGAACGTCGTTTCTTATATTTGTGAGAATAATTTTCCTATATTCTCAATGATTAATTAGGCCACCATGATAAAAGGCTTTTATAATATAAAATAACTGAAATCATTTATCAATGAATGGTTATTATTTTTTTTATCTAAATTCTACGATACGTCAAAAAAACGAAATCATAAAATATGATTGTAAAGCAAATATATAACACTTAAATCAAATTAACCTTCTCTAAAACACATTGCTATTATTATGGTGTATTTGATACCGTAAGACACAACCGATATTTATCGATTATCCGATTGATTCCGTATAGAGTGAAGTTCTAGAAAAATTTTACAGGTTTTTTGATGTTATGCTTCATTATTTTCTTGAAAACTTTATATTTTTTTGTATGTGTTGTAAATTTAAAATTTCATAAGCCCATATGACAATTATGGCCGAAAAAATAAGTATTGAGATAGTTGGAGGAATCGCCAGACTTAAAGAAAAGTGATTTTTTTTTCTCAAATACCACAATAAAAAAAATTCTTGGGCTTTTCTATATATCTTTTTGCATTGTTTTTTTTTTAACTCTGAAATCTTTATGTTTTTCAATAAATATTCATAGTTTTAGTTGCGCATAAAAATGCAACATCTTAGCTCAAACATCAATTCGCGACTCAATAAGCCGAGTCCACCAAGCATCACGAGCGCTATCACGCGTATACTAACGTCACTTAAATTAACCAAAAATTATTTAAAATGAAGCATTGACTAAGATAATGGAGAAAATATTTATTCCTAACTGGCCACTTAATGTTTTTTTTTCTTCAGTTATATCTAAAAACTTTTTCGCCTAATTGTTATTACCAACATTAAAAAAAATTGTGTAGGAATAAATGGTTCTTGAAAAAGATATTCCGAAACGTTTACATCATATCAACATCATATTTCAAGACCACAGGAAACTAAGAAGGATTACTGCTGAGAAATAGTGCTTGAAGCAACTTAATAATAATACTCCGGACTTGCATTGTATTCTGCATTCACCCTCTACAATATTATCGTAAATAAAAGTAGTCCATTTTTACAGATACAATCTTTGCACGTTCGACTGAAAACGGCCGGGCTCTAAAGCGTAGAACATTTTGAACTTCTAGTAAAATGTTTAAAGTATAACATACAACCAAGTGCATATCAAATATACTGTTACTGCACAAACTACATATAACATCGTGGATAAGAATTGAACTTAGAGAAGGGTATTCTGTACATCTTCTTAGATACGTGGCTTTTGAAAAGGTTGAATGGAATCTTACAGAAGTTGTATAAATTGTTTTGTGTTTAAATTTCTTAAAATTTTAAAAATTAAGTATTTTTTTATACATATCGTTTTAATACAAATTTATTTGACATCTGATTCATTTGTTAAAATTCATTTAATTTACTTGAAATGACTTTGTTATTTAAGATTAATTCGTCTTTTTGTGTATAGTAATTGAAATAATCATAATAGTTAAATGTTTTCTTATAAATATTGATTGAATTGGCATTTACTTGGTAGAACGCCATTGTAACACGGTGAAAAAATAGCAATGTATTTAAGTGCTACAAAATTTATATGATACATATTTGATAGGTATTTTGGCTTACGCCTTCATCAGAATTATGATAAGCCGAAATAGTTGTCAAATATTAGGTGTACCAGAAAAGAATGTCGTTTTTTTTGTTCTTGCTTTTGAATTGTCAGTTGTGCTTCTCCAGCTGATGCTTCACAAAATATTTTTGTGTTTTATTGTTGACTATACATACCTGAAGTGTATTGTAATTTTTAAATAAAAATATTTACAATTAATAGTTTTTACAGAAACAAAGAATTATTCGAAATATTATGCTGTACCATTTTTTGAAGAAAGATACCGAACAAATGCTATAGAAAGTATTTATGCTACATCGGGGAATGTTTTAGATGTTTGTTAATGTCAGAGGCGGTTCAAATAGTTTCGATCTGGAGATTTCAATTAAAAAAAAACACCCTGGAAGTGGAAGACCAGCTCAAGTGGATGAAGATGTTTTACCTATGATTATAAAGCAAAATCGACAATTAAATATTCATGAACTCGCAGAAAAACTCGGATTTTCTTGGTCAAGTGTACAAGAGCACGATAAAAATATTGGCAAGACTTGGAGACAAGGAAGATGGATACCGCACAGGTAAAGTGAATAGTATCAAAGTTGGGGAATAAACGCGTGCAAAGAGGAGTTAGAATTTAATTAAAAAACAACATTATTGCAATATCTTATAACGGAAGATATAAAGCGGTGTTGTATTCTAGGTAAAGACGCAAAAAAAAACAATAGTTATCAAAAAAACGACCTGCCCTTGCTAATCGCGGGACAAGCGTTTTTACAGCAGATCAATGCACAGCCACATACTGCAAAATATACAAAAAAAAATATATATGGACCTGGAATGGATGACGGTAATACACCGACCATATTCATCAGACATTGCTCCATCTGATCTGGATCCACCGTTTGTTTCGGTCGATGCAATATCTTTTGGATGGCAAAAAATATACTTAATACGACGAATTGAAAATGAAACTATCTGAGTATTTTGATTCCAAGACAATCAAATTTTACAGAAAATGGATTCAAAAATCGCCATATAGGTGGAAAGAAGTCATCACAAATGGTAACAATTATATAGCAGATAAAACTTTGGTAAATATTTTTTTTATCGGTTCAAATTGTTTCATTAAAAAATCGACATCCTTTTCCGGCACACCTAATATATATTTTATAAATTTTGTAGAACTGAAATACATGTTTTTTTTTTCACCGTGATATATAATACATATAAGTTTTATTTAATATATTTATATATTGTATCCAAAAATAAATGGTAAAATTTCTTTACGAAAATAGCTGAGCTTAATGAAATAAAATTGACGGAAAATAATATTTTTTTTGTTCAAGATTATTTTTATATTGAAAGAAATCAAGATACAATAATAATTCTCGTTATGTTGCATTATTGCAACATATTAATATCCCGACAAGTCGTCAGTGACGAAAGGCTGATATTAGAAACTTATAATTAAAAAAATCATATAATTAAATGTGGTATTTCGAGTACAATTCATGTAATTGAATGATATGTTTTCAAATTAAAGGTCTAATTTAACTGCAAGAAGAGTTATCACATTGTTCATCCATGATTGAGGTAAAGAAAAAAACAATTTTCTCTCTCGTTTGTAAGAATTTTTGTGTTTATATTCAAAATTTAAATCAATTTTTGCAGTTCGTATTAACGAACACTCCTTTCCTCGATTTTTTTGAATTATAAACACTATTTCACAGTAAATTTAAAATTCTATTTGTTTTTTGATTCAAACATTTTTCTATACAATGAAATGTCGATGAGATTAATTTGGCAACGAAAAATATCTGCGCATGGATATAGATTTAATCCCTTAATTATTTAATGCACCTGAAAATATGGGGGAAAAGATCCCAAGGGATTTTTGTTTTAAAGGGGAATGCCTTTCGCTATTTTTCAAACATTATTTTATATTAAGATGCGTAATGACTAAACACGCATTTCTAAATATTAATATTTTTAACCTTCATTTGTTTTGAATATCAGTGAATAAGCTTTATACATACTATTTTTTTGTCCACTAAAACTACTTTTTGTGTCTTCTGATTTTACACTGAAATTGGGTATGCTTTTTTTTTAAAACGACTAAGCACCCTGCAAACTATTTAATTTGAATGGATTGTTTGTAATAAGAAAACATATTTTTTATGAACATACTGTGGGTGATCGGTCAAAAAACATACTCTGTTCCGAGTCTATACTCGCTATCCAAATTATCAATTCTCGTCGGATATAAAAAAAAATGTTTTAGTTCGTTATCCGAATATGTATGTGTTCGTTGTCCGATCACAGTAATCTTTCTTGATAGTTTCGTTGTCCGATTTGTTCACAGTACGAACTGTTCGTTAACCGATCACCCACTGTCAATATAATACTTTCAGAATATAAACATGTAAGACATGTCATCATTCTATCACGTGAATGCAACAGAATTGAATGGAGGTGCTGAAAGGCGAAACCCGAGTCGTTAGTGATAAAGCATGTGGAGTCGTGCAAAGTTTCAAGTATCCAATTTCGATGTTGAAACTCCATCAAGCACCTTCAATCGATATCATAAATTTTATAATATAATATTCATTGATTATCAAAAAACAAATTTTTGTCAACTATTGTGGAAAAAAATGGTTTTCGTTTAATAATACGGTGATTTTAAATTATATTTATTTCATTATTTTTTACAATTTTTGAAATGAGAAATTGAACAAACTTTTAATACAAATAGAAATAAACCCTTTACTTTACGTGTATTAAAAATATTGATACGGGTGCAAAGATTTTCACTCAAATTTACCAGATTGATACTTTATATTTTTTTCTATAATGGACAGGGGTGAAAAAGGATACTAAAATGTGTAATCCGTCCAACACGTGTGGCTGAGCTGGTCTGCTAGTTTTCTCGCACGTGCTAGCCATTCACCAAAAACAACAAACTTAATGAAAGCTTATTTAAGAAAAACAGCTTTTAAAGTATTATTCGAAGGGGGATTAACAGCCGTGCCCAGAAGCACAGATATTTTTTTAACAATATTTTCACTAAAATTCTCAGATTCATGTTTTTCATTTGATTAAAAATCATGTTTAGTGAGCAAAGTAAATTCTTTTTACCAAAAAAATAATTATGTCGTAGCGAAGCAATCCATCGAATGAGCTTACAGATTTGAAAAATGGAATCTTTTTTTGTTTGATAAAAAAATGCAATATTTCAACGACGTTGTGTTAGTAAAATATATAAACAAGAAAATTATAAATTTGAAAACACAATATTATCGCTTACAAAGTAGCACGAACTATTTGTAATTCATAATTGATATTATATAAAGATAAACTTTGTTTTTGAGTTATGAAAGATTTAATATTTTAATAACACGGTGCACGAAGGGTATAATGTATGCTTTTTTTACGAAACGTAGGACGCGGTGTATAACATACGTTAATCAAAAGCTTGGGAAAACAGAAATTCCATTTTAAGGCTTAACCAATTGGAAAGTAAGTTGGGTAACAAAAAAAAAACAGATATGTCACTTATTCATCAAATATTAACATTATAAAATATTATTAATTAATTTTTGATATTGACTGAAGGAACTTAATAAAATCACACGAATCCTCGTGACTCGTCAGTTTTGTTGCATCCGTTTGACAGAATCTCTGAAGATGTAATAAATACTATTGGGTTGTACATGTTTCTAAATATCAGTAGATAAATGTTTAATGATGTTGGTTTTGAGTTAAGTAATCGATTTTGTAAATTGATTTATAATCGTTTATTGAATTCCTATCCGAGTAAGTAAATTTTGTGATGTCTAATATTCACTTGCATTCACTAGATCACAAAGATATGGCGTAGCGAAAGATAATCAGTCCCTACTGTGAGTCACTGAAAAATGAGCGGTTTTCGTTGGAAACTTCTGCTGAGATATAATTATAAACAGTCCACAACCTTTTCATTGATAAATGATAAAGGTTATGTCTAAAATGTAATTGTATTATATATCACTATATTAAAATTTGGAAGAATGTAAAAAAAAACAATGAAACATGTATTCATTTACATATTAAAAATAAACTTACACAGAGTTACCACCAAGCTTATTTAAAATTTTAAAAAATGTGTATTAAAATTTTCTGTAGAATAAAAAACATTTTTTAAGAAATTATAAGTTATATGAAAGGATTTATCAACTGAGGTATACAAGTACACCAAAATTACAAATACCGGATTGTAAAGTTGATCACCTTAAATGTGTTAACTGTCACTATCTGATGGGAAGGCATAATGTTTTAAATAATAAAAATCATTATCAACTGGTATACTTGCGATGATTGAAACCGGTCCTGATTTTTAATATATTGTGGAAATAAGTTCTAAAAATGTGTTTTATTATTAAAAATTATAAACCTTACTTATTGAAAGGGATGAAGAAGTAGAATTCCGATTATCCACTAAAATTTTAAACACAAAATATTTCAAAATTCAATTGTATTATAAGACGTCATCGAATAACGTTTTGCAGCACAGTTTGGATAATGTTGAGTTAGCAATGCAATAATGACAGTATACGCAAATTTTGAGTCATTGGATCAAAATTCTACCACGTGGTGACTAAAACGTAATATTTAAATACGTCATACGGTAGAACAACGCTGTAAAGAGAAACACTTTTTACTTGTAAAATCAATAAACTGTTCCGTACATTGTTGTTCGGGTGACGTTTTCAATTACTTAACTGTATACATTTAGCATTGCACCCTTCTACGAAATTTTATCTATGACTCATTCTGTATCTCTCATAAAATTTCACAAATTACTCCTGGATCATGAATTTATCTATAGAGTTCCGCTGATATAAACATCAGACGGGCCTAGTGATAGGTAGATCTAGTTACGTATAGTCAAAGGGACACTCAAAAAATGTCTAGTCCGCCTCCAGTTGTATTATGCTATATGAGCAAATACTATTACTGCGGCGATAACTGCTTAACGATCCTATTCAAATGAATTATTTGCTAGGGGAAATATGAGTACTCGAGTTAGTCGTCTATTTGTCACAGGCCCTAATTAAGGATTAAAGTTGCCAGTCTCACTTACAAATTAAAATTATTATAAGAAATACTTTGTAAGACAATACTAATTATAGCCTAAGCGTTGATTTTTTTTGTAATTTATTTGGCAAGGAAAGTAAAATTATAACCCTCTAAAAATCTTTACATCAAACAGACCTTTCCGTGATCAAATCGCGGTAATCTTTTCCGTTAAAGTACAGCTTTAAGCACAAGACCGCAGAAGTGTGTTCATTTTAGGGCTTTTCTATCTACTACTCTATAAATCCAACCGATAATAACCAAAAGGCTAGATATGCTTTTGACTTTTTTTTTTTAGTTTTGGAAATATTGTCACATAGACAAAGCGTTATATGAATCAACAAGCTTAAAGATTGCCTATGTAAAATGAATACTTCGTTTTAAGTAAAAGTTATCAAATTTGAATTGTTACAATTTTGTACGATTCCACATGTTTTGTCACTAACGACACGGGTTTCGCCTTTTAGCATCTTCAGGCATTCCATCACACGAATGCAACAGAACTGATGTAAACGTTTGCCGAAAGGCGAAACCCGGGTCGTTAGTGACAAAACATGTGAAATCGTACAAAGTTGTAACAATTCAAATTTGATATTGAAATTTCATCAACTTTCAGTCGATATCATAAATTATAAAAATAATCAATCTTCATTCGTAAATAGCTCGGATTTGATCGTTTTATTCATATATCCTCGCTAGTATGGATTGCATTGGCTTTAAAATGACTTTGATTCCGGAAATAGAACAAGTTCAACCCTTTGACTGCTAACGTCTCAACTGTTGAAACGGCTGAATTTTCTGTTGATAGGTGATACCCAAAAATATATTAATTAACAGTGGTTGAAACCTTCTTGTACTCGCTAATTTTTGAGTTAATGCATTGCTCAATTTGCCCTAACAAACTCAATAAGATTATTCCACATCAATATTATTCAATAAATATTTGGAGTCTAGGTGTTGGAATATCTTATGAACGGCTCAGTAGGGAACTTTAACGGGTTAAAATCTTGATGAAGTGATTATAGAGATAAAATTAAGGGAATTGTGAAGGGGAAATTTTACTCGAAACATTAATTTTCGTGGAAACAGACGTCAGTTGGCAATTGCCACTAGATTGATTGTATTCGTTTGGTAGATATTAGGTTGAAATTTGGTATTTAAATTCTATTTAAGTACTACTAAAGGTACAAAACGGCAGCAAAGAGCTTACCAAAAATCATTTCATAACTATAATTTTATGATGATTAAGACATTTTGACAAACTGAGATTCAATGAGTACTTAAATCAGAATTAAAACGGGTTTTAAATAAATATATTGAAAACGGCAATTTAAATACCTCAATTTGCCTCTGTTAACAATATTTATATGTGGGCTGGGCTGAGTCAACGAGATGGGACATTTTCATATTGTGTAAGTAAGCGGTCCACTGCTATGGGTTTGCATTTTCCAGTCCTACTTCTCAAATAATGATTAGTATTCATGTATTATATGACATCACGTTCATTGAAAAAATCCCCCAAAATCTACTAAATAAATATTTTATAGACGCTTAACTACCGGAAAAAGAACATAGAGGGATGAACAATTTATCACTGGTACTTTGATTACAATATGTATATTTATTTTTTATTTATCTTTGAGATCTAGATCGAACAGCTAAATGAAATATTTTTCTGACTTAGCTTATTTCGGTGGAACTCCGATAAACCGTTCTCGCATAATACGTTTTCCCGGATGGATCGGTTATTTTTTATAGTCCTATCAAACACCCATTTGAACAATGTTAAATAAACCCGCATTAACCGTTTTCGTAGAATCTTTCTATCCAATACAATTTGTGATTTTGAGCACATTGACTCTTCTATTGTGTTGAGATTTTCTTTAATAAAGAATTACACAAGAAGAAGTTTAAAACACTATTCGATTAAGTCGATTAATTTATTAATTAAAATTTAATTAAAATAACTTTTACAAAACCTTCTCATAATTATCAATTTTTGTAAGTCTTCATTTTTGTCAATTTAAAGGGAGCGACGACTTCTTAATATTATACCTTTTTATTATTATTTTTAACTTTTCCGCAATCCAAGTTTCCTACATTTTTCGTTTGTTTTTAAGGATCCCCTGAAAAATCGTGGAATCGATGTTTCACTGCATATAATTAGTTGATAGTGATATTTAACCCACTGACGGCGTTTTGCATAAAACTTGTTTTTTTGTTTTTGATACCAAATTGAAGAAGGGCTGAGATCTATGCCGCATTTTCATCAGAGCTCTACAAGTCTCTTTCATATTTTACGTATTGATTTATTTTAAATGTATTTTTCTGTCGTTGCTGATAGACGTTAATCGCTGCAGAGCTAAGAAATTTACAGTAAATCCGGTTTACGTAGTTACCACACGCATTATAATTAGTCGACTCTCAAGCGTAAGATTGTTGATAGTATAAAAGCTTTCGTGAAAAAAATATTTTGAAAATACTAGGCCACCTTTAAGGTGTTAAATATCACTTCTCGATGGAAAGGCATGATATTTTAAATAATAAAAACATATTTTTAATAATTATTTATACAATATATTTTATGATCAGGATCGGTTTCGCTCATTGCAAACGTGTTAAATGTGTTTTTATTACTTAATAAACGTAGGTGTCAACGGCTCAGTTACTAAAATTAAATTGATATTAAAGTATTGCGTTTATAGCACGTGCACTTACTCAGCACGTTGAAAATATAAAATGACTCAATCAATGAATCTTTCCGAACGAGTCACGCTAGCCAACCGATTCACGAGTCTATTTATTTACTCTTTTCCCATCAACAAACTTTATTTTGAAAATTCGTATTATCATATTTTCTAAGAATTGTGGGAGTATAATTTTCCATGATATTGAAATAACAGTCGGTGACCAATCGACGTCTTTCTATCATAAATACAAAAAATTATAAGCTCTAAATGTTAAATGATTAAAAAACGTATATATGAACAAACAAAATCTAATATGGAAATGCGTTAAATATATTTCTAATAACCGCTTTATTTTGTTGATGGAATCAATTTATTATCAGCTTAATTGATATTATTTCGTCTTATGAAAACATTTTCTTCAAAATTAGCTGTAAATATAAACATGTTAAGTAAATATTTGATACAAATAATTTAATTACGATTATGTCAAAGGCTTGTTTTTATTGCTTAATTCTGAACGTTTTCCGTACAATATTGCTTTTTATTGAGAACCTTTTACGTTGTTCGTATGAAACATATAAACATCATTCAAAATTTCGAATGTAAAAATAATTACGAAGTTCTATTTTGGTTCAAAAAGAAGACAATATTGTGATAGGTTTTTAGCGTAGCTGAGCTATTTTGTAAGCCTTTCTTTGGCTTATCTTTAAACGTGCTCGGAGTTTAATCATGCGTGAAATACTCTTCCCGTCTTCTTTTAGTCGCCTTTTAAAGACATGGCTGCTAGCTTTTGGCTATAAACTTTATTTCTCGCCCATGGCGTTATCCTAAAAGGCAAAACATGTAAAAACTGCCGTGTTTGGCAGTAATGGTCATCACAAATTAATACGATTGTCTCACTCGCACCCCTGGACGTCGGCGAGGAAATCGATATAGCCGTCTTACTTTGTACGCCACGGCTTTAGATATACGTCCAGGTCTAAGCGCATGGTGTATGACTTACGTAAGACACATATACTGAGAGTGGTGTTTTCCAGTAAGGGTGAACAGGGGAGGTTTGCGATAGTAAAAAAAAACAGTCTTTCAGTTTACTCCAATTTAAGAAAATTCAAAGTATCGAATCTAAATCATGTATGACGATAAATAAAAACTGTCTTTATTTATACTATTCCATATTTAAACCATATACACCCTCACTATTTACAGTGCTTGTAATGAGAGAACAATGGTGAATACAATGGGTTAATAATAAACTTATTTCGATTTCCATGCCGTGTCTTATAAATCGAGTAAAAAATAAATTTTAAATGATGACAACACCGTTGAATAGAAATCAATACCGTTTTAAAAAGTACTTATTAAAATTGTTATTAATTTGACTAATAGAAATTTATTTAATAAATATACTCCATTTTTTATCTACCTATCATAAAACACACTTTTTATTTTAATGTCTCTAATCTAATCTAATATTTTCTGACGACATTGTTAGACATAATGGCTATCAAAAATCGTAAACAATTTTATTAAGAGATAAATACTTTATTATTTTTACAAAAAAAACAAGATACTCATTTGTCTCATATCCGATGGATTAATTTAATATTTTATCAAAATTAAGCGTTGATAAATCAAACATTAATAAATGAAAAAAAAACAGAAATCTTAGTATAACGTGATTCACTGCTTTGCAGCTGTTCAAAGTTTGATTGCTTATTAAAAGAATAATAAAAAAATATACTTTGTATTGACTCGGTATTTAGTATTCGGTAGTTTGACTAAAGTTCTTACGTCAAATCATTTGGTAAACAATACCGTTACCAACTATAAATAAATGTGCAGTTCATTGGTGCTTTTATATCTGCCGGCATTCTATTTGATAGATTAATATAATATCTGTAATAAATCATAGCATATATGGTTTTTATTACACAAATATAAAAAGTACCTTTTACATAGCGTTACACTGTTTCGTGATCTTCGTAACCTTGGTTCTCCCTCATACGTCGTAAACTTTTCTAAGGTGAGCCCCTTACCTGCCGCCCCATGCCAAAGGGTAGAAGAGAGGGGTTGATTCGCTTTCCCAGATCAAGCTATGGAATTCATCCCTTCATACTTTTATCTTTTCATTTGTGACGTGTACATTTTGAGCGGTTCATCTTGTTTGTAGGATATGCACACACTACAGGAATTTCCAATAAAATCTGCTTACGGATATATATTTTTTGCTTATGTTTACTAAAAGTAATACTTATTAATAAACATAATTAAAATTCTGTTCTTTAATAATTTATTGATAACATAATAAACCATGTCAGCAACGTTAGTGACTATAAATACCCGCTTTCAATAAATAAAGTAATCATAGTCATAATTTGTTTACTCCAAAGAAATAAAATATTTTTTTTAATCAGTAGAATTAAATATTTATAATGATTTTATGCACGGAATAATATAAACAAAGCTTTACAATAAGAGTCGAATTTTTGCTCAAAATAAACTATGAATTACGATTATTATAGATTCACAGAATGGTTACAAAAACTGTAAAAAATACAGAAGTATTTTTTATTTTAACTTCATCGATGGTTATGATAATTAAATAGATTTTTATTATATGTATTATTTGACAAAATTACTGATGGGTATTTTGATAGAAAACCATGCGGATTTGGAATCAAATTTTGAACACATATTTCTTCAATTCAAGGAGACCATCTGAATGAAAAAAAAAATATTTGTGTACCAAAATGAAACAGAAATTAGAGTACCTACAAATAAAATAACGTAATAAAACAGGTAGGCTCTTAAATCGATAAATTGAAACAAGACAAACCCAGTGGAATAAGTTTTTTCTACATTATGCTGAACTCCCAAAAAAACTTTTTGTTTGTGTACATTCAGCAAATAAATATCCACCCGACTGCCTTGTTTTTCGTCCGATTTCGTGTCGAGAATTTTGTTTTTCGCTATCTGCGGCTTCGCTAAATTGACAGTTCGACGAAAGCACTAAAATTTAATTGGATCACTTATGAACCAGAAAGGTTTAGACTTTTTTCAATAACAAAAGATTTATAACATAAACTTTTGTCGTGCGATATGAGAAAAATGCTTATTTTTCCTATGATAACAAAAATATACGTTTTATAATATTAGTTATGCAATTTTAGTATTATTAAATGCGATATATGTGTATTTTATAGCGCTATATAATTGATATACATATTTGAATTGGTGTTCAGTCTGTAACGTACAGTACAACAAAAAAGACTATACGTCAGCACGATACGCAGACAGGAATAATGTGATCGTGAGAGAACTATGTCTGAATGTTATCAACTGACACTGTTCGAAGGTATATATTTTCTACATATTGACGCACCTGATGTAAAAATACGGACTTTATAGTGAAATTACCAACCATTATTATTTTTTAATATGCAAACTGTCACTTCTTGGATCATTTTTACAACTATTTCCACAACATATTTATCATCAGGAACGGTTTCCAAAATGCTAGAACTATGTCAATTATTCACCATTTATTTTTATTATAATAGATTCAAAATCGAAGGACAGACCAAAAGAATGTTTATTGATTGTTAACTAATCGTTTTCTCTGCACTCGATTGTTCATATTAGACCAGTAATAAAATATTCAGACTTTGCATTATCAGTCTTTTTAATAAAAAAGGTAGGTTTGGCAACTTATTAAGATGTATTTCTTGTAGACAACATATAAAAGAAAACCATTTTTGTATATCATTTCTTCTATAATGGAAAAATGTCAAAAATTCATTAAAAACATGTAGATATTTTATTTATTATATCATAACATTTCTTCTCATCAATTCATCTTCAATTGACTACCATTAAAAATTCATATATTGATTCACTATGTTCAATTAAGAGCGTGTTATTTTCTTCAATAAAAATTTCCTACTCCTTATTTCCTTAATAAGGAAGTAAGGAGTAAGTTTTGATTGTTCAGAGCTCTTAATGGGTTATTGATTTAACTTAATTTTGTTTGACAATTTTTAATAAGTGATTGTGAACAATTCATTTTTAAACGAATTTACATTATTAATAAGTAATTTGAATGAGCTCTTATTCATGAATTTTGGAGATATTTCACTGTTTCACTTTGAAAAAAAAATGTTCATAGAATACCAATATAACACTGATGGATGATATTTTGAATTTATCTTAAATAAACTTCAATATTTTTTGAATACGATATGGAACCTAAAAGCTTCATTCCATTTTAACTTTTAATATTCCAATTCAATATTTTTTATTCCCAATTGAAATATATATGTTTTTCGTTATAAAAAAGCTGATTTAAATATTATTTCATATTTGTTTTAATAGTCGCCATGACAGTTGAAATAATTTATCACTTTGATATATATCTATAAATATTTAATATGCAAGAATAAAATATGTGTACACATTGCTAGTGGATAAGCACACATTAGAAAATAATCTTTTATAATATAAAATATTATGTTCGTCGTTGTAACAGACTGACACTGTGACTAAGGGTCATTTTATGGGCAGTACTCTCGTGCCCAAACATCCCGCCTTATGTTTGACATGTGACGAATAAAAAAGCCATGAATTTAGTATCACACGACATGTCTTTTTCCATTCCGCTTTCTAAGATGTCGCTAATAATTGATGCCGGTTTTATCGTCAAAGCATGTTGCTTTTTCGATTGGATACGATGCGCTGCACTAAGGAATGAGCAGAGTTTATCTTAAAATAAATTCCTATCTGCTTGTAGGGGATTATTTTATTTTTTTATTTCAAGAAAAAAATATTCTTTGTTTAGTTTTTTAATATTATTTGATAAACAAGCCCGTGGTCAATTGATCATCGTCACTTTCTTTTTTTCTTTGTGTAACATTACTCAAAATAAAAACAAAATATTTTTACTTAATATAATATTTATTCAAAATCACATTTCAATAACGCGCCTTAGAAATGGATTTTAAAATGTTAAACTTTTAAATTATTCAAAAACATTCAAGAAACAATTTTTTTAGTTCTATTTTCACAGAGAAAACACTTGTAAAAGATATCTCATTTCAACATAACGTTAAACAAAATTGATACAAAATGTTGGAGAATTTTCTAGCTAGTGCAACTTGGAAATGATTTATAAACGGTATCATTATAATATAATTGGCAAAGAACTTAACAGAATATGCTCTGGTAAATTCTGCTTAACTATTACTAAATTCTAATTAACGTTTTTTTATTTAATATCTACGTATATCAAATTTGAATTGTTACAATTTTGTACGATTCCACGTGTTTTGTCACTAACAATCCGGGTTTTGCCTTTCGGCATCTTCAGGCATTCTATTACATGCAACAGAAAAGAACGGGTAGTTAGTGATAAAACATTTGGAATCGTACAAAATTGTAACAATTCAAATTTGATATTAAAATTCCATCAAGCACCTTCAGTCGATATCTCATCTTCAGTCATAAATCTACGTATCATCAAGGTACATACGTGGGGCAGAAGGCAACATATCTTGCTACATTTACGGTTTTCGTGCACAAGTTTAATAAATTGAATCTCAATACGTATTTGTTCAAAGTCATAGGTATCTGTGAAGTCTGAAATTTTCTCGCATTCGCTACAAATAATTTTTTGACTTTTTCTGTTATCCTGGTGTATGTTTTTTTTTGAAAAAGGTTGATAGCAGTGACAGCAAAAAGCTTCTTCTGACAATATTTTGATCAAAAGCTTTATGCTACATATTTTATTATATATAGTTAGAAAAACTGTCGTCAGTCACATAAAAAAATATTTTGAATTGTTGAAACATTGACCAAAATTCCTGACGAATGACGGAAGGCACAACCCGGTTCGTTAGCGATAAAGCATATAGAATCATATAAAGCTTCTAAAATTCAAAATTTGTTATTGAAACTCCACAAACTTTGGTCGATATCAAAAATTACAATATATATCAAATAATCTTGAAAGCGTTATAACATGTCTTAGAAAACCTTTAGAATTTTTTTCATAAGATCCACCCAAATGCCTTGACCACTATCACATCAAAATTAGTAGACCTAAATGATCATTCATTTAGCAGCAATAAAGCATGGGGATAAAATAAGAGAAATAAGCTCTTTTCCGTGTTAGTTCTTCAATTGTGTATGTTCCAGCCTGTTCCGAAATAGCAATTTTGTAGAGAGCAACGTTTTAGTGCCGAACATAACTGGTCCGCTCACTTCTTACGCGTAGTAATGTCTCGAAATTATCGGTCCCCATTATTAATTCAGCCAGCCCCACTTAGCTCCACATAACCTAACCTAACCTAACACAACTCTGTTCGTTAAATGGATAAGTGAATAAGGATTTAATACGGTAATTGACCACTTTTGGGTCGATGGATTTTTTTAAATAAATGATGTCTTAATAATATAAATAAAAAGCTATTTCAATTTAGGGAGCAATTAAAAAAATGGTGAAATAAACATGTGTAAATTTTTTTTATAATTTACGATGTCGTCTGGAGGTGCTTGATGGAATTTCAATATCAAATTTGAATTTTTAAAACTTTATGCGATTCCATATGCTCAAGTGTAATATTTGTGTTTATTTTACTCCTTTTGGACAGCAATGAAATTAAATTTACAACACGGTGAAAAAATAGCAATTTATTTCAGTTATACATTTTTTCATAAGATATAGTTGATATATATAAAATAAAATTGTAGAACTAAAATACATTTCTATTTTTTCACCGTGTTATAATGGAGTTCTACCAAGTAAATGCCAATTCAATCAATAAAATTTATAAGTTTCGTAAATTTTATTGAAATTTAAGTATTAATTATCATTTAGGTTTATTCATTTAAAACCTTTTCTGAACGCACACAAAAAATGGTTCTTTAGTTGCTATTCAGTCTACTACTACAAAAAATAGTCCTTCAATATTTTTTCAGTTTCAAAGCAGAGTTATTCGAGTACCAAACAATTGACTTTTGAAATAATAAAAGGAGCTTCAATGTTTGTTACTAAGTTAACATGACAATATAACTCAAGTGCATACATTGTATTTTAAAAAACAACGTTCAAAAGCTTCGTGATACTTGTATTGAAAGTTTCATAATATTTTGTTTAAAAGTTTGCACATTTCTTTGGGGAAAAAAACTACAAACAATACGAGTCAAAGGTGAAACGTCCGCGACAGTCAGTACAAAAGGCTGTCTAAAGAATAAAAAAAAATGGAACGATGAAAGATGTTTCTTTGATAAAAAATAACAAATAAAAGTCTCGCAATAACAGGATTGCATGAATTTCACCTTTTCAGAGGCATCACGTAAATTTCTGAAAACTAAATTACACCTCATCGTGGCAGACAAGTAAGAACTTTGGAACAAAGTAAGTTAAGCGCCGGGGTGGAATAAAAAAAAACAAGTGTAAATAATAGGAATGTAACAGGAAAGCAGCATACGCCCGAAGGTAATTCGTTTTTATATTCCGCTTACAAAGTTACAAAACGCGCAGGGACAACAAAGTTATTCTGTAACATAATCTCTTGGTGCGTGCTGAGCTCCTGTTCGTTCTACGACAATTTTCGTATTTTTTGTCATCTTTAAGGCTGAAAGAAAAGTTACGCAATCGAAGCCATATGTATTTTTTACATGCGGACGACATTATTTGAATGATCAAGGCAATATAGAAGAAAAGGGAAATAAAAACGTGAAATATATATACAAATTTTAAAGAGAAAACAAATTACTGATATCAAAGGAAAACAACAATGCTATAATTTTTATCTTTAAAAGACTTTATTTTATAAAGCATAATTGTTGCACTAAGTTTTACTGAAAATTATTTAGAAATAAACCTATAAAATGTGACGTTAAAACTTTTTTTATTTGACGTCTTGTCGTTAATATAACATATACCACAAATATCAAATGGTTATTATTGAAAAGTGATTTAAAAATGTTTTTAATATTTTTCGTATTGCAGGTGTTGCAATATTTATTCGTAGTGCAGCGGTTTATGCCTCTGAATAAAGTAAGACACCTGAAAATAAATCAACGGATTTGCACAAAGCACCCTCGTAGGTGTAAAAATATTTGGCCATAGGTTCGTATCTTGCATTATATTAAGACAAAAAATGCTAAGATCCTCACGCGTGGTAAAAATCGTGACAAGGTTGTTTCCATAAAAGCCTTAAGATACAAAGAAAAAGTAGATACTTGCCTGGGCGTCCCGACGCCCTTAGATAAGTCAATAAGGGCTAAGGACGTGACGCGCCAACACATCGTGGCGTCAATTTACGGACCCCTTCCTACAGCTACACTATTTTGCAAATTTGTTTTGATAAAAAGGCATCTGTTAGGTGTGGGCTAGATCAAACAATTTGCCTCTATTACTGAAAATGGCGCAATTGTTTCCCGTATAGAATGGCGATAACTTGACGATTGATAAGCTTTTTTCAGTTCTCTTTTCAAGCATTTCTAGTTTATGGACAAAGACAGTTTATTTTGTTCATGAAAATATGTTACATTTCCTTACAAAAAACTATTGAAGCTCTAAATTTGAATTGTCTACCATATATAACTGAATTAATCGAGTTAAAATGTAGTTTGACAATTGTATAAATTCCAAAAACCTATCGATAACTTTATAAATTTTGCTTGGAATAAAAGTACGTTGTTACATCCTCTTATAAATAAAGTTTCATAATACACACACATTGACTTCCTTTTATTTTTAAGAACATAAAATTCTAGATATATGAAATTTATATTTAAACCCCATTTGTGCATAATAATTATAACATTTATAAAACTTTAATGTTTTTTTCGTAAAATTTTAGGAAATATATAAACTAGATACCGTATTTGTTTTTACTAATATTATTGATTTGCAGAAAGCCATACAGTAATATATTTTTGATTGTCCAAAACGATTTTTTCAAACGAAATAAAACACACATGTCAGATATTGTAGTCTTAGTTAGGATGACAAATGGATTAGATCGTTCACTGTAAGTACAGTTCAGATAAAGAAATGAAGGTTTATTTCAAATCAAGTCGCCATACATGAAAGCTATTCTCGAAGGATTTATGGTGATATCTCAATTTGTCAACGGTTATCTTATCGATTTACTGAATACCAACCACATGGATTCAATTATATGATATTATTTTTCAAAATAGATAAGTTTTCAAGTTATTTGAGTATTTATAAATATTTGATAATAATCTAGCTGAAAAATCGATTGAAAAAAATTGCTTAACAAAGAATTTTTAATGAGTTTTAATATTAATTTGTTTTAACAATTTTAAAATACATTTTTTAATTTCATGCAGATTAGTAGCAAGTTTTATTGGATTTGTTTTCTTACCTTTTCTTCTTAAATAAATAAATATGTTTAATGAGAGAACACTGTTTTTTTTATGTTTAAAAATGAGAAAAATGGTTATTCTCAAACTAAACTGTGCGGCTTCAAGGGAGAATTTGGTCAAGATTATCTATATACATATGTATTATGAGATTTACACTTCAACATTTTTATAATTTATTAAGGCAAGCTTTTCTAATTTGTTTTAGCATTCAATCATTTTTATTTTATAATTGTGAAGCCAATGGCTTGGATGGAAAATAAAAATGAGCATCTGTTAGTATAAGTATTCATTGTAAAAAACCTATGTGCAAATGAATTAATATAAATCTGTTATATATAATCATCAATGCGCAAAGACTACGTCCAATAAATAGTTTTTTTCTTCCTCTAAAAACGCAGCATGCCTAAAATATTTCATCGTTGATTTTTTTAACGCTGGTTATTCGAAAGCGTCTTTTTATATTTTAGAGCTATTAAATTAAATTAAAAAAATATTATCACTCATCAATTATCAAATTTATCGTTAGTAAGTTTATCAATTGTAAG
Source organism: Himalopsyche japonica (assembly GCA_028555115.1). Lineage (NCBI taxonomy): Eukaryota > Metazoa > Arthropoda > Insecta > Trichoptera > Rhyacophilidae > Himalopsyche > Himalopsyche japonica. The sequence continues at coordinate 1,253,513 of JAHFWJ010000442.1, read as the reverse complement.
TGAAAGACAACACCTTGAAAGTGATTAATTATAAACAATTTTTGAATTTAGCATTGCAATTATCAGTATGATTATATTTCATTGACATTTATTTCGTATAAAATCAGTAAAATATGACAATTTCAAGAAAGTGTTTATCTCTACATTTTTTTACATAGTATGATTACTGTTTCGGTTTGCGACATCGTCAGAACGAATATTGAACTTCAATGAAGCTTTATTGCATAAACTTTTTAAGCATCATAAATTTTATGTGATAAATAATTTAATCAATAAATATGCTTTTGTGGTAAAAGCTGTTCTAATGTTAGTTCGGTAGTATTGATTTATTTATATTACCTTTTAATTTCGAAATTTTCGAGGTAAAAATAAATATAAGGTGGGCATAAATGTTGTTATAATTCACGTGAAAGCGGAAACTAAAATATTATAACTATCAACAATCACGAATGTAAATTTTTGGAGCTTATTACATTTGTTTTTGCTGTATCAATAAGTCTGTTAAATTCGTTGTTTTTATTCCTGAATTGATCCACTTGTTTATGGTATTTGGACCAGTACAACTCAAATAAAAGTACGAAGGGTTGTTTCACGCGCAGAAGTCCTTTAATCAACACGCCGAGACGTGAGAGTCGTCAACTGCCAACTGTTGATTACTAAAACTTATTAAGAAACGAGGTTTATTATATATTTCGATGGGTTTACTATTTAATGCACTCAACGACATATAAAATAGTTAACTAGTATTCCACAAAAAAATTATTGGTATAAATATAAAGTAAATATTCAAAACAACTTTAAAATTAAATATCACAGAACGGTACAAAAAATGAAACCTGATTATTACAGAACTATGATTATATATTTGTTATGTAGTTCAATACGTTAAAAATACGAGATATAAATAAAAGTACTGGCCGCAAAATACAATAACAAAAATTTTGAAATTTTTGAATCACTAAAATATTTTACAATCAACCCGAGGGCAAAAGACACAAAAATCGTCGTCGTCAGAGATTTAGAATTTTAATTTAGAAAACATAAAATTTGTTAACGTCCTAGCTGAGATTTACTCAAATCAACTAACTGGATACTTTTATCACTAGTCCACAAAAGAGTCTTATTTAATTCTTGTAATAAATAATTCATTAATTTATGATATCAACTGAAGGTGCTTGATGGAACTTCAATATTAATTTTGTCTGTCGTCAGTTCTGTTGCATCCGTGCGATGGAATACCTGAAGATGCCGAAGGGCGAAACCCGGGTCGTTTGTGATAAGACATATGGAATCGTACAAAGTTGCAACAATTCAAAAAAAAAAAATTAAATAATTCATTATTTTTATCCAATTATTATCTACCACGTTAAAGCAAATCCAATTAAAAATATTTGAATTTAATATTTTAATATAGTTTTCTTTTTGACATGAAAGTAAAATTTTAATCATGTTATCGTCATTATTAATTCCTCAGTGAGCTATTTTTGGGCATTGAAATACCATTGTTAAAAAACTATAGTCGACTGAAAAACTTTACGTCTTCCATCATATTTTATTTTTGTCACCATTTGTTCACTCGATGTTGTTTTATTCAAGCATTACGTATTCTCAAAACGTCCCTCGCGTGTAAAAATGTTCTTCATAAGAATCGATGTATTTTATTTAAATAAAAAACAACTTGCTGTGTTCCCGGAAATAGTCTCGGTCGCAGGTACAAGGACGACATGTCGAACGGGAGCTTTGCCGCGAAAGTTATATGCCAGTCAGAACGCTCCGAAGCTCGGTGCGAGGAAAAATTAATTTAAAAAAGCGTCGCGGCATAGAACAAGTGGTGGCGGACGCCGCGTGCATAACAAGTGAAAATTTCTCAACAAATTAAAAGCCGATGTCGAAGCGGATGAAAAATGCCCTCCCGCGCGCCCAAGCCCGTGTACCGGCGGGCGCTGGAAATGAGAAATATTTTGTCAGTGTTATGACGCCTGAAGCATTTCATTTGTTCGTTTACTTCATTCACTTTATTGTTTTTAATTCGTTATTTCGGACGAGTTGAAATTTTTGCGCCTTGTTTTTTTTAGGTCGGCTATAGTCATAAAAGTTAACGATTAATATTTGTATTGTAAATTGCGCCTTTAATCTTCACGTCTTCTTTATTTAATATTTAATAAGAGCTGATATTCTCTCCGAACATGTTCACATTAAATGGAATTTTTTTATAGAATGCTTCATTATAAGAATGAAAAAGTGACTTTTATATCATACAAGCTGACCTGTCACGCGTTGCTGTAATCGCAGAGTAAGGAAATTCAAGGAGACTCGTTTGATAATAAACCATTTAATTATTAATAGTGTTGTTTTAATTATATTTATTTACTATTTGGTTGGGTCGGGAAAGAAGTGGTATGCTATAAACATTTGCGAGAATGTATTCAAGAAATTTGTAAAATTTTATGTCGATCGAATGAACGGTGAAATAATTCATAAAAGACAAACACACATACATAAATGTTGATTTATATACATATATATATGAAAATCAATTTTCAAAACTCAGCCAATAGGCCAAAAACTCTATGTTTTTGTTACCGTAGAATGGCATAAAAAACTATACAGCAGTGCTAACGATATTCTGTTGGTGTAATTTATAATATTAACTGAGGGGGCTTGATGGAATTTAAGAATCAAATTCAAATTGTTGAAGCATGTTACTACTACAATTTAAATTTGATTATGTATTCTTTTATATAATCAAAAATCTAGCTTTGTAACTCATTGGCTATTTTCTAGAGAAAAATTCGATCAAATTTGTATGAAGAAATGTTTTTTATATTAAATCCTTCTAACTTAACTAAGTATAAAAACAACGTTATTCGCAATAAATGAAATGCAACGCATATTTTTAGTTTAATTTTACAAAATTCATAAAAATGAGCCCTTGAATGAAATAAAACAAGAGCTTACTAAAATACATAATATGTTGATGAAATGGAAATTTTGACAATACAATTTTTAAACTAAAGACAAATTTCAACTAAATTTCCGTCAAATAAATCGATAGTGTATTATACACAATTTTAAGCATCAGCCGTTTATTAACCATATCTTTGGATGATATATTATGTTAAATGTAATCTTAAATCCTGATTGAATATTTAAATTAGTATCTTATAGTTTTTATTTCCACAATTTTTGTTTTGCGTTTCTTGGAAATGTACATCAGCGTTGTAATTATTTGAATCACGCCCCAACCAAGTAAATCAATGCAGCCTGGAATGTCGTTTATGGATGAATAAATGCCCATTAATCTCTGATTGCGTTAGCTTGCTCATATATGTTATATAAAACGAAAAAACCACAAGATGGTCACTCTTTAAATTTAATAAAACTATTATGATATCTCTATACGCAGACATAGCAGAGAGACGTATTTCGTTTTATGTATTTTTAATAATCAGAGGTTTTTTACTGTAGTGATTTATCTGTCAATTTTAAATAAAGATAAGATCGATTATCTTATTAATGTATGTTGTGATTTAATTAATTGTGTCCTACTTCATGTCGTACATGCGACCATCTACACAAAAATATAAATATATTGAGACAAGTAAGACTTTTGTTTGACAAAATACTTTTGTAGTAAAAAGTAAAATTGTTTTAATGGTACATATATTCACTTTTACACATTTTTTTAGTACTAAGTTTATAATTTTACATGTTTAATATCACGACCGATTTTATTTATCGCTGAATTATAAAAATTTACTAAGGCTGGATATTATTTTACTTAGTAAATTTCAATGTAACTCGTTTGTATAATTATATTCATTATTTAGTGCGTAATTAGATTATGTTTCCAGTAAAATAAAAATACAGTCCGATTACTTTAAAAAAAGTGTTAAGTACAGAAACCCACATTCTGGCAAGCCATTAATTTACTCTCTGTGATGACGAAGCCTCCGCTACAGGCCGTTAGGTGCCGTTATGCACCGTTATTCGCCGTTATCCGTTAGTGCTGTCTACTTCTTGCTGGCTTCTGGCAACCAAACGCTTGTCCTGGCGTTTACTCGCAATGAAACAAATAATGCAAAGCGAAACGTAAGCACACTGCGTTGCTAAAAAGTTGAGCCCGTGAGACAAATAAGTGTATTTTATTTATTTAGTAAGATATAAACACATGGAGAAAAATTCTACCTACTCTTTCTTTCAATTAAAACATAAAATCCTTAGAAAAAAAATATTTTCATTTATAAAATATCATCTTTACAATATTAATTTGGTAAATAGAATCTGTGATTGAATAATGTTATCGGAAATAAAATGACATGTAAGAAATGGACATTCTCGAGTGTTTTTTTTTCAATTGATTCGATAATCAAAATATTTGTATCGCATTATCATATCAAACACTGTAGTAAATATAAAAAATAAATTAAACAAAAAAAATACTATTATATGTAGTTTTATTGCAAACTCATACTATACGTCTGTAACTTACAATATTAGAAGTATCTTAAAAATTGACGCTACTTTTTCAAATATATTTTTACAACTATAAAATTTTAAGCAGTGTATATAAAATATTAAAAAAAAAATTAAAATAACTTTTGATAATTAGAGATTGTTCAATTTGATCAAAAGCTTCAGAGGCCGTTTGCGTTTTCTTTTGATTAATGTATGATAAATTTTAAATAATTTGTTTATAAATTCATCCCTCAATTTACGCGAGGCTTTTTTTGTACTGTTTCACCTTAACGCGGTCCAGAAAAATTGAGTTTTATCAATGCAATCAAAATTAGTCATTGTCCCATGTGTCAAAGTATAATTTTGAATAAATGTTTTAAATTAAACGAATTATAGATACATTAATTTTTATTGAAAATTAACATGGAGTCAAAGTGTTCGTTAACGGAGTTTTTTTATATAATGGGACCTATATTTTGATTTTGTATTAATTTCTTGCTTTTTTACGCTGCTTTTATTAACACGGGTTTATGAACAACGTATCTACCACTAAAAAAAGAGGCTGTGTGTACAATAAGTTTAAGTTGAAAGGGAGATATCCGTGTTATAAAATATTACCTAAATTTTCTAGCACTGCTCAATAATAATATTTTTGGCTGAAATTTAAATTTCGGTAATTTTTGCGAAACCATCATTTATATTTTTCTTTATTGACTGGTTCAACTGTCTGAAAATTTTATAAAAAACTACAGATTTAATATAAACTATTTTGGCATCGCAATATAAATTATATTTGAAATAAAATAAAACTTTTGTAACATCAAACAAACTTGTAAAGAAAGACGGCAAGATTAGCGAAAATTAAAAATATATATTATATTTTAGTAAAATGCAATGAGACTTACAAAGAGCACCTCTGACGTCCTTAAATCGAAACAAAAGCTCAGTAATATGCTTTATTAAAACGCGCGCTAACACATGGCGCTTCATTACGGCTACTTTACACCCCAAACCATTATTCAAACAAATCTCCCCCAACAAAAACCCAAATGACATTTGTTTCTATTTCGGAAATAACAATCTTTTTTAGTATTTTTAACGACAATTATTCGACATACTATTATGTTTTCTCAAATCTAAACCGATATGCACATTGTGTAGTGCTAGTATTATTTGATTATCGTGTAATCTTTTCAATCAAATTGTATTTTCAATAAAAATAATGTACGTTTTTACAAGTCAGTTAACTGGTATTTGAAATAGTAAAAGGAAAATAAAATTGACAATATTTTCATTGATTTTTGCGTTGGAATTTCGTGTATTGTAAAACAGTTATAAATTATCCAAAAGCAATCTCAATTTTTTCATTAATAAAGATTTGCAATGAAAGTAAAATATTTTTTGTATATAGAAGTAAGGGATATGTATTTTTTCCAATATACTCTAAGTGTTAAAATTAAACATTACATGCCAATGGCATCGATGGTTGTTCGTCTATAATTATATATATCCATTAGCCCTTACCCTAAAGACCGTATTAATTTCAATAAATAAACAAATTGAATCATATGAAAGTATGTCTTAAAAATTCATTAAACATCACCAAACGTAGATTAGTGCATACAGCTATAAATTAAATTTGATGATATTTTATGAAGCAAATTAAATTGGTAGGAACAGATTATTTTATCTGAGTATCATTCTAAAGAAAGAAGTAAGTCAGGTTTGTTATTTGAAATCAATCTAAGAAATTTCTCAAACGCAAGTTCATTGAGAAGATTGTCGGAAACTGCTTGCTTAGCCGTACGCCATTCCATGAAAGCTCGTAGACATGGCCTCCTCTCGCCAGGATTCAAAAGCTTGCTATAATTAATGGCGAAAGTTTATTTCACGCAGTCGCCCAATATCAGGAGACTGCAGCCAGAAAGCAATATTGCAACTTTAGCACTTGCAGCGACATACGTGTTGTTTTAGTAGTTTTGGGATTTTTCTCTTATTTTATTTCATCTTTTCGAGCAACGGTTTCATTTGCTTATTTGCTAATTCTGGCCGAATATTTTTTGTTTTACGTTCCATCTGTTAGCACAAAGAATATTTTTGAACCAGAAAAAAACGTCACTACTTACTACATCATTTATGATAATTTCATTGGGTACATGTTAATGTACCCTATGAAATTAGCATAAATAATGTCTTATTCACTTGCACAAGTCATGTAAATTTGCAAACAATGAATACATTCGTTTTCAGATATTCTATTCACTACAACAGCTTGGAATAAAATAGTCTTTGTTATATTTGTTTATTTCAATGCACATGCAAGCCAATAAACGCAACCACAAGTCCTTTTTTTGTAGGAATATCGTATACTCTTCTCTTCTTCTGAACAAAAATTTGAATAATAATTTGTATATATAGTGTGGTATTTAAAACAAAATAAAGACATGTTTTCATTTAATTTAATCTTATCATAATTTCTGTATAAACGAAACAAGTTACTAGGAAATTAGTTAAGAAACTAAAATATTCAAAAAAATTATCAATTTAGACATGCTGTATTCAATTCATAGTCTAATAATTTAAAAATCAAAACACAAAATGAGATTTTAGGCTTTCGCCCAAGCTAGCCCGGTTCTTACATCCATTCGTCTATTGCGCTAGATGTAAATTGATTAACTCTCTGTTTTTATGATCATTTCTACGAAGCCAAGAAAATCGACGAAAAATTTCAACTATTTTGCCTTTACTATAAAATGCTCTTTGAACAATGATTTCATCGGAAATAAAACAAAAATACAACTATTACGATCACCATATTAGTCAATGGAATAAAGTTTAGATAAATATTTTTTCACACGTTATGATTACATTTCACATCAAAATTTATTTGACAAGACACGACCTCATAACCATTTCATTCATGGAATCCAATAAATTATCTTCATTTTCTCCGCAGTCTGACACTTCTTGCACCTATTTAAACATTATGTTCAATAGATACGGCATTTAATAATTAAAAATAAATACGAAAACATCTTGTAATATTTAACTCCATAAAAATAAATGAAATATTTGATCATTCTTTGAACATGTGTAGTCAAAATAAGTAGTGAAAAAGCTTTTTTTACATTAATTTAGGCTTATCACAACATTGGTTATTGCTTCATTTAACGTTCAACTTTGGTATTATAAATATAAAAACTTTAATTGCACATTGCTTTACATTACATTAACAACAACGGTGTTTCTTTTTGCCATATTTAAGTTGAGACTTTGTACGATTCCACGTGTTTTGGTTCCACTCGGGTTTCATCTTTCATGAAAAGATTCAATTATTCAAATAAGTAAATATAAGTTAATAATACTGGCAATGAGTGAAACCGGTCCTGATCATAAAACACCTATTGGAAATAAGTATTGAAGAATGTTATTTAAAACACTAAAAACATTTTTTTGTATTTATTTCCACAATGTATTGTTTGATCAGAACCGGTTTTGTTCATCGTGAGCATTACCGAGCGAGCGAAACCAAAACCGGTCCTGTTCAAAAAATATATTGTGGAAGGAAATACTACAAAAAAATATTTTTAATGTTTAAAATATCGTGCCTTCCTGGTTAGAAGGGGCAGGTAAAACCTTAAAAGTTTGTAAATATCACTAATTATATATTAAAGCATTCAAGTGTACAAACTGTCTCGAACTGACACTATGGAAACTGTTCTAGTCTAGTCTTAAACTAACACTAATGCTGATTTTGAATTAAAATCAATACTCATTTGATATTGTTGACAAATAGTAACAAATGATGTGTTTACGAAATATAAGTTGCTTAACCGGCTATGTCTTCTTAACTATTTTAGTAGAAGGTTTTAGTAATAGCTTATTTTTATACCGTACTTAATTTCCAACTTCTAAAAAGTACGTTTATTTTTTGTAACCAATTAGCCGTCAATTGATTGTAACTATTGAACTTATTGGGTTCTGCATATCGTTAATGGTTTAAGTAATTAGCAATTTTTTTACTATAATGTTTTGCGTGAAAAAGCTCAAAATAATCCTCAGATTTCTTGAACTTTGTGACTGTGAAATTATTTTAAGGAAACTGTTATAAAATATATTAATAAGAATTCTCTATACATAATTCATACGTTTCTGTATTTATTATAATATATGGCTTTATATGTCTGATTGGGTTCGCCATGTTTTATTGTACTTTTAAAAAATATTACTTAAATTTCGGTAAAAAATCATTTTAATCTCCAGACAGATAAATTATGTTTTTAGATATCCTGAAAATAGTTTCGCTTGTCGTATCTAGCTGGTCTATTGCAAAATTGCTTTTTAGCGTCTCCAACACCGTCGAGACCGCACAGCCGAAGCAGCGAACGCACTTGCTCCCAAGTAGCGTACGTACTTCATACTTAACTCGAAGGCAGTAAATCATATGGAATGAATTAACTCTTATTTATTTACACGGAAGTGGCGTCGTGGCGGAAAGGCTTTCTGGTTTTAGCGCCTCGCCGGCAAAAGTCGCGGTTTCCTGCGAACGAATTCACGAGAATTTGAGGAAATTTATAATCCTTTTATTCAAGTAATTTTTAATTGGTTATTGAACTTGTGGCTTTACCATTTGTAATGAAATTAAATTTATCTCTTAAGTTTTTGTTACTTAATAAACATAATATATATTTCTTTTAATTATCCCAAAAACAGTAATTTTATCTTTTAAAGACAGTGTAAATTTCCACATCTTTTGTAACTCTCATCACGTTTGACTTTTTAGGATATTCAAGCTTTATATCACACAAACGCGATAGATTTACACACATAACACAGTTTGCATCGGTTGTATATAAGAGAAATTAACCAGAAAAAAGTGTCTTAGGGTATTGAACTAAATATGTATCTGAAGAAAAAATATACTACTGGTTTGATATTATTGGCTAATGACTTTCTAATAACTGACTATTGAAATAAAATTTAACAGCAGATGACCCAGTTTATGATTTGAGTTTCTCTATTGAGGATGTAGAAAATAGAAAAGTGGAGAGTAATGAAATAAGTGCTCTAAATGTACAGAAGAAAATTGTGTGTAACACATAATTTTCTTTTGTACGTTTTAAATATTCAAAATAATAAAACTGTTTATTCTCCGTGTTTTGATGCAATAATTTAACACATATAGTGAAAAAAATGTGGAAATGAGCACAGTTTCAACAATGAAAATTTGATAATAATTTGAAATCGTATTTTTTCAAATTATTTTCAATCAAACCACATATCAAATTCAGTATTATCAAAAGATAATAGAAAAAAGAAATAATTTTCAAGATTGCAAAATATTTATATAAAAATAATATTAAGACTCTAAAAGCATAACATATATGGATGTCTTATAAACTTAGAGCGCAAAACTTACTAAAGCTTTACGATTGTATATGTGTGCCGAATAATAGATGAATCAAAAAAAGGTTGCCGGTTTGGTGCTATTTCTTAATATTTTATTTATCAGCGAACATTTTTCATCTCATTGACTTGCCTGCAATCTCTGAACAAAATATATTTGCATTCATGCCTCACTGTTTCAAAATTTGAAAGACTCTTTTTCATATATAAACTAACTGAATATTTCATCAAAAATAAAATTGACAAATATTATTATATCTGGAGTTCTTTTTTTCACTGTTATATTCTTTGAATACATAAAAAGATTGTGTTTTATCTTTGTACAATGTTTGAATGCAATGCCAAAGAAACAACAAAAAAGTTGCGGTTTTAAAACACTTGATAAAGTGAACATTATTTTCTTAGATTTTGGAAAACTTTACCTTCAATTTATTTAAAATTTCTTAATTGAATCAAATTGTTTCGGTTTTGTCGGATATTTCTTCAAGACTAATGTCGTCACAACAAATTTATAATGGTAACCATGATGTTATTAAAATAAACATTTACAAAATTTTAATAAAATAATATAATGTATACATTAAAGCAACATCAATACATATTTCTTATTTATTATACTAGTACAATTGCAATATTTTGTATCAATTATTTTACGTCCCTTAAAATTCCACGATTTTAAAAATAAACAATACTTGCTTAGTGATTTATACAATACTTATAGTGACGTAATTTACATACGACATTGACAGTGGAATAATAATGACCGAAATTTGTGTGTCAAATTGTCAAAATTTTGTTTTTATTTTTGAATACTAACATAAAATTTCAGCGGTGACCAAATTATACCCACTTCGATTCATCAATCAATGATATAATTAAAAATTATATTCTTTCAGAGCCTTTTAATTGAACGGCTCAAAATCGTCCGTTTTTATTATTAACTATGCGGATTTTTAATGACATTTATCTCATTTGCCGTTGTTTTAAGAATACTGCTTTTTTTCAGTGGCTTACTAAAATAATACAAAGCCACATAATGAAGAAGTTAAAAAATATGAGAAATAAGCTTGTCGTCCACTTCAAATCTTGTTATTTACGGTCATTTGTAGAGTTATTTTAGTTTTAACTAACTTGTCATATCTGATAAGCTTAGCGGTAATATTTTTATGAAGCAAATCAATAAAATGTGCCAGGATAACAAAAAAAACCGATAAATCTATTATTATGTATTACAAAATAATTACTAAATCATTGACATACTAACGAAAAAGCATTTTCTTTTGTTGCATCATAAATATCATTTTTATACGATGTTTTGCCTTGGACGAAAATATGTAAAATAAATATTTTTCATTTGTAGTTAGTGATAATAAATTGCATTGTATGGATATATTTTTGTATTTTTTTTTAATGAAAACGTTTGAATTGTTAAAATTATGTTCAACTGTATAAGTTAATGCTGTCACTAATATCATAGTTTCCAATTTCTGTCATCTTTAGAGGTGAAAAAAACAGCAAAATAAATCAAATTATGCGTTGAGAAGTTCCGCCAATCAATATCAAAGCGTCCTCAGTCAATACATCAAATGACTATTCAAAAGTTTTATTTAACAGCTTAATTGCAGTATTATTGAAAAGCTATTATTTTTTAATAAAATACCTACTCAACCCGCACCCTCCATGATTACGTTAAGAGTTTCTATTAGGAAAGACATTACATTGAAAGTATCCTCCCTTCTTTCACTTCCTCTCCTCTGTCTGTACTCTCAAGTGATTTAGTAATAACCGACAAGAACTCTCTCGCTAAACTTTATAGCTTTTCAAGGATCTCTATCGTAGACTTTATTTTAAAATTCATAGCCAGACTATAATCGCAGGTCAAATAGTCATTTTGATGGAGGATTTATTTTATTATGTACTCAATATTACCCTTCTGATACAATTATCTAAGTGGATCATAAAAAGAGAGAGTATTGAATTGTACAATATTATTAGAAGAGTGTTATTATTACAACAGAAAAAAGCTCAAACGGCGCCTTTGAACAATTGCACTTAATTTTTTAGTTCATTAGACTCTTTTAAAAAGATTGTTATAGAAATTGTGATGTTTTTCGATAAGAAAATGATTTTTATCTATTTTATTTACACCAAGGTATGTTTATTAATTTCGATTGCATCTGATACCTTTTAACGCTTTTCTTAGTTATTAAAATAGTTCAAACGCGTTTATACTTCGCAAGTAGTGTATTTAAACTTTTGACATTAAAAACACAATTATTTTAACCAATTTTGCAAAAAACACTAATAATAATGATGGAGCTAGCAGACTTTAATGAAAATCTGATTCATAAAACATAATGAATAATTCACTTGCTTGGTATTTGGCGGATTAAAAATGTAGATCGTTCGATCTACTAATAGTTAGACATTTTATTAATCAATTAATTCATCAAAATAGATATCTCGTATGTTTCTTTGATCGGAACAGAGCATGAAGAGAATTATCAGTCCATTAATGATCCTGTTGTATATAATACTTTTATCATTAACCGTAATCTTGAGAAGTAAACTTATTGACTTATAACTAATTCTCAATTCAAAAATGATTGTTATAACCTTAAAGTAATGCCTTTTTTTTCTTTATCTACGATTTCGAATATGAGTACGAATGATTTTATTATTTTTTTTAACCAATGAATGTTTTTATCTAATAAGTCATCCATTCGTCCGATCATACTTCAGCTTTATTTCACTCTGGCCACAAAAATTTGCTTGATCGTTATGTATGACACAATAACCATGATACTACCACAAATGGAAATACTAGAATAGACCACCACTACACAATCATATTTACAATGATTTTATTAAAAAAATGTCTAAATTTAGAATCATAAACAAATTAAAATTGCTTCACGCAGAAAAGCTTGTAGGGCCGATTATTGTCTCATTTCAAGTAAAGCTTCCCATAGTCTTATTTTTTTATTCTTTCTTGATCAATCAAGGTTATAATTATTATAAAGCTGAATAACAAAAAGTATAAGTAGATATTTTTAAAATGATATGCAGTTTTTGTCATACAGAAATAATTACGATACTGTCAGACACCAAGATTAAGTTTCAATATCAAAAAGCTTTGACCAATTTAAGCTCTTTTAGCTTAACGGTGTTTCTGCCCTGCCTTTCGCCATTCAATTCATTAATATAATAATTATTTCATGTTATTTATTGATGATTGTAATTGTTGGAATTGTTTAGTTATTGTATGTCTATATGTAACATTGAGTAGATAGTTTTTTGGTGGTGATTCAAAAACAAAAACTACTGGTTGATAGCCTTGATTTAAGAAAAACTCTATTTGAAGTTAATATAATATATCAAAGATCAGAAGCTGGGATAAATAAATAAAAAAACTAGTAATACCATTCCACTACCATCTCAATACTAATTGCTACGTCACAGTAATTTTTATTAAATTAAAAATAATTCATTTATCTGTAAATACAATAACACGAATAATGTCATCCTTTCGGCATAACGTGGCACGATAATTCGTAAAATGTCTTTGGGCTTAGCAGTCGCAAGTCTCCACTTCAGCCGGTTGGTTGGTTATTATGAAAATTGTCCGCGTTATTATTCGAGGAAGCTGTTTGTTTCGCTAGCGTGCGGTTATTGCCCAAGTCAGAAAGTTACAAACAGTCCCCGTCACTTAACATGTTAATGTTTGTGCTTCTCGCTCCGCCAATATTTACGTTTCAGTATTTTGTACTTAAGGTACTACACTAAAATGACATTTTTCAAAAAAACGCGAATAGTGCGTCGAAATTTTAACGGAATGCAAAAATTAATGAAAAAATGAAAATTTACGGTAAAATGTGTTTGCATTACAGCCACTGTCTTATTTACGTTAAATTCTCCAAAAAAATCATAGATTTCGTAGGGCAAACAATCAAATGCTTTGCATAAATTTAAAGTCTTGCGACTAACAATTATTCATATTTAAAATTAGTAAAAAAATCTTTTGTCTATTTACAATTCTCAAAAAATGTTTTCAATATGAGGTCAACAAAACATGATTTGTATTATATAAAAAATCTAAACTGTCAAATCGTGAAATCGAAAGTATTTTTGGTACAGTTTCTATTAAAATGATACAAGTGCGCACGCGTAGCTTTGTGATAACACTGCGTATAATGAATTGTCGACAACGCGTTAAAACTTTTAAACGTTTTCTAAAACAGAAATGAAAAATATATAAGCCGTATATATTCAAATCGCAAAAGCCTCAGCTTGAAATTAATATTCGTGTTTAACATAACCCTTTCGGTTAGAAAAGGTTAGCTTAGGTTAGCTTGACTGAAATCTCTGAGACTAATTTTACTTAACGTTTAAAATATACAACATGATAAAATTAACAGATTAAATGGTTGGGTATGCGGCGGAGGAGCTAGGGCAAGTAAACTGAAATCTTTCATAGACTAATGGGGATTTCATTTGCTCAACAATGTCAAATGATCATAATGTTATTTAAAAAATGGTAACGATATAAATACAAGAAGAAGTTTTCTAATTGAAGCTGGAATACACTATTGGGGACGATACTAAAAGCAATCATTTCAGATGAAGACAAAAAAATCAATTATCTTTGAAGCATTCTTCTTGAAAAAAAAAGAAAACAATCGAATGAATTATTATATTATATATCGACGCAGTCTTCTCATTGCCCGCGAAAATCCACTCCACTCCGTCGCAGTCGACCCTCCCCCCTCATCCAAGCGAGTCGTTCAACATAAAATGATCATTTCAATACAAATAAAGTAAACATTATTTTTTACGAACGAGTGGCGCTCGTGGCTAGGGGAACCGCGGTTTTTATGACGTCATTACACCCTGTATATTTTTATGTATTGCTATTCTTTTTTTTACGTTTTTTCTCCTTTTTCATGATCGAAAGTACACAAAAAATGAAAGTTTCCTTTCCTATTACGATTTTTAACATCCGGACGTTATGATTTTTTAAATAACGATACGAGAAAAATTCAACTATTTAAAGTTAAAACTATTCTTTTATTTTTGTTCAAGATATTTTTAACCATTAAGTATATGTCTAGAGATAAAAAATATACATTTCTAATTCGAATTTTAAAGAAATAAATTGTTAGTGTTTTAATTCCGTTCACTGGAGTGATTTTGGGTATAAAGTATATTTGATTTTTCATTATTTGCTTACACGAAAAATTCAGACATTTTTATGACCTGTGAGCAGGCCACATAAAGCTACCCATGTGAAAAGCTTATCCATACAGTCCAATATATCATTTGATAGTGTTCACGAAAACCGAAACCGGCCATGGTCTAATGGTTGTTCTTATTCAAAAACCTTCTCGAGCATGTGCAAAACAACTGATTTTTTTAAAATCACAATTTGATGAAATAATAAATATTTGCGATGAACGAAACCGATTCCGATCTAATGGTTGTTTTAACTTAAAAAAAAAATAAAGCTCTAAAACTCTAAAATAAAGCTACTTTGCAAAAAATACTATATGAATTTATGTAAACCATAGCTATATAAACAAGGTTCTCATATCAAAGTGTTTGTATGTATCACACAATCGGCGTATTGTAAACATATACGATGTGTTAAAATTACTTGTGCTTTTGTTAAGTGCTATTAGCAGATAAGCAAAGTCCTTCAAGTTCCTTTCAAACAATGTCGAGATTGCACAGTATAATGTCGGGCAAAGACATTGGTCGTATCGAGGTTAGAATCCCGCCAGGGCGTCTGTCATTAAGCGTAGAGGTGGATGGACGTCGTTAAATGCATCGACCAGGGGGGTATCCATTAGCTCAATGTAAAGCCTTGTACGGTGCTATGTCTACAGCCTGTTGACTAGGCGACTTAAACTGTTAGAGAGTATCACTTAGATAACATGAGTTTGAACGGATTATAATTTTATTTTTATAAAAAAACGTATTTAGATAATGATGCGAGTGAGAAAAGAACTTGTTTCAACGGTACATATAGAACGACTCTTATTTATCAAATATAAAAAAGTAATGATAATTTAACTCTAGTTTTCACGTTGAAACTATGTTTTTGTTATAATAAATATTATGTTTTATTAATTTAGTAGTTTAAATGTTTTTCAGTCTTTTTAATACGATCGTGCAAAAGTAACAGTATTTTTGAAAACATGCGAGAAGATAGGTGCTGTTGAAGCACGGCCATAGACAAAAAGTGAAATTAATAAAAGACATTTGACTATAATGTTCCCAACAAAAAAAAACGTTAAGTCATCCTAGAATCTTTTTGCAATATATAAATATTGTAAAGCATAAAATAATTATTATTTTCCTGTCAGTAATACCTACAAACGAAATATAGTTATTTCAATTTATGTTTTTATTACGAAACTAATATATAAACATTGAGTGATCTTGTCTTTATCATAGATTGGTCAGTTCTGTTGCATCCGTGTGATGGAATACCTGATAATGCCGAAGGGCAAAACTCGGGTCACTTGTGACAAGACATGTGGAATCGTACAAAGTTGCAACAATTCAAATTTATCATAGATCATAAAGCTTGTACAAAACTGTCAATCTGTATTTGAATCTCAAAACAACTATTGTTTTGAGTTTGTCTACTTCCAGTAATAATTCAATATAATCAGATTATGTATTTTATATAAGACTTAACTTATTCATATACAAATGATGACAAGGAGACTATTTCATATGAATACAAATATCTTTGAATTCTAACATTTCAGCTTTTAGGGTAATTTAAAATAACGTCTAGTTTATATTGTAGTTAGTTTTTATTGCATGTTTGACTTTTTTTAATTATTATGAAGTTGACATTATAGAATGGTTTGACATTTTTAAATATTTGGCTCATTACCAGTAAGGTCATGAAACATTAATGCAAACTTTTTTTATCAACCAAAGATTTTTTAATGAAAAAATTAACAATATATTATGTTATTAAATAATCCGCTAATTTTTCTCGAATAATGTTACTTTGACGGAAATATTGCTAATATAAAGAAGTTATAAAATCCCACCATTGGTTTTATTTATGAGTTGAGTGAATATAATGATTATTTACTACTAATTAAATTTATGTATTGACGTTTACTTAGCAGAACTTCATTATAAGTTAATTCAAATAAAAAGACATTTAAATTTCAATGTGTATTAGCTCAATTTTTTTTTATAAGATATACTTGTAAGCTATTTCGGCTCACACCATTGTCAGAACTTTATAAGTTAGTTCTGAAAATGGCGTGAGTCGAAATAGCTATTAACTATATCTTATAAAAAAATAGTACAACTAAAATACATTGCTATTTTTCACTGTATTATAATAGAGTTCAACCAAGTAAATGCCAATTCAATCAATAAATTAAAAATTAGTTTAAAAAAATCTTTTATATAATTGAAATAATTATTATGAAAATTAATAATATGGTTGACCAGTTCAGTCTAATTAAACAGCCAAATGTGCAATTTGGAAGTTACGCATGATTTAATTCTGCAATAACTCAAATTCTATATTGTAACTAAAATTAAAGGGTTTCTATTCACAATAGTTTCATCCCAGCATCCCTCAGTAGCCTGCACCCCGCAGAGAATCCGCCTGCGACCGGAAACGGCGGTCAACCCCTAATACACTTTTTGCGACACCCTCGGCATCAGATTAAATTATCCTAGTATTTCCGATATGCCGGATGACCATACAGAAGTGTCCACTCAAATGAAATTTATTACTTGTTACTTTCGACAAATCGAATAATGTATTGCTCTTGGCGCGTGCATTTTATTTTCAAAAAAATTTCATTATCAAATATATTTTCGACAAAAAATGGAAGGCCCAAAACTCGTGGTATATTATATTTGTTATTTATTACCTACTACTGCCATCATAACAATTTATTATGTATACGCTGTACAAGGCTACGTTGGTACATTGCAAAGCATTTTTAAATGTTCATTATGCAGAAAATACACAATTTGTTTTTATTCCATTGATTCGACTGTAAATTTTAATTATATTTTTTAAATAAATTTATTGAATTTTAACACGGTGAAAAAATAGCAATGTATATAAGTTCTACAAAGCTTTTATAAGATGTAGTTGATAGCTATTTCAGTTCACGCCATCGTCAGAATTATGTTTAAATATACATTTACTTGTCTATATATGGCTGTGTAGAAAAAGTACACAATACATCTTCTCTTCTGTTTATCATCAACAACCTAGCCGATAATAAACCAACCCAACCTAGCAATTCTAAATGGAACTAAACAGGCGGCGATTTCAACTCGACGAGTTTGCTGTCAATTTTTGTAATAAATTATCTCCAGCCAATATTTAAACTTATTAAAATTGCCGCCTGTTTAGTTTCATTTAAATTTTAGTTTTACTGCTAGCAGGATAAAGGCTAGGTTCTTAAAACAGAAAAGAGGATGTATTGTGTACCTTTTCCTTCACAACTATATATAGATAAGTAAAAGTACGTTTAAACATAGCTTAAACGCTGGCGTAAGCTGAAAAATCTATCAACTATATATAATAAAAATGTTGTTGAACTAAAATACATCGCTATTTTTCCCCGTGTTATAGTGCAGTTCTACCAAGTAAATTCCAATTGAGTCAATTGATTGAACTTTGTTTTAATAATCAGCAAGACAGTAAAATAATCAATTATTATCTTGTATTCACAGCCTGGCAGATTAGGTGGTTTGCATTCACAAAAATAACCAAAAATCTTTTCATCCCGGACGTAGCCTGGAAGTTTACAGTGAAAAATCTTGCACTTTGACATTGGGCTTGCCAATGCATCACCGGGCATGGTAAGTTTATATATATGTTTTTTTATATCATTGATGAGGCGTTGAGATCTATGAAACTTTAGCATCATAGCTCTTCAAGTCTGCTTAATGCCTAATGTGTTGATTTAATTTCTGCGTAATTTTCCTGTTGTTGCTGACAATCGTTAGTCGCGGCAGAGCTGAGTAATCCATAGTGTACCCGGTAAACGCGGACACCACATGTATCATAATTGTATTAAAATCTCCAAATACTCACACACGAATTCATATGCATACAAACGCATATAAAACGTACACAACACGTACGCATATACAATAAGTAAGGAGATGATGTAAAGGACGTCATTTTTATACGCTGAGGTTATTTATTTTGGATTAGTGAGACTTGTCTGACTAGGAAATTATTTGGGTTGACCAAGTTGGTTACACGTTGGATTACACATGTGGACAAAACCATCACGATACTAAACAGGTACTGTGGGACTGACCGTATTTGGTCATTAATAGTGGCACGTGTTTCGCTTCTTTCATATGCATCTTTAGACTTAAATTTTACTTAACAAAGTAATTTTGAAGGCAAAATTTCACGTCACGTCAGCATTAGTGAAACAATACGTGGGATAAAAATAAACAAGTTATTTAAAATTTTATATTAGAATGAACTTTCACAAAGTTACCGCCGAATCCATCGAAAGTATGAAAAGATTTTCACCTTAATATACTAAGATGCTATGAATAAACAAACAGTAATTTTTTGATTATTACAGATTTGTACGATTCCACATGTTTTGCCTCAACGACCCTGGTTTCGCCTTTCGGCATCTTCAGGCATTCTATCACACGGATGCAACAGAACTGACATAAAATGAACAGTTAGCATCGTCTATATACCAAAGTTATTAATTACAGGAAAACACTTACCCCAAGACAAGCAGTAAATTTCAGCTAAAATATATTCAATAATAATGATCTAATAATAATCAACACAATTTCCTTTAGTATATAGACGATGCCGACTGTTTATTTTACGTCAGTTCTGTTGCATCTGTGTGATAGAATGCCTGACGATGCCAAAAGGCGAAACTCGGGTCGTTAGTGACAAAACATATGGAATCGTACAAATTTGTTACAATTCAACTTTGATATTGAAATTCCATCAAACACCTTCAGTCGATATCATTAATTAAACAGTCATTTATTATTGCACAAATAAAAGGGTTATGAAACGTATGAATTAAATCCAGATTGCAAGACAGCAAGTTTAGGAACATTTTCTTTGAATGCAAAACACGCAGTACACATTAAATAACACAGATGAATTTGATAACACGTACGGTACGGTAGGCATATAATATACAGCCGCACGAAAGCTCCCGCCAAATAAACACAACCGTCTTACTGTCACATAAAGCTCATAGCTATGTGGCTTTAATATTGTATTAAGTGAATGCGCTTTCACTCAACCAGCATACAGCCTCTAATGGAAAACATTGTAACGCTAGTGGATAGCTAACAGTCGTAGCAACTGATCATGTTAATTTATGTATGGGCTTTATTTAATTTATGTCTATTGCGGTTCTGTTTCACATAGGTACACAATGTTTGCAGAATTGGGAAACGATACAATTTTGAGAGCTTAACATACCTCGAGCAAGCTTCTTGGAGGAAATTCATTTTAGATTTGTCGCCAATTTTCTTCAACGATAAATTTCGAATCAAAAATATTTGTTTTGCTTTCTGTATTTTGCACATTTTCTTTATTAATCTGCATTATAAGAAAGTTGAATTAAATAAACTTAGAACAAATTTTATACCTTTAAAATAACTTTCTTTAGTACTTATTTATTTAAAATAACAAAGACATATTTTTTTAGTACTTAACTCCACAATATATGTGTTTTGATCAGAACTGGTTTCACTCATCGTGAACATTATCAACTGAGTACTAAAAATGTGTTTTTATTATTAAAAATATCATGCCTTTCCATCAAAAAGTGACAGTCAACAACTTAAAAGTAAAAAAACTTAGTCATTGTTGATATTTCTCACAATGAGCGAAATCGGTTCTAATCATAAAATATGATGTGGAAATATGTACTAAAAGACAAAGAAAAATGTAATTGTTTAAAATATGACGTTTTTCAGTTATTAAGTGACATTTAACAGATTAATAATGATTTATAATAACCTTTTGTTCTACACATCTTTAATGACGGACAATATATATGTAGAATATTATGTCACTTAAAAAAGTGTTATATTTTGACTATCTGGCTGATTGATATTAATCAATATATTGATTGATGTGACTGCGACATGAAAAAAAAGTATATATTCAAAATATTCTTCAACAAACATTTTTTTCAAATGTAACCTGATTTTTCCTAAAAATATTTTAATTGAATAATTTTTTGATATATTTATTTGATGTTAGAATATCTTTTACGACGCTTTACAAGTAACGGGATTAGGCAAACGTTTTTGTAACACTAATGGTTAAAAAATATCTATTTATTTCGACTCAACGAGAAAAAAATTTGATTATCAATTATCTTTGCTTTATTATTTTTATGGTTAAAAAAAATACTACTTTTTATAATTACAGTTAATGACAGCGTTAACTTAATAAATCTGTTAATTTTTTAGGTATTTTTGTTAACTCAAGTAATGTAGCCACTATTGCATTGTATTAAATTTTACCATGCACCAGCATGTGATTTAATAATAAAGCTTAAGTCCACTGACTCTCAACTCGTTTGTAATGTTTATATCACTTAATATAAACAAATTAGGATTCACGTTACCTATTTGTCCCGCAGGAGTGTCTAGTTACTATGTCTTCTATCCAGCTATACCTATCCAAGCGTACAACTTCCCAGACAGGCTCATACGTTCACCTGTTGGTATAATTATAACAGCATTGCATTCACTTTGTTAAATATTTTTCTGGAAATAACAATAGAGTATGAAAAATAACCCAAAATATGACAATATGTGATGATAAACAAAAAAAAATAAAAGAAAAACGTGTTGTAAATTTAATATTTTTTATCTTCGAAATATTGTAAATTTTCTCATGTTTTGTCACTCGCAACTTAGGATTTACCTTTTGGTATCTCCAGGGACATAAATGCAATATATCTGAATTACATAAAATGATTTGGATCAATATAAGAGAAAAATATAGCCATCCGTATGAGGCAATGTATTATATGAATATGATGAAAGGCGAAACCCGGATTGTATGACATAAATTGTAGAAATGTACATAGTTTCAACAATTTAAATTTGATATTGAAATTTTATTAAGTTACTTCAGTTGATATAGTAAATAATATAATATTGTATATATTTTTTTACTTTCGTAATTAATTAACTATAGCACTTTTTAAGATATTAACTGTCACGATTTTGTTACACAAGACAAGCTTGCTTAGAGCTTTTACTGAGAGAAAAAAATATTAAACGAAAGCTATTAGCACAATTAGTGATAAATGTTTAATGATATTTTTATAAAATATAAGTTCACAATTTTTTTCAATAATATACGGTTACAATTAAAATATTAAAATAGGCGTCATGTTACAGAAATAATCATAAATAAATTTAATTTTCCATTGATTGAATTGGCATTTACTTGGTAGAACTCCACGGTGCAAATAACACGGTGAAAATATAGTCGATAGGTTTTTCAGCTCACGCCTTCAACGACAGTGCTGACGAAGGTGTGAGCTGAAATAGCTATCAACTTCATATGTATCTTGTAATTTTGTAGAACTAAATTACATTGCTTTTTTTCACCGTGTTATAAATATTCCAAGTGATTTATGCGTAAGTGCACAAAATATGGTATTTATAAATGTTTTACAAGTTCAGTAAAAGTATGAATCATTTCTTCATTTTAAGTTATAGTTAAATTTTATGGCTATAATAATTCATAGCATAACATGTTTTCCCAATCACATCCATCGGCCACTTATAAGTTTCCAACTCTGTCCGCCGGGCAGCGCTGCCTTGACCACCATGTCGTCTTACAAACAAACTTGTTTGGTCGCTTCACCGTAGGGCGCCACTGAGGTAGCTTCCGGACCATTAATTAGGACCCCCACGAGGTGCGGTTTCGTGTTGGGGGTGATTAAAAGCATCTCTAATGGGTGCGTTTGCCTTGGACGCCCACTCAGTTAGACGTCGTCCGTAGAGCCAGTTTCTGCGGCGTGCGGAGAAAAATTACACTATAAAATCATTATGCATAATTAAATTTTCTAATTACTCTAAATAAACTCGTAAATATTTACAGATTGTTAGAAAGTAATAGTAATTCGATATGAACCAGAAGATATTTTTTCTTATTTTGAGAAAATTTTTAAATATTGAATAAATTTTTCTTATGATTTTTAATTGGAATATTTTTGAAGCTAGATTTGTGCCGTTGTACTGTTGTGTAAATTTAGTTATATTTTGTTTGAGTCTATACAGAATTTTTATTTCTGAAAATGGCAGACACGATAGTAATGTAGAAATTTTCGCTTTTTTGCAACGCCACTTATTTCCAATATAAAGATAATTATTACAAGTTATTCGAGCTGTTTCATCATTATTATTAGTTAGATGGACTTCAATGGATATATTGTAGTTGAAAAGTTACATAAATGTAAATGATACACATTTTTATTTTGCATATAAACTAAATGGAGATTTTAAAGTCTTCTTCATTCCAAATTTTTTTTTCTGTCATTGCCTACAGCAGGTACTTGCTATAGAGCTGAGCAATCTGCAGTTAAGTTGGATAACGCGGTCACTATGTGCATTCATACTTATATATTCCCCTCCATATACCATAATCACAAAAACATCCTTACAAATGCACACACTTGCACATTCAATATATAACGATGAAAATTAAGAAAATTATTTTCGTCCGTAATGAGAGCTTTCATTTATCACTTGTGTTTACAACGAGGTATATTTAAAATGGTTACTTGGCTTTCATATGATTAATTTGTTCATACTATTTCATGTATTAGTCTCTCAACTCATTAAATATTATTGAGCGAATCTTCATTGGAAAAAAATTGCATTCTCTAATTGATATTTCTATGAAATAGTAAAACGTAAAACATAGGAAAATTTTGGATATTTTAGCATCAAATTCAAATCTTTGAAATTTCGAAGTTACCACGTGAAGATTCTTAAATGTAAAAATCGGGGTTTGAGCTAAGATTGAAAATCTTATAAAAGTGTATTAAATTATTTAAACTTATACATTACTCTGCATATAGAATTTTATGATTTACGAAAAAGTAATGAAACGAAATGATAAAATTACAAGAGAATCAATATTGTTTAATTGATATTCTTATTTACCTAATTTACGTAAATTTGTGAAACATATATTAATTTTTAAATAGCAAATAATGAGAAAATTTCCCCATATAATTTAATTAAGATTATATTTGTATATATTTAAAATTTTTAATCAAAGACGAAGTTTGAACTCAATATCTCTGTACATTAATGCTTAAGTTACAATCAATGCATGATACAATACCATCGAGATTGCATCTTGCATTTACAAACAATGCTTTCAGTACTAGGGCGTGTTATTTAAAAACATTCTATCTAATCAACATTATCATGCATTCAATATAATATGTTCTAACAGTCTTGACACATATAAGTGTAAACGAGAATTTTTAACCTTTTTTTAATTCTTAGTTTAAAATTGAAATAATAATAGAGTCAAGTCAAAACTTACTAGCTTACTAGTAAAAATAAAGTAACTAGACTAGATTTTTTGAATGACCTTGATTTAATTTGTATTTTATCAGGTGATAGTGCTTTGGATGAGAGAAACGTTTTTAATGTCGTTGCCGATATAATGTAATTGTTGCAGAGCTGAGCAATACATAGTACAAATGGTTCACATAAGCACTATATTATTTACTCGGGTATTTTGTATAAATTTCCTTGTTTTAATGAGATATTGTTTTCGGTAATTGTAATTTAGATAAGCTAAAACAATCGTTATCAGTTTTAAGGTGTTAACTGTCACTTCTTGATGGAAAGGCATGATATTTTAAATAATAAAAACACATTTTTTAGTACTTATTTCCATATATTATATATATTATACACATTAAAAATGTGTTTTTATTATTTAAAAAATCGTTATCAGGTTAATATAAAATTGTGAAAATATAACTGAAAGTTGTGTTTTAATATTGAAATACATTTCCACTCCACAAAAAAGTGAGATTTAAATCATTAAAATGAATAAAATCTAAAATTATACAACAGTAATTTTTGAGAAAACTTTAGCTTGTTCGTTTTAAACTGGTGTATAGACAAAAGTTTGATAAGCTTAAGGTCCGATACAAACCACCAAGAGTTTAAGAAATTTCCAAAATTATTTACTAGTATGTATCATAATTTTTGTAATTTTTATTTAAAAAAAAATAATTTTAATGTGATTTATCAATTATTTACGGCTCTAAAGAGGACGTATAGCGAATAAAAATATAGTATAATTCTTCAAATCCTTCACAAACTTTGTTTGTATGTATTCTAAAAACATGCATTTTTATACGATTACAAAAACTTGATCATTCTCTTTTCGAAATCAAACAAAAACATGTATCACTTTTAAGGTGTTACCTGTCACTACCAGCCCCGGCCAAAATTTTGCAAACCTAGCCCCTATGCTCGGCCCACTTTTGAACAAATGGCGTATTTTCTAAGTGTTTATTAAAAGTGTTATAACTATGTTAATATTGGATATAATCAAATGAAATTTTCTGAGATGCTTAACCACATTATGATAGTTAAATTGTCAGCACGTCCTCAAATGTAGAGCCACACTTTGTTGTTTACACATGTACCGATTCTCAATTATTTTTTTGGTTTGCATACACTTCGCAAGCCCTATAGAGGCAATTTTTTTTTGTGTTGCCGGTATAGGAATCGAAATCTGTTTTTTTATATCCCCAAACAATTTGTTTTATGAATATTGCAAAAATTTTCCTCGGAATGGACTCGGTGCCACTTATATATCGTCTACAGGAGAGGGAATGTTGGTGTCTTGTATTGCACGTGAAACGATTGTGTTTTTAGATTGTGTAAACGAATAATTTCATGAGCGATAAAACTCATTGAATGTCTGGCTTGAGTCTTAAAAATAATAAAACATTAAAATTTTCTGTCAAATGCTTTGTTTAATGTCCCCAATTTGTCTTTTTCCGACGGGCCGGTCTATCACGTTAAAACACGGTTCCGGGATTCGATGAGTTAATATAAAGGGATGGATGATATATGAAAAAAAAAAAACAAATTTTTAAGTACTATTTCCACAACATATTTTATTATCAGTACTAGTTTTTTCCATCGCAAGCATTATCATCAGTATTATGGAAATAGTACTAAAAATGTGTTTTTATTACAAGGTGAAAAAAATATCAATGAATTTTAGTTCTACAAAACTATTTTTAAAAAATATAGTTGATAGCTATTTCGGTTCACGCCATCGTCAGAACTATGCTTAAATTAACATTCACTTATCTATATACAGCTGTGCAGAAAAGGCACACAACACATCCTCTCTCCTGTTCCAACGGCCTAGCTTGTTACTTTAACACAATGACACAAAATTTTCAAAAATTCTAAATGAAACAATAAGTGTCTATGACAATAAGTTTATAGGTGGGACGGAAGTATCCATTATGGAAGCAAATCAGAGCACCCTTTGTACAACGGCTGGACAAGTGGCGATACTTTTATGTTAGTTTGTTCGTTAAGAATCCTTTGTGATAATTGGTGTCTATTGATTTCCAGCTGTTACAAAGCCGTCATTCTCCGACCCTCACTACAACGATGCAAACATTTAGGCGCTGAGTTTGAATTTATATTATGTGATTCATTAATAACGTGATTAGCTGATGTGTTTTTATTATTTCAAAAAAATGATCATTGTATTATATTTTCTTTTATACATCTTAAAATACTCTGATCTATATGCGAGCATTTAAAAACAGGTCAAAATGAAAAATTGTAAGCAATATCGTCAAATTTAAAGCAGTATCTTTTATTTAATAAAATTCAGTATTTTCCAAATAACAACTTTTAGTGATAAGCGACTTTTGCCGTGATATCAAGTTTCAGTCTTAGTATATTCTAAGTCCTTACCTGCCTGTTAGTTTACCAACAGAAAGCGAGTAGTAACTTAGTCTTCTCTCTGTAAGACAACTTGGCCAACCAATTCCGTAAAGAGCTATCATAAAGCTTTTTGTATGCATTATAATTTGAGATTTTGAAAAACAAATGTCAAATATAAGGGTTTAAAATAAAACAGTTGTTCGAGGGAAAGACGTCACGTATTTGAAGTAAATCAATGTATAATGTCGGTACGGCTTTCGAGTTGTAAACAGTCTTCGATGATGTATTTCTTTTAACGTATTAACTGTCACTTTTGGATGGAAAAGCATAATATTTTTAATAATAAAAACACATATGGAAATATTGTTTGCACAATATACTGATTAGTTGATAGTGCTCGCGATGAGTGAAACCGGCTCTGATAATGAAATATATTATGGAAATAGTACTAAAAATGTGTTTTTATTATATTAATAGGTATAAAAAATTGTATGTGCGATAAATCATGTCACTAATTGTGTATTGTTACGTAACTTGAGCAACCCAACCAAAAAAAGCGATAAAAATGGGCTCTTTTTGACTTGTAGCATTATAAAATCAATTGTTTCAAACTTAGTCGATTCTAAAACTGCTCTTTTTTGTTAGTAACGGTAAACTGTCTGTATAGAAATATTTATTACTTATATTCTAAAAAATGTGTTTATTGCTTAAAACAAAAAAGTGTCTTGCTACCAACATTTCTATGTGAATAAATCCGTCCTTAGTTATCCATACACCATATACAAATACACAGTCAGTGACAACATAATACGAAGCACTTATATTGTGAAGTTATTTAAAGTTATAATGTCTTTATTTGAATTGAAATAATTTTTATTTGTATCAACGTTAAACCGTTTTCGGTGTAAATGAATTATTTACTGCTAGAAATGCACTGTTGATAAATATGATCGTACTTACCCCAGACGTCTTTATATTCAGTGGAAAACAAAATTATTTACATCCCCACTAAGCAGAGCTATCCCCGTCCCTAATAATACGTAAATCCTTTTAAGACAATGTCATGTGTAAGTAAATGTATCCAAAGTGTTTGGAACAATCACATCCTCTTTCCATACTTACTAGACGAGATGATACAAAAAAAGTCTCGCATTGTCAGCACAGTTTCGAACAGGGTGTCGATACTTTTGAGTATTTTCGTAATATGAGATTCATTATATGTAAAAAATATTTTATTTTAATTGATTTCTTTATCAAATGCACACAACTACAAGCTTAAAATTAAAATATTTCAAAATTTCATACAAACAGCAGTAAACGATCTTTATTTAAGCTATTGATTGAATTGGCATTAACTTAGTATTAATCCATCAGAACTCTTAAATATTATATAGTATCATATTATAGAAACATAGATAACAAAAAAATCTATGGAATGCAATAAGAATAAGAAAAGAACTGAAAAATTTCTCTATATTTATATTCTTTTGAAAGAATCAATGAAGTTGTGAAGAATTTTTTATTATTTTTTTGATGAAATGGTGCTTGAAATTAATTAAAATTATGTTACATTGATTAATTTTTTTATATCAAAATAAAATAGCAGCTTTGGAAAAAAACATGTTATTAAATATTTTAACTATTTATGAA
The DNA here is from genome assembly GCA_028555115.1 of Himalopsyche japonica. NCBI lineage: Eukaryota > Metazoa > Arthropoda > Insecta > Trichoptera > Rhyacophilidae > Himalopsyche > Himalopsyche japonica. Next base: position 1,225,010 of record JAHFWJ010000442.1, on the reverse strand, counting down.
TGATCAGCACCGTGTTTTGTTTTATTATTTAATATACAATATAATACTTATCGCGTTAAGATTTAAGACAGAAATTTTATAAAAAAATCGGATCCTTACTAATATTAAAAATGGTAGTCGTTTTCAAGATGGTCCAGAATTTTTACTTGAATTATGTTCATAAATTGAAGTCTACCGTTGGCGCTCGTTCCCTGGAGGCAGTTTGTTCCTTCATTTCATTTTATCCTACAACGACAGAACTGAACACTTACTCTAAAAAATAAAACAAAAGATTCCGTCCTCTTTTGCTTGTTCGTGGAATTTCATGGCCATGGTTGGGTAAGTAATGCACAAATGAAATTGCTGTACTTAAATGCAGTTTAATGAAACCAATCAACTACAGACTCAATCAAAAATATACTCAAATTTTATTTGAGCCCATTGTGAAGAGAATGTAATTATTCAATGTTTATTCTGATTTATTATATCTAAGAGCTTGTAGATTTAGTAGACTTGTAGATTTGGTAGAACTCAATGCTTTTTTTATTTCTTTATCAATTACAGTACAAACAACCAAAATATAATATATAGATAATTGACATTTTTTTAAAACTTTAAATGGGAAGTCTTGTAGAAGTAACTTAGAGATATATTTTCTTAGCGATAGTTAGTTTCTCAAGCTGTATTAAATATAAAGGTTAAAGATCGAGCGATAAACTTCAAGAAAAAGCCATTACTTAAATCGTTTTAAAAGATATATAATAATATAAACTGTGATGGGATTCGAGCATATAGCATTGACAACTTGACTTATAAGTTAAAATGATTGCTCTTGAATAATTTAAAAACATATACTCGGTTCCAGCATAATCCTATAAAAAGTGTTACTAATGCAGAGTTTGTGATGGCGGTTAAGACGTTTTTATTAGATCGAATAAATGTCTTCAAACATCTCAAAGAATGTGATTCGATAAAAATATGTTTTTATTTCGCATCAACATATTAAAATTACAATAACCTTATTTAAATGAACAACCCATTCAAATATATTGAGACGGTATCAGAAAAAAATGCTTAGTACTGATAACACTCTATTCATGACTACTATTTTGTTTAACAGAAAAAAAGAAACAAAACACCAGTAACACAGACAAAACAAACTAAGTCATTGCAATATAAAAATGCAAAAAAAAAAGTTTTATAGTGATAATTATTATTACCAGTAAAAATTTATATCACGATTAAATAAAGACACTGTGACGTTAGATCGGTAAAAGTTTAGTTTATATGAATGTTATTGTGGCAATATAAAAAAAAAACTGTCTTGTTTGAAGCACGTAAAAAAGTTTCAACGTCTGTCATAAGCTTCGTAGGTAAGGAAACATTTTTACAAATTTTAGATTTGTTAGTTCTATGATTCCCAGGCATCACCATTTTGAAAACTATAAAAGTGGCGTGCCAACACGAAGAGTCATTAATACCAATGTTACTTCAAAACGCTCTTTTGGCGTATGGAAAACTATTCCACAATAATTTCTGCGACTTTTCAACGCCGTTATTTTTTCCAGGTGGCGTGTTGATTTGAAATATTCTTTTTGTTGCATAAGTTTTGAATTTTTGAAGCTTTCAAACTGACGTTTCCAAAATAATGATTATGCTCTAAAATTTAAAGACAGCAATTAGTAAACTAAAACCAGATACAAAAATAGGTTCCCTTTGATAATAAACTACAAAAGAAACCATTTTTACAACTAACTTTTGAACCATTACAATACATGATATTGATTGAATTGGCATTCACTTGGTAGAACTCTATTATAACGTGATGAAAAAATAGCAATGTATTTAAGTTCTACAGAATTATTTTTTTAAGATATGGTTGATAGCTATTTCGGCTCACGCGATCGTCAGAGCTATGCTTAAACGAACATTTGCTTATCTATTTATAGCTGTGTAGAAAAGGTACACAATACACCTTCTCCCCTGTTTTAACGACCTACCTTGTTTCTTGCTCGCAATAAAACTAAAAATTGTAAATTAAACTAAAAAGGCGACTACATCAATAAGTTTACATATGGCACAGAAATTACAGAGACAAAAAGGCCCCCCGTAGCGGGTTAAGCAATGGTGATCGACGTATATTAGTTTGTTCGTTAAAAATCCTTTGTGTTTCAACTTTCACTAAAAAATAAAAAATAATAATTTTGTAGAACTAAAATACATTGCTATTTTTTTCACCGTGTTCCAATGCATGATTTTATTTTGGTCATGTAACTATAAATAAGATAAATTTCTTCTTATTGAATTACTGCTTAACTATTGCTTTTTTACTATTTCAGTGGTGTACATCAAATGAGTAACGAGCTGCTCTCTTAGTAAAAAATATAGAGAGAGAGACACCACCATAGTGTCCATATGCTCGACATTAAGAGAAGACACGTTAAAATTATCAATCAATAATTGCTAATGGTGACATATTTACTTTAGTATAAATGTATACGGTCATCAAATGAGAAAAAGTACTTATTTCGACAATATATATTTTTTGATCAGGACTGGTTTCACTCATAACGAGCATTATCAGCTGATGGAATACAATTTACAAGCAAGTCTAATAACTACTACAAATGTGTTTTTACTATTGAAAATATCACGCATTTCCATCAAGAAGTGACAGTTAACAACTTTAAAGTGAAAAAATAATAAATATCGAACATCTCACAAACTGAATGATACTTTAATCTACTGTTGATTATATATCGATCTTTTAAATTCTAATCGATAAGCAAGGTACCTACTGTTTTCATACGTATTTGGTGAAATAAAGGGAATTTTGTTGAATTGCACATTTATTTAACTATACAATATGTATATCCTTTGTTTTAGCGTCATATTTCACAATTGCGCAAATAAATAGTTCCCTCGAAGAATTCCGCATACTAATCAATAAGCCTAGTCCAATAAAACAACAAACGCGATAATAAAACAGAAAAAACAATAAAACATCGAATATTTTATATCGCGTAAAGATATTTTGTCCCAAAACATATTCATTAGATTCGCAAAAAGGCAATGTTTGTCATACGGTTGAAATGTATAGGGTGACCCATATGAAAGTGCGACAACAGTTGTTTTAATTCTGTCATGTAGGCACTGTTCCTTTTTGCGCAGTGCGTAAATATTTTGATATTTTTTAAAATCATTAAATTATAAAATAAACTTACAAAGTCATAATCAAAATTTTCGATTGACTTGTGGATTGTGGATTGTTCTTAAAATATATTGAAATATATCAATTGATTGAATTGGCATTCACTTGGTAGAACTCCATAATAACACGGTGAAAAAATAGCAATATATTTTAGTTCTACAAGTTTTTTATAAGATGTAGTTGATAGCTACTTCGGCTCACGCCATCGTCTGCTAGAACTGTTCTGATGATGACTATATCTTATAACTTTTTTGTAGAATTAAAATACATTTTTTTTTTTTCACCGTGTTGAAATATATCGTTTACTATAATATTATTAATTTTTAAACAGTTTGCTAATATTAACAAACAAAAACATGCATTTACGAAAAAGTGGAAGAAATAGCTAAATTAAACATATATATATTCATAGATAATTTTTAAAAATGTTGTGATTCTTCACTCATCAAATTAACTATTCCCCCAAATAGTGTAGTAAATATTTTATTGCCATGTGTGAATTAGATTTTCTCTTGATGAACATCTATAAAAAATAGTTGTCTTCTATATTCGAACGAGTTCTATGGATAAGGTTACATAAAAATGTGTTTTTTTTTTTATTTATTTGTACTTAAATAAATCTGATAAAATACCTCCATACTTCTTGATGTTTTATCTTATTAGCAAACAGTTATACATAATGCTTGGAACTAAACACGTAATACGAAATAAATATTAGGGGAACAGAACTTAAAGCATATTAATTAATTACATTAAGTCAAGTCTCAAGATTTTTTTTGTTGATATGCTGGTTATATTTGCAGAGTTAATAATATACCGCTTAGACATTTATTATAAGCAAAATTTACTCGTGAGTGACAAAACTGGCATGGTTTAGGGCGGCAAAAGCGGGTATGGGGTGGTTTAGCTTGCATGTCCGCTGGCTCGGTGGGGTAGGCGGATGCCGCCCACTGATCGCCGCCGCTCTGGCGCCGCCGCAGCTATTGCCGCGCGTGTTTCGGTTTTATTGCGCTAAATGACTTATATGCCCAGTTTTAATATGCATCTATTGTCTAATATCCTTCAAACAAGTACATCTTTTACATCATTTTGCACACAACAAAACAAACAAATCTGTGCAATCTTTTGTTCATAGTTAATTGCTTAACTTTAATTTTTGGGCAGCTTTAATAAAAATCTGTGTAGTGAATGACATACATGTTTACATAACGATATTATTAATCAAATCATATTCCGGATTCAAAGCTTTGATCAAATTGCTAATCACGTTATAAAGGAATCGCATAATACAAATTCAAACTCTCAGTGTTTGCATCTTTGTAATAAAGGTCGCAAGATGACGGCTTTAGAAAAGCTGGAAATCAATAGACATCAACTATCACAAAAGATTCTTAACAAATAAACTAATATATGTCGATCGCCATTGCTCAAACCTCCACAGGGAGCTGTTTTATTTCCGTTATATACCATTTCCGTGCCATATGTAAACTTATTGATATAGCCGCGCTTTTAGTTTCATTTACAATTTTTAAACAAGCTAGGTCGTTAAAACAAGAGAGAAGATGTATTGTGTACCTTTTCCGCACAGCTATATATAGATAAGCAAATGTTCGTTTAAGTATAGCTCTGCGATGGCGTGAGTCGAAATAGCTATCAACTATTTTTTTTTTTAAATAATTTTGTAGAACTAAAATATGCCAACTTTATGCAACACCGTGCACTTCATAGTTTATAATAAAACATGAATTTTACCACAAAGCAAAAAATATAGCAGTTACGCATGGTCAAACAAATTCTATTAAAATTTCATTACAGAATAAGCTCTAATGCTTCGGTAAAATAATATTAACGTTTAATATTATTTATTATAAGAATGCACTAAATGCGTTAAGCGCAAAGTTTTCTTGAAAATTCTTTAAGTCCTTGAGTATAAGAATGACTTTCGAAGAATTTCTTCAACTTCAAATGAAGTATAGCGAACAAGCCGACAATGTGCTTCTACGACACAATAAAGAAAATCATTCAACTAACGGTTCAGTAAGTAGTGTTAGAATTGGAGAAAATTGCGACCAATTTCGTGAAACTCTCTCTCTACCACAATAATAGCATACCATGTTTTATGGCGTGACTAAAGCTTTTAAATGAGTTTAACACTTTCATTGAGGATCCGAATAGAATTTTAATTTGATTGTTACGCACGTCATTCTTTTATCGTTCAACGGATCTAAGTATAGGTGTTTTGATATAATTTTTCTTAGTTTATTGAGTAAAAAATTGTAATAAAAAAATTAGATTTTACCTTGATCGTTAATGAGGTTATTCTTAAGATTATTTTGCAATATTTACAGTTTAGTAAAATTGTATTTAATCATAATAAACTCATTTATTATAGTAATAAAATGGCAACCTAAAAAAAATCAGGCCCAACTTAGTCGATCAAAGTAAAAATATTTGTTTTATGTCAATTTTTTTTTTTTTTTTTGAGTTTTAGAAATCATTTCTAATACACACGCATTAATGCTGTTCTCAAACCGAGCACTGCCATTTCGGATCAGAATCAAGTGATCAAATTTGAATTAATATGATTTATATCATTGATTGAATTAGCATTTTCTTGGTAGAACTCCATTACAACACGGTGAAAAATTAACAAATTATTTTAATTCTAGTAAATTTATTAGATATATACTTCTGATGAGGGCGTAAGTCGAAATGGCTATCAACGATATGCCTTGTATTTTTTTAAAACCAAAATACATTGCTATTTTTTCATCGTGATATTATATTTCGTTTATAAATCTTATCACGTTTCTACACAAGCGCTTTAAAAACATCTCAATTTTGGAAAATATTGATATTGGAAGTCAAATGTGATTAAAAAGTTATTTATGTAATTAAAAATGCCTCATTTTTCTGTCACTGAAATTCATTCTTTTTAGTAGAGCCAAAAAAAAAGATTTCTTCATTCGACGACGTGGATTCAAAAGGTGTTTTAACGTATATTTATCTTGTTGTTTTCGCGGTTTATTCGTTTTTAACAAATCTTCACGTTCTTTTTGTTTGACTTATTTATTATGATTCCTTATTCCTTTTTTAAATACATCGTACAACGTCATATTACGTTATGTCTTTTAAAAATTAAAGACGAATTCAAAATGTGTCTCTTATATTCAAACCAGTAGACAAAATCAATTGATTTAAATATATATATATATATATGTATATATGAATGTATGAGTGTATAAAGTACATAATATGTAAAAACGTACATCGCTTTCTAGTATGCATAGATTATATAAAAGACGCAACCCACATGCAAATGGAACGTATCCATAAAAGTTTTTCTAAAAGAAATATGTATATAAAAGTAAGCAGAACTTTGCACAAATCCTCAAACGTTTCTTCCTCGCTGAACTAGCATAGCAACAGCCGATGGGAATAAATAAAAGCGAATACGAAAGTTGAGCGATTTTTGAAAATCCTATTTCATTTCATGGTCATTTTGACAAAAAAAAATGTGCGCATTTGATTATTATACAAATCCTCTACAAATATATTTTTTAATAAAAATAACTTTCTGAAAGAACTCTCTACTGTGGTGGTCAACAAACTTTTTACCATATGGATTAATTGGTCTAAAAATAACAGACGGAGGGCAGGAAGGGTTTCTGGGATAATTAAAACAAGCGATTCTACTTTTACTGCAAATAAATACAAATAAAAATCCTTTGTAACTTTATAATGTTAATGCATCGATAACTTCTTTACAGGATTAAAAAATTCCATTTAATATGAAGTGTAGATTTTATATATATATATGTTATATATTAAAGAATTAAATTTGTAGAAATAAATCAAGATGTAAGACATTTCTCAAATGCACACATAATTTACATTACATGCATAAACATTTGCAAGAAAAAAATGTATGGTTTTTTAAAATATTATTACATATCTTTTCATTAAAAATTTTTTTTACCTTTAAGTTACCGGTATCATTTACTTTTTTGAATGATTTAAGTAAATTGAGAGAGAATTTTTTTGATACTTTCAAGCGATAAAAATTTTTGAAGGTAGAAAGTTATCGGCGTTTTATCGCAAATTATACTACGGGCATATAAGTTCAACGGCTTAGTTCAGAGACGGCGACTATCTGCCGCCTGGGTGGGCGTTTAATTACTACCCCTGCCCCCCTTTTTGGACTGCCTTGCTCGCGAGGGGGTAGAACAAGGTTAGATGGGTAGTACAAATATGTTCGCTTTAGTACGGTCCACTGAAATTTGTGATAACAAAAGTTTTCTTTTGTTATTCAATTAAAATATATTATTTAAATTAATATGAATGGCAGTGATAAAATTTTAGTAGTAGAGATTCTCTACAGAAACATAAATATTAAAATATTGAATGAATCGCACGCCAAGTAGATTATCAAAATTATTTTATCTATCATTATTATCACAAAAAAAACTTCATAAATGATTCATGAAAGAATGATTAATTTTATAGATTTAAACTGCAATAAATATATATACATATACTACGTAGCAGTTAATTTTATAAATCTCTTTTTCTATATTCAACCGATAAATATAAAGTAAAAGTTAGTTTAAATTATGCATGTTAAACAGCATTAACTTGCGACCGCAAGCCTTTCCAAAAAAATAACCGATTTAGATATAAATTTTTTTTTACATGAATAAACTTATATAGATCAATAAAAAAATCTTTGAATGAATTAAAAAAAGATAATTGAGCCATTGATTAGTTAGTCAAATATTTAAGCAGTCTTAATGTCTACTGTAAACTAAATATTGTTGATGAATAAAAAAAAAATTTATATATGTATGATTTTGAATAGATTTCTTAATAAAATAACTATTCAACAATTTATTTAAAAATAATTTGTCGCAGATAAAAAAATATTACAAAATATTTAGACAGATGTCGCTATAACTGTATTTTATTGATGAATATTCGAATGGTTCTGATATCGAATGATGTGAAATCAGCCATTTTGAGTTATCATGTAAATATATATTTCATTGATATAACGGTGATAGATGCACATAAGTATGATAGATAATTTTAAAAATTCTTTGATTTGTACTCTCATATGTACAAATAAGACACGAATTTGAAATGTTGCTATCACAATATGATATAAAAATATATTTAAAATTCAGTATAAAGAAAAAAAAATTGTAGTCACTGTACCGTAATGATCAACGAACTTTAGTAGAAGTATATTCGCAATGTAGGCGACATCTTAAGTTGTAACAGAGTTCGCTTTTAATCAGGTTAAAAACTATTTGTGAACTTTTGAAAATGAGCTGAGATTCGGTTCTTATGCGGGCCGGATAGTTAACAGAACTAAATGCATTTAGCTTTATTAAGTAATCGACTCTTCCCAACTAAAACATCTTATTTATAGTGTTTTCGTGATAATGTAAAAATGAGGGAGCGATCGGCATAAACATATATTTGTCATTCAGGTTCTGTTACATAATTATGTTTTTATTGACAAATAGACATAATTTAAATATTTATGAAACAAAATAAATGATTCATATTTTTCAAGTATAATTGATATCTTCATTATTTCAATGATTACTTACTCAATTCAAATAGGTGAAAATATAAAAAAAACGTTTAATATTACTATTTAAGCCACTCAAAATTGGTAGCCTGACAATACGTAGTTTTTTATATAAAACAATAACAGTTTCACCATTACTAGACAATAAATTCATAAGTTATCATTATATAATATGATGTAATGATCATAAATAAAAAAAACATTTTTGTGTAGCAACAAAACCTCAAATCGCTTTTGGATTTTCTAATCTTTTGTCATCGTTAGACCTACAACTTATTTCGTCTGATAATATTATAGTATAATAATATAATGAATTATCTTCAACCTTAATATGCATCCAAAAATAATTTTTCAGTACCGTATATGTCTCAACTTTTATTAGATCATTTTGGATAATAACTGTTAATTTATTCGTGGAAAGGCATAATATCTAGATATTTTTTTTTTAGTACTACTTTAGTTTTGTGTCACAGTGTGTTTATAAACAGCTTATGAGATAATATATTAATCGATTTTTTTATTTCTGTTCAAAAGTATGGATTTTTTGATATCTACATTTATTTCCGTCCAACTATTTGATCCTAAAAACCTGTGTCGAGAAAAACATTTTTTTACTGAGAAAATGAATTGATTCAATTGTGAAACCGAGTGGTAAATTCAAATAAGAATAAATAAAAATATAGGACTAATAACAAAACTAACTCTTGCTACATAAACTAAAAATTGATGCTATCAATCAATACATACAGTAAAATTAATTATAAAAAAAATATTACATTTTTTTTGTTGAATATGATAGTTGGGAGAAGGAAAGTCGAGTCAAGCTATAAAAATTTGACTGAGAAAAGACGACAAAAAATCAAAATGATACGGTAGCATAACTGACGTTGTACTCTATAATATAAAGAAACCTGTAACAATACGAACGTTATAATATTATTCGTTTTTGATACCGTGATACTGATGTCGCTTTTTACTGTGTAAGTATCTACCGGCTATCCGAGGTTTCATACATCACGTGAAATGTAAACAGCCCGTTTTGCAATATAAATGATATTGTTAGGGTGTTTGGACAGGATGAAAAATGAAGCGGTGACGCGAACCATTCTGGAAACGAGTGAGACCCCTATAACTGACTTTTCAAAGCTACTGACTGCGGGGATATCATCAGTCGGTGATGCAGCCAGGTGTATTATTTAAATTTTGATGCAAAATGGAGAGAATTTTTCATTTAATAGTTGTATTAAGCAAATAAGTCGCGCCACATCATTAAATATTTCTGTTTTAAATAAGTAAATATGTATTCCCAAAAAAAACATTGTTTACTTTCAGACACTTTTTTTAATATAATAAAAATGTATAACATTCAAATTGAATTTATAACCACAAACTATCAACCAATTCGGTCGAATTAAAAATCAGTTTTTGAAATTATTTTCAATAGGATTCAAACCTGCGATCTCAATAAGCTTGCTCAAAATCCTGACTGAGATCAATTAAACGTTGAGTAATTTATTCATATCTGATATCATTTGGGCTCGAACAAAATATGAGAACTTCTTAAAAGCATTTAAAGGTCAATTGTGCATAATCAATTCAACATCTTCAATATTTAAACGAATACAAAATTTCAACATTTGTTTGTTGTTCAGATCAGGACTGGTTTCACTCGTAACGAGCATTATCTACTAATGCTGACCAATTCTCACGATGAGCGAAACCAGCTCTAATTTGGAAAGTATTAAAATTGTGTAAATAGTACGAAAAAATAGTTTTTATTATTTAAATATAATGCAAATTTTAATTGCTGAAACTTTGTACAACTCCACATGTTTTATCACCAAGCTTTCGCTTTTCGGCATCTTCAGGCATTCTATACATGACTGACTCATCTGTTTTGTTAGATCCAAGCTACGCAAAGCCCGGGTTACTGACAAAATATATGGAATCGTACTAGTTTTTCAGGCTTTAAATTTATATTGAAATTCCATCAAAAGCAATCATAAATTAAATAAAATGCCTTTAACCAAGATATTACCATTAACACAATTTGAAGTTTTCATAAAGAATCACTGAATACATGAATAAAGTATTGATTTTTATAAGATATAGTTTTTATACCAAATGCATCAACATTCGTACACGTTGAATGCTTTTTGATCGCTTTATAGCTAAATTGTGTCTATTTTTTGTATTAGCGAGAGTAATTCAGCAGACGCAATAAATTGACTGCAATAGGAAATATTACAGACTTAAATAACTCCAACTGAAGGAGGATTTTCTCGTTTGCAGTATCTTTCCATTTGAAACAAGCTAACGTCAGCTTTTCACACAACTCTCTTGTGTTTTATTCGACGACCGGACTTTTTACAAGCTGGATCGTTGCTTCTCAGACGGGCGTGCAGCGTGGTCTGTGAACGCAGTCTAATGCAATGCAAGTCTTGCAGCCGTATCTATGGGAATACGCCACCGCACATAAAGTTGCATCTACACTACACTTTTGGGTATAAGACTATACAATATTTTATTTGTATTTTAATATTGACGAATTTCACTGTAAAAAATATGTGAACCACTAATTTTTGAAAAAATATTATATATATATAATATTGTAATAAAATAAAACATTACTTAAATAATCAATAGCGTAATCATTTGTTTAAAATAACAACCAAAAATTTATCTTCATTTAATTTAAATCGTTCAAATTTTGTACACACCAATATTTTGTTTTACTTTCGAATTACATTAAAGTCGTTAACTGTCACTTTTTTTGGAAATCCATTGCGCTTAAATAATAAAGCAAAATTTGTTTTATGCATAATTTGAATAATTTTAACGAAACAAGATTAGGAATGGTGTCTTCAATAGCAAGCATGATCAATTGATGATATCACTCATGATGATTAAAACGGGTCCCGGCCAACTTTGTTTTGAAAGCATTGGGTTTTTATTTAATTAAAAAAAAAATGCAGGCTGGTGCCCGAAAACGCAGAAAGGCGAAACCTGGTAAGCGAGGTATGTCATATTTAGTAAAATAATTTTAGCTAAGTTTGGCCTTTTTAATAAATTATCTACCCGTGTGCACCGCACAACTTACACATGAAATAGGCTCTAGCCTGTTCACTTTATATTGCTTATTATCAGCATGCTAAATATACTACCAGTAGAACCAGAGTAATTTTTAATCCATTCATTAAACATATGGTTTGATTAAAGTCAATGAAATTTTAGAAGTTACTTAAAATTGACTTTTTTTTTGTATAAACTTTTCCAAAAATAATGCTTTGAAGTAGTTTCTATACAGCTTTTATATTATGAAATAAATATATTCACAGAACTATAAAGTTATATAAAAAGTGTCGCGTGAAATCTGATGAATCCTTTAATAGGCAACAATTCATCGCTTAAATTGTCCCATCCGTTTTATACATAGTACTGTAGTCGAGGCTTTACGATTTAGTATGTTGGTCACGTTTTCAGCCGCTAGAGGCCGTTGCTATGTGTAGATGATACTACTGACTAATGTCTATCCTTCTCTTCCAAAAAATCTTCTGCAAAGATACACCGGAAGCATAAAACTGATCTATAAAGTTAAACATTTTATTCATTATACAATGAAGATTAAATCTACTGTTTTATATTTTCGCATAAAAATGCATTACTTCTGGTAGATTCTGAGTAGGGCAGCAAGATTTAACGCTCATAGTTCCGAAGTCATTGCGTCGTTTTTCCATCCCGGTCGCGTCTGACATTACAACTCACTAAATCCGATGGATCTTGGCTTTATATATTTTTTCCTTAGAACAACTCAGTGAAGATTGTTGGACAGCACACAGCAATGTTAAAAGTCGTGTCTATAGCAAATCTAGATCGTCTAAACACTGCATAATATCGTGAAAAGTAATTTGATAAAAATAGAATAACAAACACAAAAAAAGTAGAATATATTTTTGAATTTAATTGAACGTTTAATCTAAATGACAAAGCATTAAAACATGTAGCATATTTGTGTTATAGATTTGCGACGGAAAATGCATTTTAATTTAAATTTATAATGTTGGATTTATAATTTTCACAAAAATGCCAAATATTTTAAATGATAAAAACACATTTTTTTGTACTTATTTCCACAGTTTATTTTTTGATCAGGACTGGTTTCGCTCATCGCGAGTTGATAATGCTATATGATAACGCGATGGGCGAAACCTGTACTGATAAAAAAAATATTGTGGAAATAAGTACTAAAAAATGTGTTTTTAATATTTAAAATATCGTGGCTTTTCATTAAGAAGTGATATACAGAACACCTTAAAAATGTAAAATAGTATTTTGATATTAAATGGTGTCATGAAAAAACAACTATTTATTGTCATAAGAAAAAGATTTTTTTTTTATTCAAACTTATATTGAGAATAAAAAGAATAATTTATTAGTTGTAAAATAATCAAACAAAATTTAGTAATAGAAAAAATTTTAAAAGTGGTTTTATTATATTTTACTAGCTCTGAATTTTCCTGTAAAATAATGATACTGCTGAGAGATAAATTTACCCAATTGATATAATACTTTTTCAAATTTCGGTACAAACAATGAAAAAAAAGTTCCATATTTTATTAAGCTCCGACTAAATTGCTTACGACGCCTAAATACAGAAAAGTTTCCGCAAATATAAGCAGGCGTCAATTTTGCTAAGCCGTCGCGACAATAAGCTTTCGTTCATATATAAAGTTACTGAAGATATGACCAATAAACGGATATTTTATATGAAATGGTTTTAGAAATCATATGTAAGATGTTGAAACCACCATTTCCTGGAAAACATTATAAATGATGATATATGTATATAAAACGACAATTTATCTTTAATTATCAAATGATATGTTGATAACAATATATGCTTTTATAATAGACCCCACATTTGTAATATTTCAAAAAACGTGTTTTAGTCAAATTCATAAATTTATTTGCTTAACTTATTAATATACCTATTATAATTTTTCTTACTATAAACTTTGGCTTTTTAGTATCATGTCATACTTAAATCAGTTATATTTTTTTCAAGCATTTGAACTTTAATGTAATTCAACGCTTCAAATTGAATATTGAAACCATAATTTGAAGAATAATAAAAAATAACTTTATACTTAATCTCTTTGACTATAAAAAAACTCTTTTATTAGACTTATAACAATTAACTTCTATGATTTCTCATTAATCATTTAATTATAAATTAAAAAAAGATTTCTTTTCTTTTAATTTGTCATTAGTTCGGGATACTCACGATGAGTGCAAAATGTAGCAATAATTCAATATAAAAACGGTTTTAGTATAATTTTTTAAAGATTATTGAGAAAATGCCTTTCCACTTTTATTTCATACTAGCAGACCCGTCGTGCGTTGCTACGATCTCAGAGTAACGAAATTCAAGGATACTTGCTATAATAACAAACAATTTGATTATTAATAGTGTTGTCTTAATCATGTATATTTACTATTTAAGGGGGGTTAGGAAAATAGTGGTATGATAGAAACATTTGTGGGAGTGCTCTAACAAAATTCGTACAGTTTTATGTCAATCGGAATGGTGTAGAAATACATAAAAGACAAACACACATACACATTGATTCTTAAAAAAATCCTCTGTTGGGAATCGAGAAGTGGGTGAAAGTTAAATTCTTTCTAACTACAATAACATGAGAGTTCTGCGATTTTTTTTAAATTTGGCTTGTTTTTTGCAAATCACTCGCCAATACTTTGGCCTTATCCCTTCAATGTAGAAAGTCATATTTTTATTCGCCCTAGACGAGAATCTTTATTGAGGCACCAATATCCGGAGTCAAGGCCTCAATATAGAAGACGGTCAGCTTTTATCTCGCTTTATCAAATCTTTATTTTCTCTTCGGTCTTATTGCCTAGCGCATGTGCTTTATAAACATCCAATTGGGAGAATTCCGAGATAATTTAATTATTGTGTTACATAGCTAAATAAATTTTGACATTCCACAAATTCGTGGGCCTCTTTGGATTTTTTTTTATTCCACTCTGAGACAGCCGAAGAATATTTTCTGACCATCTTTTTATTGTAAACATTTTTAATCAACTGAACAAAAAGAGTCCAAGAAAAACTAAGTAGGTCTTTCTTTCAAATCCGATACAGGATGAAAATCTTTAATTTCTCTCTCTCTCGAATTGTTTAGTTTCACAATATATATTGATTGATTGGTTTAGTTGATTAAGTTCACCCAACATGTCCTAATCTTTAGTATTTTGTGGATATAATAATATAAATGTGTTATAGTATAGTAGTTAAAACCTTAACCCTCAGACTGTTAACAATTTAATTATTTTAGTGGCTAATTTCAGTGTATTGCTAGGTGAAACTCAAAAATATAAGAGTGTTAACGGTGTCAAAACTTTTATTGACAGGCTAATATTTGTCTTAAAATAAAGCATGATTTTTCTCTATACTCAGTTTATTTAGCACCAATTTTTCTCAATTAATTTTTGAATTATTTAATGTTGATATTTCCTTACAAAACTCATCACGGGATGCGTTTAAAGTGACACGAATCGATACATAATTTTGATCAAAACATCGTTATAAACGTGTTTATAATTTTATAGCATTTATCAAATGAATTATAATCACTATCAATAGTTTTTTTTATAGAAATTCAAATACAAAGATTATTTTTAATTGTCATTAATTGCCATATAATAAGCCTTCGATGGCAAGATATAAACAAAACTTATCGGAATATTTTTTTGTTGAATATCACAGTGTATAAAATGAAATTGGAATTTTTCAAAGTTAGTAAAAAATACATTCTATTGTAAACACTAAGCAATAACTGTTTTATGTTTAGTAAAAACAACTTGCCCATAACTCTACTGCTGAAATCCTTTCAAGTTGCGTAATTTTCGTGTAAAAATACAATGCTTAACAGGGTCAAGGAAAACAAAAACAGTTTGCTTTTTATTTGAATGCTAGAATAATATTCTTCCCTCAGTAAAACATGAATACAAATTACCCCAGATATGTATGACAATAGCTCAGTTACGCAAACTCCAAATAAATGGCTTTCATTCAAACACTGCAGTGTCTACTATAAAGTATTTTTAATTTATTTTATATAATTTATTTTAAAACACTTTCAGCTCTCAGTATATGTCTTTAGTATTCCAAATTAAACATCCAAATCAAAGAAAATCACACTTTTTTAACGAGACTAGATATGTCAGTACTGATAGAATTGGATCATTAATAATCCTCTTTCTGTGCGGAAGATTGTGGCTTGAACAAAATATTGAACAAACATCCGTAATTTTTATGTGTATCTATTGTATCCTGTGAACATTTGAAGTGAAAATTAAAAAAGGATTCTTAACGGAGATACAAATTTTTTTAGCTGAATAAATAAAAAAAAAATTACAAGATCAAAAAATTAACTTCTCTAAAAATCATCACAAAACTAGTGTTGGCAGCTGGGTCACCAACTTGTCATTGAGTTTTAAATATACTCATAAGCTGTAAATGTTGAAGTGTATTAGCTTTTTACTGTCTTGACAAACTTTTTTTAAGAATGCCTTGCCATCAATTATGCCATATAAGGCCAAATAGTAGGTATGAGAAGTTTTGCAATACCGTAATAGTATGTGGAGCAAAATATACCGAATTATATTCGACGGATATTATGCAAATCTATTTTTTATGTTATAATATATTAAGCGCTTAAAAATAAAACCCGATTTGTCCACTTTGTAATATGAGCTGTTTTAATTATATAATCTGATTCTGAAGTCTCTGGGTTTTTCAATTCCCGGGACTCGAGAAACAACTTTTGATACACCCAATATACTTTTTTTTTAAATCAAATCATGCATTAATTAAAATAAAATGAAATATTTCATTTACTTATTTTTAAATGAATATATAATATATGACAAGAATGTCAAATAAAATTATTTTAAAGATTTTATTGTAAAAAAATATGAAATTTTACTTTTGCATGGCACAATAATGTTTTAAACATATCAACACATTTTATGGCGAGTCAGATAGTATGTTTCTAAGTTTTGTAATAAATATTACTCTGATAAAAGACGTTCGCTCGCTTTCCTTTGATGTTTGCTTATTTGTGAGCAATGATTTTTATAGAAAAATCAATTCGGAGTTCGGTTTCCAGTTGATTCTATTATGTGAAATCTCTGTCTTGTCAGACACCGAAAAATCTTGGAATTCTTTGGAATAAAATCTCAGGTTGTCTCGACACAAATTCTTTCGTAATAATGGATGTTTTTAATGTAAGTGATTCAATTTACTAAGAGTCGTATATAGATTAAAAAGACGACCAATATTAGAAATAAATATTAGTAAAATTGAAAACATCAGTATTTTAATAATTATTTATTGAGCATTGTGTCAGTAAACGTTTTTATATTTATTTTGGTATGCTTCTATTAGATTTTTCAACTTTATTTTTATTGTTTTTTCACAACACGTATTCCTCTTTTCAACACCAGTAATAATGAAAAAGTATCATTTACGTTGCAGTTATTGTAAGTTATAACAGAATTTGCGATGTTTCATATTGCAGGTCTCAAAATATGAAACGCATGTTTTGTTTCGTAAAGTCTATGGATTTCGTTGAGGCATGTTTATTCTGAGATATACTTTATTCGGTTTGTATGATAAGCTTATAAACAGTTTGTAACGTTTTGTGCCAGCCGTAAACGGCATCTCTTTAAATATATATTCTGATATATTACTCATAAAAAATACGACATGTTTTCTGTATTTTGATAGAACATTTAGCTATGCAATAGTATGCATCAAATGCTTTTATATATGATACTATAATTTAAGCTCTTATGCTTTTGTTCATAAATAAAATAATAATAAAATATAAGCTCAATAAAATATAATAATAAATAATAAAAAGCTCCAGTTTTAGACTTACACTGCCAGTATCCCAGTTTTTTGCAGTAGAAATATTAAATTTGATTACAAAACACATTTGTTTTGAAATTTTGAAAAAATCACTTTTGTGGTACATAGGTCAGAAAGCATCGTACCCGCTACGAAGGCTGTTTTGCTTAGTGCAGGGGACATCACGTTTTGAAACGTATATCTGATATTTATTCTCGGAAGTTTTTAATTATCTGAGACTGGTTATACTTGCCAAAATATGCCCTGACACTTTGTCAAACGTTATTCTTCATCATAATTTTGATACATGGATTTACTTGCACTAGCTGTGCTACCAGTTGAACTGAATTTCTGACTATACAGCCAAATTGTGAAAATAATATAATTTTATTACACTATATATAACCCACCTTCTATTGATATCTTAAATCTATAAATTCTATTTAATCATTTGTATTATAAATCACAAATTTACATTTCTATAACGTTAAACTTCAAAACATAACATACAGACATGAAATCGGTTTTATTAAATAATACTAAAGCACAACCAATTACAGTTTCCAAAAAAATATGTTATCATAGTTAAGACTGGTTTTGCTTGTCTTCAGTAATATCAAATGATCTAAAAACAACACTCGAAAATGTTTGAGATAACCGAACACGGTTCTGTTCTTGAAAATAAAAAATCGTAAAAATATATGTAAACATTTTGTTTCATTATTTAAATATAATTCCTTTTCATTAATAAATGACTGTTAATAAAACATTATAATTCAAATATTTTTTTCGTATGAATCAATAATTATTATTTGCGCTTAAATGTTAAATAAAAAAATCATTCTATAAATACTTATCACACTTAAAAGCTTTTTAAATGTAGCAAAAAGTATTCTCAGTAATAAATCAAAATAATACTATCAACGTATTGTGGAAGTTATAATTCATTACAAATAGATGGAAAGTTTGTGCTTTCGAAGAAGTTTTAAGTCGAAGTTCTTAGTGTGCTTTGGTTTCATTTAAGTTTTCTAATATACATAGTTTATCATAGATAACGTTAGTATATTATTATCATGAGAAATAAAATTGAAAAATAAATAAGAGTTTTTTCATATATACATTTATATATTATTGAATACATAACCTAAAAGCTTTATCGAAAAATAAAAACATCGTGATTTGTACTATTCTTATAATTATATATTATGTTTCTTATACTTATTACAAATACTATCAACTGAGATAATATAAATTTAAAACAATGCTATTTTGAATTAAAAATTATCAGGTATAGAAAAACCAAAGCTCCAAGAACAAAGAAAATAATTGACAAATAATCTTATAATGTATATCTAAATGTGGTAAAATAGTTTACAAAAATTATTTGTGTTTTGTAGGTATTTTCACTAATTTGATTTAAAAATAAAATCAATTTTGAAGTCCGATTCGAATTTAGAAATATTCATAATATACTGATAAACAACAAGTGATTTTTTTTATAAAACAGCTTATACTCGAAAATTTTAAGAGAACATGAGCCTTTAAATAATGTTTATGCTATTGTCAAAAGTAGGAAGCTAAAACAACGCGAAGAAATTATGTTATCTGTCAGAGACGTTCTAGAAACTTTTGGAACACTAATAAAAAACAAGGTAATATTTTTTACGAATGTAAAGATTAATTGACAAGTATAAAATTGTATCATTCAAAACATTTGAATCTTTTAATACACTTATGTTCATTTTTTATTTTAATTTTAGATTATCGACATGAGTGTATGTGATGTCGATTCTTTTTGACTTGATCTCGAATGGCTTACGAAAATTCTTACCGAGATCATTATTTTATCGAATATAAATTTGAATATTTATAAAACTGTGGATTTATAAACCTTTGCAATGTTTAACAATGTTCCCTACGTTTATCTTTCAACCCGCACTGTCACATACTATTGCTTTTATTTCACTGAACAAGACGTCATTTGCATTTCTATTTTAGTTTTCGTCGTGAAGAATATTGTTTTTTGCATCTAAAAATACAAAATTTTGTTTTGTATTTACACTTGATTTTTTTATTAATTCAGTAGCGACTCGTGCTTATGTATATATTTTATGAAAGTAGATTTTAATTGACATATACAATTTTACATATTTTGTTTACTTAACTTATTCTCTCTCTTTAAAATCTAAAGGTATCAACTTTTTTTTCATCAAGTATATATTTACAATACATGATTAAATAATGAAGTTAAAAATACGCATTATAAATCGATTAATTTAATCATAAGGCTAGATATTGGAAAGCATCAAAAGTTTTTTTTTCACAGAAAGGTATTTTAATTAACACATAACATTATGACGTTAGAAAAAGTAAAATAATCCCTTAATTCATAAAAATAATAACATGTTATATTTCGATTGTATTTTTGTACTCAAAAGTCATAATTGTAATATGGAAATAAATTACTTCATCGGATAAAAGAAAAGTTCTATAATTATATGACATTTGCCTTCGAAGTGTATTTTAAAATTTGTGACGTCTTAACTCAAGAAAAAAGTTGCAGAAGAAATAAATCTTAACTCCGATAAAATTTGATATGTTTAACTTTATATGTTGTCTTAGTTATCACACATTTTTTTATTTATAACAATATAAATAAACTAAAGTACTAAAGAGCGTTGAATAATCGATGATCGTTCAATAGCCAATGGAAAATGTAAAATAACCTATTTGAATGTTAATTATATATATTTTTTATCAAACATGGGAAATGATCAATTAAATTGTTTATTACATTCATTTTTTTATAAACACAGTTTATGTGACCAATTTATTAAATGGGCACATTTTTTGATAGAAAATAAAATATAATTCAAAAAAATATTAGCAGTATTCGAAAGCTAGTTCATTGCTTGTGAGGTATAGCAGGTCACTTTCGTTTCATCCGTCGAATGACCAAAAACATATACCAGTCCAGTAGTGGTACACCAAAACCATGGAAACTTTTTAAATCATCAATATTCTAAATAACTCCCCAGAGACAGCGTGGGGAGATTTTATCCTCTCGATATAACAGGGAAAAACAATGCGGTCAGCCGGTGAAACATCGCGATAATTTCGCCCCTGACACGAGCGCCCCTGGACCAAATATTGTGGTATTTCTGATAACAACACCGGCAGATGTAAAATGCATTTTTTTCATTTTATCGAAAATGATCATGATAGTTAGTTTGTTTATTTAACACTTGAGGCGCTTATGTCGTGATAACTTTAAAAATAGAATATACGTTTTCTATGGCGTAGTATATTATGAACAAGTAAGACCAATCATACTTGTAAGACGAAAAATATTCGTGTATGCATGTTTATCACAAGTATTCTTCTCAAACGGTTAAAAGAAGCGATGTAAAATTTGTGTAAGTCATTTTGACATCTATTTTTGGTGAATTGTAATACATATTAAATGTTTTTACCTAACTTATTCAACGCTATTTTTATTCACTTTTCAGCTGTTAATTGTCACTTCTTGGTGGAAAGGCTTGATATTTTTAATAATAAAAACATATTTTGTAATACTTATTTCCACAATGTATTTTATGATCAGCTCCAGTTTCACTCATCGCGAGCATTATCAACCGAATCAGTTCAGTCAATGAAATTCCGTGAATAATGCTCCCGATGAATTGAAACCGGTCCTAATTATAAATCACATAGTGGAAATAAATACTAAATATGTATTTTCATTATTTTAAAAAGCTAGTTTTTTAGTGTAGCATGAAGTATCTTCCACAGTGATGTTTTTTTGTTTAAAAAATTAACGAGCACCTAAATAACGCAGACGAATATATGTCAATTTTTGGAGTCTGCACTTAGAAACCTTTTACATACGAAAGAGTATAACACCCGAAATTAATATATGTATTAACAATATAAATTTCAACACATATATCTATGTCCAATGGTAGATGTTGAAATTAAAAAGTGTCATATTTGAAACTAACCTTGCCGAGACTTGAACCCAAACCAAATTGCTAGTATTATATATTCCACTATCCCACATAAACTGAAATGACGAGAAATGACGAGAAATGACAGCCAGTATGTATTAATTTGATACATTGCTTCACACAAGATACAAGTCAGTAAAAAACAGTCAAAACGATTTCGTTCGACCGAATTGAAAAACTTAAACCAAAATATAGTCTAGTATATAGTATATAGTTTCCAAATAAAATAAATTCTGCACAATACCGTTGACTCTGAAAACCAATGTAGCTGTATGATTACTTATTGTGTAGTAATCCCTGATTTTTTCCAAGGTGATCAAGTTGGCGAATCGCCTGCAGTTTCCTGTTAATACAATTACACACGCAGTGGACGCCCGTTTCGGTCTGCCAGATATGAATCCACCATTTCGTATTGGAAATTGGAACATAATAAACGTGGCTAATCTCATTTGTTTCACTGAAATAATTACATAGACAAAAAGGGGAAATTGGTGATATAAATTTAATCACATGTAAATTTCTTCACTGTTCTATTATAAAATAAAACATTAAATATTTAGTTATTTCTGAATAGTATTGATATTTTTATAATGAATCCGCTAAAAATTACTCAAAGCTAATTTTTAATTCAGTGATTGAACTGGAATTTACTTAATAGAACTCCATTATAACATATTCTGTAGCGTAGTTCTGACGATGGCGTGAGCCGTAATAGCTATCAACTATATCTTATAAAAAAAATGTGGAACTAAAATACATTGCTATTTTTTCACCGTGTTTATTTTTAATGTAAATTAAAATTAGTTAGCATTGTAATTCTACTTGATGTGTTACTAAATGTGACACGTGTTTCGTTTCTTTCAAAAGCAACTTCAGTCCTAATGTATCGTAATAGAATCTATTTCATAATTCTAAAATCTTAATGCGTACAACTATAGCTTTTTCAGTTGATTGGGACCAGTATTTCCCAGACTCATTTTTTCCTTGAACCAATTTTCAATGCAAAAAAAACTAAATCTTCTTGAGTGAAATAACTCACACCAAATATTTTTAAGCTTGAATTGTAAAAGCTGACTGTTTTTCAAATAAATTCTGTTTTTTTAAAGCGCCATTATATAAATTAAACAGAGCTTATTCTTGTGACAATATATAACAGTAAAAATAACAAGGTGAAAAAATAGCAATTTATCAAAGTTCTACAAAATTTATTAGATATATAGATGGTAGCTATTTCGGCTCACCCTTCATCATACTAAAAACAACTCATATTCCACGGTGAAAAAATGGCAATTTATTTTTTGTTCTACAAAATTTATATGATCAACTTTATACCTTGTAAATTTTGTAAATCTTAAATACATTGCTATTTTTAAAGTGATATTTTGCAGTTCTACCAAGTAAATTCCAATACAATCAATGTTTTGAAAATTCCTTAAAACTCTGTTGAAAGAGATTGATAATTATATTAAAGCATTCAAAGCTCTTTAAAGAGTTTTTTACTGTAAGCGAAACTGGATCTTAAGACTAAATAAAACATTAGTACAACTATACAAAGTTGTTTTCATGATACTTTATGAAAGGGTAACATATGGTTTCGGACGTAATGTCCTTTTCTTTTCGCATTTTCGTATTTCGTGCAACCAACTATTTACCTTTGAAAAATCTCAATCGAGCCATTTCGAAAGAGTAAAAAAAAATAAGTGGGGCGCATCGAATTTTGAAACGATCGTTCGAATGCGGATCGCACGTTTGAGGGGCCGCCTCGTTGCCCCGACGCACCGCTGAAAATGCAAATTTTCCCAATGCGTAACTGTTTTTAAATTTTCAACATTTCTTCCTGCCATATTGTGAGTACAAATGTCTATACATAAAGTGTCGTTCCCGAAGGAAACAATATTGCCGACGCATGCGAGCACATAAAAGTAATATGGGACGCCTCTGTGTGCCAAGTACGAGGGTAACCAGAATATTTCTAAAAAATAATATCATCTACCAAATAAAATTATGTTCACAACAAAAATATTACTCTGTGACCAAGAGCTTTTAAGAAGCAATGAATTTTATCGATTGTTTATCAATTTTATATTTTAATTATATCATTTCCTTCACATGGCTTTATTTTTGTACACTTCCTAAAAAATAATACAAAATCACTGCTTTAATAAAAACAAACGTATATTTGTTACGGCTAAGCTATCATCAAATATTCAGCATCATTCATGGAGTCACATCGCTTTAAATCTAGCTTCTGAATTATGTTATATCATCGTATTAAAACCATGCAATACAAGAAAATGTAACGTCAATTCCGCGCGGAAACTAACCTCAAAACTATTTTTTCCACTCAGTGATATTTATCTGCTCGTGTTTTCAAAGATGTTGGCAACATCAAGTTCATTTATAGCCATAAAAAACCATGTGAAACTCTCCGTTATATTTTCACAATGGCGCATAACTCGAGTGGCAGATAATAACGTTTATAAGTTTCAGTTGTATTAAATAGTCCTTTTAATTTTATTCACTCTTAGGTTTTTTAGTTTTTTATATCATTTTTTTTTCTTTACAAACTATTTATTGTGTTGATAAAAGCTAGATATTTAAAACAAGTGGTTCAAGTAAACACGCAGCCATATATATTTCTCATAAATAAAATTGTTATATTAAAAGTTAACATATAAATGAATAAATACAAGTAAATAAATTAACTCAGCACTTAAAAATCGAAGCATTCTGTAAAAGTGAATTCTGTAAAAGATAAAAACAATAAATAAATGTTTTGTATACAAAAAATCCAATTTAAGGATAAAATTTCGCATTTTAAATATATAATAAGAGTTTATAGCTCACGACTATCGAAACCGGCTCTGATCTCCAAAAACATATGTGAATGTAATACTAAACATTATATATACATATTTACCGGTTTCTACAAAGAAAAGACAGTTAGCCATAAATTGATGATATAATATATTATATAGTTTACGACTTGACAGCTATATAAAATATTAGAAAGAGCAAGAAAATATATGGAAAAATTGTTTTGTAAGAGATCGTTTAAATTTGAACTTGCAAAGGGTGTATGGAAATCTTTACGCGATTTTTATATATTATAACAGGCTGATGTTTTCCCCATAAATTTCTGTAGTATTTAATAAATCTTCTGTGTCACGATTAATTGACCTTTATCAAATAAAATTTACATTTTAATATATATCTGTAATGCAGTTACTAACTTTATTTGTTCACTAACATATTTTAAACATACTCCACCGATTACTTCCGTAA